>CM056584.1:53590704-53933204 GCA_029721435.1 Gymnothorax reevesii | reverse complement strand
ATGAATTCAGGAATTACTCTTTCATCGAGACGTTCTCGAATAAGTATGTGGAAATATTCTGAGAATCTTTACAGCCTAAACCAGTCGGCTTTAAGCCGATCGCTGTCAAATTGCATTGATGGAGCGTCGAGAGTCACAGCTGAAAATATTTCTCTCACGCCTGAAAAGACAGACTTCGGCATGTGTTACATACATACATGATCCAGAAATGATCATACACCCATTCAATATTGCTGCATATCAGTAAGTTAGGAATAACATTCACAGACGAAATGGAAGGTGTACACCCGGGTACAGCGATATTTCCGGAGGGAGGGGAGTCGGTGGTGCATTAGTCAGAAAGCGAAGCTCTGAGATTTGGGGACATCGCTGCGGGAGGCCTGATTGACAGCGAATATCTCCACAATAAAAATAAAGCAGAGACGATTCCCGCAAGGGAGTTTCCTTCCTGACACCTGCACAGTCGCATTTTTCTGACGGGCCGTCAGGCTTCATCCGTGGCGTTTCTCACAAAAGAGCAAAGTGTAGTTTTCACAGAGCCCTCCCCGGCTCGCGGCTCCGAGCGCTGTTTTCCGCAATTTGATTCTCTCTACTTTCACGCGCTAGGCAGTGACTGCCACTATACTGGCGATACCTCCATTTCACACCTGACCGTGAGAAACATTGCGCGGGTCCAATCAAAACGATCACTGGAATCTGCTGGCGAATCGCCTTTTACCCCAGAATCTGTAAACTAACTTAACACTCTCGCAAACCGAGGGGTCTCCCCATGTTCCCGATATTGTGATAAAATCAGTGACGCACTCTTATAGTCGGCCGATTGCTGGCTTCATTGTTGATTTTCATTGACCTCAGAACATGGCAACTAAAGCCACAGGAAGCATAACTTCCACATGAAGACGGCGCTAAAGCATACTTGCTCATGGAACTGTCTGCATAACAACACCGTTCGCTGTCCATGTATCTAAATTTTTGTTGGGCCTCCTTTGGAGAGTGATGCCTCCTATAGTCTGTAGTTTGCATCAAATGCATAATCCCATTTTAGAGTTAGTATTGTTCTAGAAATTAGCTGACAAAAAAGCTGATTAGCTGTTCACATACCCGATCGACAGACCTTTTCTGCCAGCATACAAGTCAACCCAGCCATTTTGAAAAATCCTCCCTTTGACAACTACGCATCGCCAACAACAGGAACCTAGATTCTAAGTCATTTATCACCTCCTAGAAGGGTGATAAAGTCAGCCATTTTTACGAATGCACAGTTTCGGTTGTTCGCCATTAGAAGATGAAGGACAGGAGTGAAATTCAGACAGTTAACAAACATATTTTTTGGGCCTTTTATCGATGGGAATTTTGAATCGAAAATGCAGTTAATCGGCAGAAAACGATCTCGCCAAACAGAAGAGGATGGATACATTGGAAGGTAGGACTGATAGGTTTTATTTTGAGGACGTTTTTTGACACCAAACCATTTTTATCACACACAGACTGTGAGCAGTTTTAACCCTTAAAGCAGCCAACCTGGGCAACATTTTTGCCCGATAACTCACATTAAAGAATGACATTTACAAGACGAGCAGAGCCTTCCTGTTCACTTCCAAATAAAGTGGCCAAACAGCGTAGAGACCTAGTTTGCTGTAGCACACACTCCCAATTTTATGTTTCCGCTGATATAACAATAACAGCAGAGTCGCAAGGCTTGCGGCTGCGTGCTCAAGCAGCTGACCTCGCAATCCTGTTTGTCTGTGCCATTTTAAAACCTTTGCAAGATATTCAATACTGAAATGCAACAAAACTGAAATATACAGGCCAACATCAGCATGCTTCCAACGTAACTTTTTTCGCCTTTCCAAAACTTTCACAAGACTTGGTTACCCTGTGAGGAGCTAAAAATAAAATTGGGAAGAGAATTGGTGACATGTTATGTTATGACATGCAGCATCAACAACGAATATCTTCATGCAGTGTGATACAGTTATTTGACATGGTTTCTGGTTACGCTACATAGCTTTTCACTTCAGATGACGAGATAGGCCAGCACTCCCCTGCAGTGTGACGTGATGACTGTGACTCGACAGTAAGAGCTGCATACAGCGAGTGAGAAGAATTTTGGCTAATTTTTTACTTGAAAACAGCAGCACACAAAAGCCAAGGCCCCTTGGCTCTTGCACAGCTCCAGCGAGTCACAAAGGTGCTGACGCGATCGCCAACCCAGGAGCACGGAACGCCTCCGACCACAGGCGAGCACAACACGGCCCAAACCGCCATTTTACAGCCTAGCGCGGCTTAGGTCTCGATCTCAGAGCAGGCTGAGCTCAGGACAGCGACAGAGGCCGCGCCCCCGCACACAGGACAGGAACAAACAGGGGCGCAGACAGGCAGGAGCGCAAAAACAAAAATAAGACCGAAGGCTGGAGCCTCTGCGAGTGGCAAAATAAACCGCACACGCATCGCTGCTAGTTGGCCAGGCGGCCACTATCACCTACAGGTGGAAGGAGGGTCACAAATGTGGGATTGGAAAACTGTGTCCTGGACAATGTTCTGCAGATTCAACAATCACCATTAAAGATGACTGAAACTACATCCAGTGACTCGGGTTGACAGTCTGCTCTTGTGACTTTGCAACAACAAGACTGTCAAGAATAAGTCACGGGAGTTCGAGGATTGAATGTCCAGAGCTGAATGCTGAAAATTATTACATTAAACAGATTGAGCTTGTTTCACTAACTCAAGCTTAACCTTTAGAGCGTTAAATGCAGCTATTGTCGCTCAATGATGTAAGATATCAAAATCAAAGCTGTTGAAAACCCATCATGTGGTGACTTGTTTAAAACCCCTTTGCGTAGATATAGACGCCGGCATCCGTAAATTCCAAAATTTAATTCCTAAACAATTCTTTAATTGAATTTCCAAATGTCTTACTTCATTGGAAAAAAAATTCAAAAGTCTCTGTGACACAAACACTGAGTTATAAAGCCTTAAATACGCTCGTGCATAGCAAGAAAAAATTGGCAATATTTGTATTCTGAGCGAAGGGGTTAAAGAGCTCTTTCAAACAAGTTGTCACATGATAGGTTTTCAACAGCACACGATAATTAAATTTGTATTTTTTAAAAATGTATTTCAGCACTCTAAAAGCTTAATTTGGGGGAGTATTGAGTATTGTGAAGAGGATTTCCATTCCAAACTGAATTTAAGCCAGATCAAGGAGCAATTAAGGTGTGTGAGCGAGCGAGAGAGAGATGAGCGCCAACAGCAATAAATTAAATAGGTTATGAACCGCACTGATCTGAGCGTGCTCACAGCCCAGCCGACCCTCACAGCCAGCAGAATACGGCTCGCTACTGTCACAGCCGGACCCAAAGCCACTGACGGACCACGACCCACAAATCGCAGAATCTAGCGGGGTTAGGATGATTGCCGAAGTCGCCCTTCCCACGCTGCCACACCTGTGAGGTCACTGCTGCCTACCCTTCAGGCTAACGCACCAGACCACCCAAGCCTCTGGAGCACAGATACTCCACCACAACCAGATACCCGACTCCAGCACTCCTCCCTGTGCCAACCTCACCACCCTCTGCCACCCACCGGGACAAGACCACGCACCCCCGGAGCGGACCGGAGACGACCCGCACATCTGCGCTGTCAGCCCAGACCCGAGAACCTCACCGAGTGGGGCTGAGGACTCCACACACTGCAGCAGCTGCTGTATAACACCACTCCATTCACTCCAGAGTTGTAGTGAGCAGATACACATTACAGATACGGGAACCTGTGCAGCAGTGCTAACAAAACCTGCTACAAGAGATCTGCCATCCAACCCTGATGAGGCACATGACCAGTGATTAGCAGTGTCACAAGCAGCCCAATGAGCTGTGCTTGTTTAGGTGAAAATAAAACCTCCAGAATGTTCCATCTCCAGGAGCTGGGTTAATTAGCACTGCATTATAAAGTATAGACTCATTTTATGCGCTGCAGTACTGTACCTCAGAGCTGGGCTAGAATTGCAACAGCAGAGCCCCTGTTCACGGACATGAGCTAATCTTGGGCTGTTAGACTGGTTCAATATGCACTCAGTGCAGATCATCTTCTTCAGGAATGGAGCTGAGGGGCACAGCATTTAGTTCAAGGCTCCAGATATTGATGTGAACACTTGCGCGAGCGTACACGTGCAAGGTCATGAGGAAATTCAGGCTTCCTAATCTGCCTACTGCTGGGTAATTCATAAATATCTGAGACTTCTCTCCCCTCTCTCCGTAGGTTCTGCTATCAGTGACAAAGGACTGCTATATAGGCCCAATGGGAAGTTTTGAACAGCCTTTCAGTTTCTTAAAAATGGGACATTTATACCATGTCAAATTGGATGAGAACTTCCAGCGAGTGTGTAAATAAATAAGTAAAACTCATGGCCAATTTCTCCTCATATTGGTCAGAGGGTGGTCAGTGGAATCTCATCTGAGCTAGGTATGGTGGGGAGTGGCGTCCCTCAGGGATCAGTGTTAGGACCCCTGCTGTTCCTCATCTACATTAATGACCCTGATATAAATATTGAGAGCAAATTAGTTAATTTGCAGATGATACTAAATTGGGAGGTTTGGCAAATAGTTAACACTCTACTAAAGTGATCCAGGAGGATTTGGATAGAATCCAGAATTGGGCAGAAATGTGGCAGATGAAATTTAATTTTGCAAAATGAAAAGTTGTACATGTAGGTAATAAAAACATTAGACAGGATTACTTCATGGGAGGTTTAAAACTGTAATGTGCTCCACATGAAAAAGATCTAGGAGAGATTGTTGACCAAACTCTCACAGGTTCTTAGTCATTGTGCCGTAGCAGTTAAAAAAGCCAATCAGATGCTGGGAAGTATTGAGTACAAATCCAAGGAGGTGATAATTCTCTTGTACAACACATTCGTCAGATCACATCTGGAGTATTGTGTTAAGTTCTAGGGACCATACTTTAAGAAAGATATAGAGGCTCGAGAAAAAATTCAGAGAATAGCAACTAAGCTGATTCCGGGTATAAAAGATGAAAGCTATGAGAACAGGCTGACGATCCTTAATCTCTTTAGTCTTAGGAAAAGGAGACTCAGGGGTGATCTGATTGAGGTCTTTAAATATGTTCCTTCGGCCAAGTTCTGTAAGTAGAACTCGGAGTCATAAATGGAAGTTGACCAAGGGTAAATTTAGCAATGATATTAGGAAATATTTTTTCACTCAAAGAGTAATTTCGATGTATCGCAGCTTGCCTGACCATATTGTTCAGGCAGAAACCTTTGGCAACTTTCAAGAGCAGGCTTGACTTAAAGCTAGATACCATTGAGACATTAAGTATCTGAACTGATATATTCACAATAGTTAAAAGGAACTGGCGAGCCTAGTTGGGCTGAACGGCCTGTTCTCACCACTCATATTATGTTTTGTTATATTCATCCAAACAGAATATTGATTTACTGCCAAATAATAAAAGGTATGTCGCATCTTTGTATGATAGAAGCAGCCTCCTCTGCGTTTGTTGACACTGAATGGTTCTGCGGTATTTTCCTCAAATGATTTTCAAAAGACGTGACAACAACAGCAGATTAAATGACCTCACGCGCGCTCACGCCTGTGGCTGATAAATAAGTTTACGATTTTCTCTCGCCAGCGCAGAAGTCACAACCGTGTAATCACGGTCAGTCGCGGATAACAAATCCTTGCATAAACAGTGTTACATTTCTTTTGACAATCAGAACACTTTTGATCTAAAAATAGATTACTGGCAATTTGACTTAAACCGCCTCGAGGGACACCCTAGTCAGTGAACTAAAACGTCAATTGATTTACGGGTACATTCTGCCACCTACTGGCAAATTCCGTAAGTAGCGGGTCACTGAAATGGTGTTCATTCAGATGAACACAACAATACGAAATGGGCACAGCCTTCGAGGAAAATCTCACATGTAATGTGTATATGCAAATGCACATAAGTAATTTTTATTTGAGACAATGCTTCTGAAACACAGATTTGAAAGCTTACCTGAAACTACCCACGAAGCACTGTGGCCTCACTTAATGGCGTTGATTAAGAGAAACCTGTCAGCTCAACAAAGCATGTTTAGTGAGTCCTAATTATGTAGGGTCTCAGACGAGCAGGCAATTCCGTGATTGACACAGACTGGTTCAAGTGCACACCGTTATCATAGTAATGCTTTATGGATATACATAGATTATCAATGGCATCTGTCAGACAGTCAGTCAAATCAGGTCTTATGCAAATGAGCAGAGATGTCAACCAGCCAATGTTTCAGGGAAATGTGTTCAAACCTGCTTTATTGTCTTCAGGGCCCGTTTTGAATGAAGTTGCATTCTTCTGATACAAAAAATTTAAGTTTCAGGTTCAGTAATTAATATTGCTACATTTCCAACAGCATACGGGAAGGAATGTAAATAATGTATTCATCTCGCCCCACGAGCACGGTCACAAGCACATTTTATACGGAGAAAATACGCTGGAACGTATAAAAATCAGACATACAGGTGAATCTATGCGCAGCATGTACCTCAAAGTATGATGCAAATTTATAAACAAGCCAACACTGTGCCCTGCTGGTAGTCTAAATTACTGCATCACAATGCATCTATTCGGCGTGATTATTATTACTCGGGCCGATAGGCCACGCGTCTAAGTTTCGGCTCCGTTCTTCTTTTTTTTCGGGGTCGCGATTGTCCTGCTCATGCACGCACGAGGTTTCGCGATTGGCCCAGGCATAGACCCGGCCCGAGTACAGGCTCTGAGGAACCTCTTGTTAAATTTCAATTTCAAAGAAACTCCAAGGACCGATTTCTCCTTAGCAGTCTAAACTTGTCCTAGTAAATTCATGGTTTAAACACTGTTGTAAGTGTGGTCCAACTTATTGGATTTCTCGTGCTTAGTTTTTCATAAAACCTGGTCTTAATCATGGTCTAACTCAAACCCAGGGAGGAGGGTAGTCTAAGTCATGGTCTTACTCGAGCAGTGGCAGAAAGAGCGTAGCCATTGCAAGTCACGTGATACAAAATGGCTGGAATACTGCATGCTCAATGTTTGGCAGCTGTAGTGGAGAGGGCACGGAGGCAGGAAAGGATATACCACACATACACACACACGCACGCACATACATACACATCATATTTTAACCCCTCCCCCAACTCCCACCCTCTGCCTAGCCACTGGTCCCCCAAAGCAGTGTCAGGCAGCAGTGCTGGGCAAAAGTATATCAGCCTCTTCCCTGGAGTCAGCTAGTGACACCAATGGTTGGATATCAATCCTGCTAACCACACAACAGAACAGCTGAAATATTGCCGAATATGGGAATAAAGCACCTCCTGAGGGTGGTGGCGCTGCCCATTACAGTCTGGCATAATGGTTGAGCCTGAGGGATGAACCTAAACCCTGAGAGGGGAAATTAAGAAACGCCCAGGGAGAGCGAGATTCTGGCTGCACTGTGGTGGTAGAGAGAACCACACACTCACTGCAGTACCCCACCCTGCCTCCCCCTCCCTCTGATACCCTCACTTTTTTGTGCGCACGCACACACACACGCACGCACGCACACACACACAAGCACTCGTACGGACACACATACTCATCTATAACACAATGACTGTATTTTTTTCTTCTCTCTCTTCAATAAAACTTATTATTCAGCTTTTTTCTTTCTATCACTATCACTTTTATTCTTCTTCTACCCCCCACCCCCCCACCCCACCAGTCATCCATCGCCTTATCTACCAATTTCCCAAAGGAGTTTCAAATATTACTTTAAGAATAAAAAGGAAAAAGAGAACTGAAGGGAATCCTTGTTTCTTTCTCACTTTTTTTATTTCTTTGTCTTTATTTCTCGTAGCATCATTCCACTATTAACTGCAGTTATCTTCACCTTTGATAAATCAGTGCCTGTTTATGTGTTGTTCTTGACTTAATGCTGTTAAAATGTTTTTTCTCATCACTTCCTTCATATTCGTCCCACACATATATACATATATGCGCACACGCATGCACACACACACGCACCACGCGCGCGCACGCACACGCACACGCACACACACACACACACACACACACACACACACACACACACACACACACACACACACACACACACACACCTATTCTTTTTTCTCTTTTTTCTGTTTTTTTTCTCTGTCATGTTTATTAATTACCCTGATGCCGCATCCCTTTTGTGTCCAGAGTCTATTCTGTCCACTTACTGTGTCATTGGTTGTTTTTATTTTTTTCTGTTTATTTTTTAAGGCTGGCTGTTTTGTATGTTTTCTGCTTGTTTTTTTTTGCAGTAATAATAAAAAAAACAGGATATTTAGAGATCGGAGCAACCCATTGGACATGGCGCGGATTTCCACCGGAGATACAGATTTACGAGGCAAACTGTACAACACATTATAGACACAATACAAGAAGACCTGGAACCTCGATTCTCAGCACGCAGTCGTTAAAATAAAGCTGACCTGGACAGCTCTCACCAACTGCATACACCCCTATTTAACGTAGTGATAGGGTTCATGGTACAGTGATGTAATGTATGGGGTCTAATCCTACGGAAATATAAGCATGTTTAACTAAACTTGACAGACCAGTGCTATCGTCCCGCCATTTTGGTCGGGAGACGGAGGTGAACAATAATATCGACTAGGTTTAATGAGGTAACTTTTTTGTCAGTGACAAATATCTAATAGTTTTCTTGTCAATCCAATGTCAACCGATTGAGAGGTATCTCAGGTCCAAAGTCACATCTAGGTTTGTTGACCGACGAGACCTCGTTTAATCCAGTCACGAGAAATTGCTTTGTAGACCTGGTCTAATCTGCACATAATCTTGGTCTAAACCAGGTTTCACCACTCCTTCTTTAAACCAGGTTTTATTCACTTAGACCACGACTAAGACCAGTGACGAGAAATCGGCCCCACGAGTCTGAGGTGTCCTGTGAAAATGACAGCCATCGCCAAGACACAAATAACGAGCGCAAAGTTCATTTGATTTCAGAGAACTCAAAAAACACAAATAGTTCTGCAGTATTCATATTTTCTCACTATTCCAATGAGGCAGGACTGCATTACTAATGACCTGTTCTCACCAAACACTCAAATCCAGAGTAAAACTCAGCCCATAAACAAAACACACGGAGGATTTTGAAAATAATCTAATACAACCACAACCTGGGAATCAGACAGTGCCAGGAACAGCTTAGCTGCCCCGCCCTCCACCTTAAACTCCGTCTGCAGGAGTGGGATTAGCTGGCGGAAATATCGGCGGCAGAATGCCGGCTTTCGGCCAGAGGAGGCGGGGCTGCGGTGGGTGGGGTGATGACAGAAGGGCTGGAGAGGCGATTACACACCGCAGAGCCCCTTTCACAACGACACAGTCCTGTCTGTGTGATGAGTGACAGGGTCAATCACTGAGATCACGTTCACCTGACACAAGGACCACTCCCCCTGCACCCTAGAGCACTGCGCGAGCCAATATCTGCTGGTACAGACACATACACTGAGTCCAGCCTCACCTGAATACAGCAAATGTGGGACAAGGCTTTCATTTTAACTCAGAATTACAAAACCTGATCCAGCGGATGTAGCACATCATGCTGTGCAATCCAGACAGTGAGTCGTGGAGTCAGGAGGGTAAAAAGGGCATTTAATCAACCTCGGCACTCAAATCTGCCCTCTGTGGACACGACTGGGCACCTGCGGCTCTAACCTGTCACTTCCACTGGTTTCCGCGGGGAATAACACAGCCGCACGAGGTGGGGGAGAGACAGAAGGCTTGTGCAAACAAGCTACATGTTCATGCTACTACTGCTGCTGTGATTTTAATTCCAGTGTCATTTTTTATTTTTGCCGTTATCATGAACATTACTACTACCACTACTATTATCATCATTACTACTATTATTATTGCCGTCACTTTAACTTCTGTTATTAATATTAAGCGTTTTATTTATAATTATTTTCATTATTACCATTATCATCATCATCAACATTACCATTGCTACTACTGTTATCATTATTCTAATCATTATTACAAACATTTTATTTCTTATTCTGATTTACAATTATTCTTATTATTATTAATTTTATTACTCTCATCATAATCAATATAATAAGAAAAGTAATAATAATAATAATAATAATTATTATTATTATTATTATTATTAATAGCATTATTATCATTAGAACTACTAGTATTATACTAACTATTATCATATGAGTGATAGAGCACAGGAGCGTTAAGAGTATACAGTAGATGCGGTAGAGTACAGAAGTGTTAAAGCATAGGAGTATTAGAGTATAAAAATATGTCAGTATGGGAATGCAAGGGCCCTATGTTTCACACTGCCCTACCCGTTGCCACTACCTCCTACCCGTGAATTACACATTCAGTAGCTTCCACTATCCCTAAACGGTATCTTGCGGCCACACTACTCGCTGTGCATTATGCCAACTCCCTTATTTATGCCTGGAGGTGTGCCCGTGGGCGTGTTTACGCACTTTCCCTACAATTGATATCTTGACCACACACGTTAGGGAAAGCGTTTTGCAGGTCCTAAAACCACCCGCTGTACACATGCGGCTCCACCTCCCGACTTACCTCGCCTATTAAAAGCCACCTAGCTTTAGCCTCAGTTGAACCCCTGACAACATGGCAGAAATAATACTAAATCACCTTGATCGCCAGTTAAATAATAGAAAACGCCCAGAACGCGTGTACCACCAGTGCACCAGCTACCTGGGCCTTTCAGGTAAGTCTATATTGTTTGTATTTTGTATCATTTTTTCAGCTTTTAAAATAATATGTAATTATTATAAATAATATATAATATTCTAAAATGATAATAATACAAGTTTCATTTCCCACAGAACAAGAATGTGTGACAAAACTGCGCCTCTCCCGTCAGGCAATGACGGAATTATGTCACCTGGTTGCAGATGATGTAGACACCACCGCCAGCTGCCCGTATGCCTTGCCCGTTGCTGTTAGGGTTACTGTGGCACTGTTTTGGACTGAAAAGTGGTACCTATGTGAATAGTAAGGGAACCCTTTCCATCAATGTCCAGGTGATTTGCGATGCATGGGGTCACATCTTGAATGTATACGCAAATCATCCTGGAGGTAGCCACAACACTTTTATAATGGAACAGTGGGTCATTCCTGCAGTCTTCCAGAGGGACCCCCTCTGTTGGGTGACAATGGCTATCCATTAAACACATGGTGCATGGTGCCATACATTACGCCAATAAGTGTGCATAAGTTTGCTTTCGATAGAAGACACTCACGCGCACGAGTTGTCATTGAGCGACCATTTGGCGTGCTCAAAATGCAGTTCCGCTGCTTGGACAGGTCAGGTGGGGTCTTAGGCCTGGAATATACTTGCTGCTCACGACGCATGCGCTTAGAATACATGTGGCAGCCATGATGCATATGTTCGTGAGCGTAGAGGTCGCTCATCTTGATGCGAGGTAACGTGCCGTGTGCGCAAGATGCAGTATTGACATGACCGCTAGAGGCGCTTGTGCGAACGAATCCATTGTGACAGTGTATGCGACATCCGGGCAATAGTGCCCGCCGTTTTCGCGATTTCAGGGTCCGATATGCTGCTGTCTGCCTCGAGTGGAGACCTCCAATACTATGCGTTTTGGACGCGTTGTGCTGCAGCAAGAGTGTGCACTCACGAAGCACACTGTGTACGCGTCCGTTCGGTCACGCAGCAAGTATATTCCAGGCCTTACAGTATGGTCCTCAGAAAGTAGCATCTTTCTTTGTGGCATGTTGTGTCTGGATTTGACCTCATGCACAAGCAATTTAACTTCGTCTTCGGCAAAACGTGGTGACCTTCCTTTCTTCATCACGGGTTTTGGTTTGAGGATTTGGGATAGCGCAGTCTGCTCCTAAGGGCAATGGCACCTGGCACACTGATTGGTTTATCTGGCAGAAGGCCCAAACCACGCCTATGCATAATATAACGGGTAGCGCAGGTGTTTAAGGGATAAAGGAAGGTGTGCAAGATAGCAACTTTCGCGGAGGAACGCCTCTTATGCAATGCTATATCCCCAAATAATGGGTTAAGGGACTCTGGCGAAAGATAGGGCCCTAAGAGTATAAGAGTGTCAAAGTTTATGAATATGAGAGCAAAAGAATGTTAAAGTTTATGAGTATGAGAGTATAAGAGCCTTAAAGTAAATGAGTATGAGAGTATAAGAGTGTTAAAGTTCATGAGTATAACAGTGCTAAAGTTGATGGGGATGAGAGAATAAGAGTGTTAAAGTTTATGAGTATGACAGTATGAGAGTGTTAAAGTTCATGAGTATGAGAGTTTGAGTGTTAAAGTTTAAGAGGATGAGAGTATAAGGGCGTTAAAGTTTATGGGTATTGTAATGAGGGGGAACAAAAGCCACTAGATGGCAGTATTGACTTTTTTTGTTAAGCCCAGTTTGGAGCTAGGTTTTTGAGTGTGTCCTGGGCATGCCTCAGAGAGGAAAGTCCAGAGAATTGAAAAAAAGTCTGGAAGCTGGGAGGGGGCTGGAAAAGAGTATATAAGGAGAAAAATTGAGAGAGTAAAGTAGTAGGAGAAATTGCAAGGAGAAATAGTGGAAGTATACATTTGACCAGACCTGTCACACTTTACAAGACCTGTGGAGCTCTTTTTGTAGATTTTTGCCAGTGTTGGAGCATTTTCCTGTCCCAGGACATCGCAACATAGAAACCCCATCTCAGTTACCACGGGACTGTAACTATCGCATTTTTATATATATATTGTGACACCATGCGGGGCCGCGTGGTGGATGGGAGATACATTCCCCGGAAATGGCTGCAGACGGGACTACCAACTAAGATGGCCACCTGGTAGAGAACTACATTTCCCTAAAAGAGGGCTGGGAAGGCTGGGCCTCACACCTGCAGGGGATCGACAGCCTAAATGAGTCCAATTAGGCCCATATAACAAACTGAGCAGCAAACAAAGAAAGAGAAGGGTGGAAACTGGGAACGGTGGCCTACCTTGCAAGGTGCTGGGAAAAATGCATTTGACCCCTTTTTGGAGGTGACTCTTCAAAGTTCCTTTTGACTTGTTTAAAGAAGCTGATTTTTGTTGGTGATTTTTTTTGAAGGAAACCTGGTTTTGAGTTGAAACCTTTTTGCAGCCTTTGGGCAATAAAAGTTCACTCCTTTTGAACCCTCTAAGTACTTTTTGACATCCTTTGCACAGCCCAAACTTAGCCTCCAGTGGAACAGCCTCTCATGGCGTCACAATATATACATTTCAATCTTGGTCAGTTCTTAGTTTTATTAAATCGATTAGAGTTTTCAAATTTTTTCTGTCATCCCTTGTCCAATATGTCATTACAAATTGGGGTCATAACAAATTGGGGGCTCAAGTCCGGGATAGACCACTGTGTGAGTCATTTATTGAAAATCTAAAATTTCAAATTGTGAAATTGCTTTTTGAATTTTCCTAGATATACACTCAACAAAAATATAAATGCAATACTTTTGTTTTGCTCCCATTTGTCATGAGATGGACTCAAAGATCTAAAATTCATTCCAGATACACAATATTACCATTTCTCTCAAACATTGTTCACAAATCTGTCTAAATGTGTGATAGTGAGCACTTTTGCTTTGCTGAGACAATCCATCCCACCTCACAGGTGTGCCACATCAAGATGCTCATCAGACACAGTGATTAGTGCACAGGTGCACCTAATACTGTCCACAATAAAATGCCACCCTGAAATGTGCAGTTTTTGCTTTATTGGGGGTTTGGGGACTCAGAACCAGTCAGTATCTGGTGTGACCACCATTTGCCTCATGCACTGCAACACATCTTCTTTGCATAGAGTTTATCAGATTGTCAATTGTGGCCTGTGGTATGTTGGTCCACTCCTCTTCAATGGCTGTACGAAGTTGCTGGATATTAGTGGGAACTGGTACGCGCTGTCGTATACGCCGGTCAAGCACATCCCAAACATGCTCAATGGGTGACATGTCCGGTGAGTATGCTGACCATGCAAGAACTGGGACATTTTCAGCTTCCAAGAATTGTGTACAGATCCTTGCAACACGGGGCCGTGCATTATCTTGCTGAAACATGAGGTGATGTTCATGGATGTATGGCACAACAATGGGCCTCAGGATCTCATCACGGTATCTCTGTGCATTCAAAATGCCATCAATAAAATGCACCTGTGTTCTTCGTCCATAACAGATGCCTGCCCATACCATAACCCCACCACCACCATGGGCCACTCGATCCACAACATTGACATCAGCAAAGCGCTCACCCACACGATGCCACACACGCTGTCTGCCATCTGCCCTGAACAATGTAAACCGAGATTCATCCGTGAAGAGAACACCTCTCCAACGTGCCAGACGCCATCGAATGTGAGCATTTGCCCACTCAAGTCTGTTACGGCGAAGATCTGGAGTCAGGTTAAGACCCTGATGAGGACGACGAGCATGCAGTTGAGCTTCCCTGAGACGGTTTCTGACAGTTTGTGCAGAAAATCTTTGGTTATGCAAACCAATTGTTTCAGCAGCTGTCTGAGTAGCTGGTCTCAGACGATCTTGGAGGTGAACCTGCTGGATGTGGAGGTCCTGGGCTGGTGTGGTTACACGTGGTCTGCGGTTGTGAGGCCGGTTGGATGTACTGCCATATTCTCTGAAACGCCTTTGGAGATGACTTATGGTGGAGAAATGAACATTCAATGCCCGAGCAACAGATCTAGTTGACATTCCTGCAGTCAGCATGCCAATTGCACGCTCCCTCAATGCTTGCGCCATCTGTGGCATTTTGCTGTGAGACAAAACTGCACATTTCAGAGTGGCCTTTTATTGTGGACAGCCTAAGGTACACCTGTGCATTAATCATGGTGTCTGATGAGGATCTTGATGTGGCACACCTGTGAGGTGGGATGGATTGTCTCAACAAAGCAAAAGTGCTCACTATCACACATTTAGACAGATTTGTGAACAATGTTTGAGAGAAATGGTAATATTGTGTATCTGGAATGAATTTTAGATCTTTGAGTCCATCTCATGACAAATGGGAGCAAAACAAAAGTGTTGCGTTTATATTTTTGTTGAGTGTATATTGACAGATCAATAGCAATGGATGATTTCTTGGCATCACAACCATAGAGGTTTTGAAGTCTTTTAAAAAGACAGGAATGCTAGAAATATGCAGACAGTTAGAGCTGACAGAGGTAAAACCAGCCATGCGAAAAGCAAGACTGGCTAGAGAGATTGTTGAATATTACATTGACGAAAAGGTGTTTGCACCAAGAGATCTGGAACAATTTTCAGTGGAAAATCCAAATGTAGAAATGGAACTTAAATTAAAAATGCTAGAGATTGAAAGAGACAAAAAAGAAAAACGAGAGTTTGAGAGAGCATAAAGAGAGAAGGAAAGAGAATTTGAGAGAGAAAGAGGAAAGAGCAGAAAGAGAGACAGAGAGATTTTGATTTACAGAAGTTAGACAGAGAAGAAAGGCTCCAAATGGAGCTACTAAAAATCAAAATTGAAGCTGAAAACAAATTTCATGCTAGCCAGGGGGTAAAGCTGGTGCCTCCATTCTCGGAGAAGGAGGTTGATAAGTATTTCCACTGCTTCGAGAAAGTAGCTCAGAGTTGTCAGTGGCTAAAGGAACACTGGCCTCTGATGTTGCAAACTGTCCTCAAGAGTTAAGCTCAACAAGCCTATTTGGCTTTGTCTGCAGATGATTCCTCCAATTATGAGGTTGTCAAAAAAGTAACTTTGACAGCTTATGAGTTGGTTCCAGAGGCTTACCGACAGAAAATCAGAGGTCTGAAGAAATGTGACAATCATACTTATGTGGAATTTGTTAACGAGAAGAAGGTTTGTTTTGAGCGCTGGTGTACTTCTATGGAGGTCAAGGACGATAAAAGAGATGGTGTTAGTTGAAGAATTCAAGAACTGTGTCAAGGATGATATTAAGACCTACTTTAATGACAAGCAAGCACTGAATTTGCAATCAGCTGCCAAATTTGCAGACGAATATGTTCTCACACATAAGTCCAGTGACGTGCGGTGGAGGTTAGTTTGGTGAGGCAAAAACCTCCTCTTTGCTTGATTAGCAATCAGACAATTAACTAGTTTAGTAAGACTATTCGACAGAATGACGGGTCAGTTTAAGTTTCCGCGGCGTTATTACTCAATACATCGAATCTGAAATGCTCAACAGCAGATTTGCGCTTACTAGCTTCCAGGAAGCCGAAGCAATGTCATCAAAAAATATTAACATAGTTCGACTTATGCAGAGTTCAATGCTTAATCAATAGCCTATAATGTATTCTCTTTTAAATACTCAGTTTTACACCCAAACAAAAAGCGGGCGTTTATTTTCAGTCTTCTTTCATAATCCGATTAACAAAATGTTTAAAAACAGAATTACCGAGCCAAGACTTTTTCCAAATTGATTATTCAGATTTCCATCCTTGCAGTCTCGAATTGCAGCGTATTCGTGAATTAAGTTATTATCTCCTCTATCAGTATCAGGCTTCCATAAGGCTTGGTCTTTATTGTTTTCATTGTCAATCAGGAATAGTATGTGGGAACAGGTTCACAAAATTCTGTGATAAAAGTTTGGGTCACTGCCTCATCTCACCGCACGTATCTGGCTTCCTGTAAGCAAGTACTCGCAAATCTGCAGTTTTGTGAGCATTTCAAGTTCGATGTAGCCTACAGAGTAATAATGCCGCGGAAACTTAAAATGGCCCGTCATTCTGCCGAATAGTCTTTTTAAATTAGTTAATCGTCTAACTGCGAATCAAGC
The DNA here is from genome assembly GCA_029721435.1 of Gymnothorax reevesii. Lineage (NCBI taxonomy): Eukaryota > Metazoa > Chordata > Actinopteri > Anguilliformes > Muraenidae > Gymnothorax > Gymnothorax reevesii. Next base: position 53,916,375 of record CM056584.1, on the reverse strand, counting down.
AAAGGGAAAGTTTCTGCCTCACTAAACTAATCTCCGACTGCACGTCACTGCATAAGTCCCAATTTCAGTCCAGCAGTAACAATAGATGGTCCAAATTTCAGAAGAAAGGTAACAGTGATACACAAGATTCCTCACCCAAAGATAAAGACTAATCTGGTGATGTTGCTCAGAAATCCAGTCACAGGTCTGATCAAAGTGTGAAAGCTGACAGTGACAAAAGTGGTCGAGTTTGCAATTATTGCAAGAAATCTGGTCATGTTCCAACTATCTGTTGGTTTCTTAAAGCTAAGAAAGAGCAAGAAAAGGATACCAAACCCAATGCCTTTGTGAAGACAAGGTTAGAAACCCCTGTAGTAGATGATCGATCTGCTAAATTGCCTGCTCCTTGTGGGGCTTGAGGGAGGAATTTCTTCCATTTGTGTCAGAGGGATTTGTGGCTCTGAATGAGCATTCTCCTCCTGTACCCATATATATTCTAAGGGATACCGGAGCTTCTCAGTCACTTTTGTTGATGGACTCCTTGGAGTTACGTGATGAGACCACTTCTGGGGATTTCATACTTGTACAAGGTATTGGAGGTATCTGTATCCCTGCTCTCTGTATTCTTGAAGTCAGATTTAGTTACAGGACAGGTAAAGGTGGCGCTTATGTCAAGTCTACCCATCAAGGGTGTTTCTTTGTTGCTAGGCAATGACAGAGACCCATCTCTGTATCCTTCCTGTGCAGTGACCCGTGCTATGGCTAAGAGGGCTCAAGAAGAAGATGATGTGGTGCTATCCAGCTCATTGAATAGTCATGACTCAGGTGGTTCGCCTCATGATTCTGTTCGACCTTCTATGGTTTCTCCATTTGAGGACTGATCAGACACGTTTATCAGTTCTCTGTTCAGCCAGCCAGTTGGGTCTGGTGATTCTGATGTGTCTGGAGACTTGTCTCTGTCCAGAAAGTGCTTGATTCAGGAGCAAACTAATGATCCTGAAATTTGTGTGCAAAAGAGGAGAGCCCTTCCTGATAAAGAAATAGACGCAGTTCCAGTTGGGTATTATCTCAAGGATGGTGTGTTGATGTGGAAGTGGCGCCCTCCTGATATCCCTGCCAATGCAGGTTGGGCAGTGGTCAAGCAAATTGTTCTTCCGAAGGTCTACAGGAATGAGATCTTAAAAATAGCTCATAGTTTACCTTTAGGAGGTCATCTTGGTGTTCACAAGACTGTTGATAAGATCATGAAACAGTTCTTCTGTCCTGGATTTCAGAAAGATGTTTCCAACTTTTGCAAAACCTGTTACACTTGTCAGGTAGTTGGGAAACACCAGTTAGACTCACCTGTAGCTCCATTGCAGCCTATCCCAGCATTTGGGGAGCCCTTCTCCATGGTTATCATTGATTGTGTTGGTCCATTACCCAAGACTAGATCTGGAAATCAGTATTTTTTGACAATCATGTATGCATCTACAAGATTCCCTGAAGCCATACCTTTATGTAACATCAAGGCAACTGGAATCTCGAAGGCTTTGATAAAGTTCTTCACGTTGTTTGGCCTTCCCAGGGAAATTCAGTCAGACCAAGTAGCAATTTCACTTCCGGATTGTTTCAGCAGGTTGTGTATGAACTATGTGCGAAGCAGATTCTTTCTAGTGCCTAACAACCAGAAAGTCAGGGTGTCTTAGAGCGGTTTTATTCCACTCTCAAGACAATGATGAGGACTTATTGTTATGACCATGAGAAAGACTGGGATGAAGGTGTTCATTTGCAGTTGTTTGCAGCTAGAGAAGCAGTGCAGGAGTCTACTGGATTCAGTCCATCTGAGCTAGTGTTTGGCCATGAAGTGAGAGGACCTTTGCTTTTGTTGAGTGAACAATGGCAAGAGAAAGAGCCGCACATCAGTCTGTTAGACTATGTTAGCAAGTTCAAGGAAAGATTGCGTGCAGCTTGTGACCTAGTCAAAGAGAACTTGAAATCAAGTCAGGGAAAAATGAAATCTTGGTATGATCATAAGGCGAGAAGCCGTGAGGTAAAACCAGGAGACAAGGTCCTCGTGTTGTTTCCCTTGCAGTCTAATCCATTGCAGGCTAGATTTCATGGTCCTTATGAAATTCTGACAAAACTCAATGATCTTAATTAAATTATGAAGATTCCAGGTAGGAGAAAGCCAAAACATTTGTGTCACATTAACATGCTGAAGCCTTCTCATGATAGGAATGCTATGGTTGCAGCTGTCACTTCAGATCCTCATATGGCTGAAACATGTGAAGATGAGGGGGAGTTTCAAGATGATGATTTAACGCTCGAATTCAAGCTGAAGTTCTTTCATGTAAATTATCAAATTCTGAAGTGTTGCAGAATCTTGATGTAAACCCTCACAGAACCCTCACAGAAAGATCAGTTTGAGAGGTTGATCAAGAAATATAAAGATCTATTTCCTGATGTTCCAAAGAGAGTTTCTATAGCCTCTCATGATGTAGATGTTGGTGATGCCAAACCAATAAAACAGCATCCATACCGGATGAATCCTGAAAAGAGAAAGATTGCCGAGAAAGAGGTTGAGTACATGTAAGAACATGATATTATCAGATCCTCTAACTCAGATTGGAGTTCACACTGTGTGCTAGTTCCTAAACCTGATGGAAGTACAAGATTCTGTACAGATTATTGCAAAGTCAATGCTGTAACTAGAACTGATGTGTTTCAAATACCTTGGATTGATGATTGTATCGATAGAGTAGGGCAAGCAAAGTTTCTGACCAAGATTGATTTATTGAAGGGTTATTGGAGTGTGCCTTTAACTGAAAGGGCCAAGAGAATCTCTACTTTTGCCACACCATCTGGGTTATACCAGTATGAAGTCCCTTTGGAATGAAAAAATGCTCCAGCCACGTTCCAAAGGATGATATAGTCTACAATGGCCAGATTGCCACACATGGGTGCGTACATCGACGACCTGATGACATGGAGTGACTCTGGGAAGAAGTAGAGATGTTGTTCCAGCGCTTGACCCAGGCTAACCTGACTGTTAACCTGAACAAGAGTGACTTTGGTTGTGCTACTGTCACGTATCTTGGCTACGTCATAGGCCAGGGTAAGGTGGCACCCATAAATGCTAAAGTCCAAGCCATCATGGACTTTCCAGTTCCTGACAACAAAAAAGCTTTGTGCCGCTTCCTTGGAATGATCGGGTACTACCGCAAGTTCTGCAAGAACTTTGCTGAGATTGCTCTCAGTCTCACTAACCAACTGAAGAAAGGCGTGAAGTTCACTTGGGATGATGCATGCCAGAGAGCCTTCAATCGCCTGAAGTCTCTGCTGTGTCACTTCCCCGTGTTCAAATCTCCTGACTTCAAAAACCGTTCTCCATCGTAGTCGATGCTAGCGACCAAGCTTGTGGATCTGTGCTCCTACAGAGAAGTGACGCCGCTGACATTGAGCATCCTGTGGCATACTTCTCCAGTAAGTTCAATCGCCACCAAAAGAACTATTACACAATTGAGAAGGAGCTGTTGGCTCTGGTTCTATCCTTACAACACTGAGGTTTATGTTTGTACAGGGCAAAAGCCAATGATTGTATATACTGACCACAGTCCGTTAATGCAGTAGTTCTCAAGTTCGGTCCTGGCGCCCCCTGTGTATGCTGGTTTTTGTTCCAACTACAATTGCAATCCTTAAATTTTAACAAGCTGATGATTTGTTTTAATTAGGTGCATTTATTCAAATATCCACATTGAGATATATTGTAAATATTGGCAGAGGGAAACAATTTAACCAAACATTTCATCAACATAAATAATCAAGAGGTTCCTCATTGATGAAACTCTTGACACATGGTGGCAAAACCCGACAATTTAAACAATGGAGTCACACCTGTTGCGTTTCCTGCTGATTATATTTGGTTCAGGCAGGTTATTTGGGAAAAACTCAAAACAACTGTAGTCAGAAACCTAATTTGGAGCTTATTGATTTTCTCAGAGTCTAATTTGATCTGTGTAAAAATGTTTTCATCTGAAAATCCGAGCAATATTGAAAATTAAGCATAATATGTTCAAGGGTTTTTATTTTTCATAGCAGAATGGATATGTCCATCCCAATGGGATTTAAGATGGTAAATAACAGCTCAAAACATGGAATGCTGCTAATTTAGACAAAGTAACAGCGTTTTAAAATCCTAGAATTGCAATTGTAGTTGGAACAAAAACCAGCATACACAGGGGGGTGCCAGGACCGAACTTGAGAACCACTGCGTTAATGTTTTTGAGTAAGATGAAAAACAAGAATCGGAGATTCAATTGTTGAATTTGAGTTTGATTTTACAGGAGTTTGACATGGAAATTAAGCATGTAAAGGGTACTGACAATGTAATTGCTGATTGCTTATCCCGTGTTTGAGTATGAGTATATATCACGTGTTTATTAGCATATTGTATTATATGTATACAGTCAAGTGAAAAAATTAGGACAGTCCATTAAGTAGTCAATTCTTTATTAAGAAATGTTCACATAACAATGTTCAATCTTGTTTTTATTTACTTCTGGAAAAGAAAGTGATTTAGTTGTAATTAAACATAAATTAACATATTTTTACTCATCAAACAAAAGATATGAACAACAATGCGTATTTTAATGGAGGAAAAAATGAGGACACCCCCAGATATTTTCCCACTTAAAATGGCTGTAATCACAAAGGTGTATCAGATCAGGTGCACATGATCAGAACATTGTTACCCAGCATTTTGAAGGAGGCTTGCCAGATTTAAACCTCAGACATTTAGTTTGGTGTACCCCTTTCTGTTGAAGTGAGACTGAGCACCGTGGTGAGATCCAAAGAGCTGTCTAAGGCCCTCAGAAAGAAGATTGTGGCTGCTTATGAGTCTGGTAAGGGATTTAAAAAGATAACAAAAGAATTTGACATCAGCCATTCCACCATCCGGAAAATTGTTTACAAGTGGAGGACATTCAAAACATCAGCCACCTGCCCTGGTCTGGCCATCCAAGCAAGTTCACCCTCAGAGCAGACCGCAAGATGCTAAAAGAGGTCATCAAAAGTCCTAAAATATCATCACGGGACCAGCAGGCTCGCGCTACTGTCGATGTGAAAGTGCATGACTCTACTATCAGAAAGAGACTACACAAGTTTGACTTTCATGGGAGGTGTGCAAGGAGGAAACCTTTGCTCTCTAAAAAGAACATTAAAGCCAGACTGAAGTTTGCCAGAGAGAACATCGACAAAGACCAGGTCTTCTGGAATAATGTTCTTTGGACAGATGAGTCTAAAGTTGAATTATATAGACACCAGAACAGAGGACATGTTTGGCGTAAATCAAATACAGCATTCCATGGAAAGAACCTCATACCAACTGTGAAGCATGGAGGTGGAAGTGTCATGGTTTGGGGATGCTTTGCTGCAGCAGGACCTGGCCAGCTCAACATCATAGAATCCACTATGAATTTTACTGAGTATCAGAGGGTGCTTGAAGAGCATGTGAAACCTCTGTAAAAAAGAATTAAATTTGAAGCGGAAATGGACACTGCAACATGACAATGAACCAAAACATACCAGTAAATCCACCAAGGACTGGCTGAAAACTTAGAAGTGGAGAGCCATGGAATGACCCAGTCAAAGCCCGGATCTTAATCCCATGGAGATGCTGAGGGGTGATTTGGAACAGGTTGTGCATGCAAGAAACCCCTCAAATATCTCACAGCTGAAAGAATTCTGCATTGAGGAGTGGGGAAAACTTTCCTCAGATTGATGTCAGAGACTGGTAGATGGCTATAAGAAGCGTCTCACTGAAGTTATATCAGCCAAAGGGGGAAACACTAGTTATTAGGCGGTAGGGAGTCCTAATTTTTTCCTCCATTGGAATACGCATTTTTGTTCATATCATTTTTGTTAATACCCAAAAAATACATACATTATATATATATATATATATATATATATATATAGCATATACAGTGGCGCTTGAAAGTTTGTGAACCCTTTAAAATTTTCTATATTTCTGCATAAATATGACCTAAAACATAATCGGATTTTCACACAAGTCCTAAAAGTAGATAAATTAAACCCAGATAAACTAAAGAGACAAAAATATCATACTTGGTCATTTATTTATTGAGAAAAATGATCCAATATTACATATCTGTGAGGGGCAAAAGTATGTGAACCTCTAGGATTAGTGATTAATTTGAAGGTGAAATTAGAGTCAGGCGTTTTCAATCAATGGGATAATAATCAGGTGTGAGTGGGCACCCTGTTTCATTTAAAGGACAGGGATCTATCGAAGTCTGATCTTTGCAACACACGTTTGTGGAAGTGTATCATGGCACGAACAAAGGAGATTTCTGAGGACCTCAGAAAAAGGGTTGTTGATGCTCATCAGGCTGGAAAAGGTTACAAAACCATCTTTAAAGAGTTTGGACTCCACCAGTCCACAGTCAGACAGATTGTGTACAAATGGAGAAAATTCAGACCATTGTTACCCTCCCCAGGATGGTCGTCCAACAAAGATCACTCCAAGAGCGAGGCATGTAATAGTCAGCGAGGTCACAAAGGACCCCAGGGTAACTTCTAAGCAACTGAAGGCCTCTCTCACTCAGCCTAATGTTAATGTTCATGAGTCCACCATCAGGAGAACACTGAACAACAATGGTGTGCATGACAGGGTTGCAAGGAGAAAGCCACTGCTCTCCAAAAAGAACATTGCTGCTAATCTGCAGTTTTCCAAAGATCACATGGACAAGCCAGAAGGCTATTGGAAAAATGTTTTGTGGACGGATGAGACCAAAATCGAACCTTTTAGTTTAAATGAGAAGTGTGATGTTTGGAGAAAGGAAATACTGCATTCCAGCATAAGAACCTCATCCCATCTGTGAAACATGGTGGAGGTAGTTTCATGGTTTGGGCCTGTTTTGCTGCATCTGGGCCAGGACAGCTTACCATCATTGATGAAACAATGAATTCTGAATTATACAATGCAAATTCTAAAGGAAAATGTCAGGACATCTGTCCATGAACTGAATCTCAAGAGAAGGAGGGTCATGCAACAAGACAACGACCCTAAGCACACAAGTCATTCTACCAAAGAATGGTTAAAGAAGAATAAAGTTAATGTTCTGGAATGGCCAAATCAAAGTCCTGACCTTAATCCAATCGAAATGTTGAGGAAGGACCAGAAGCGAGCAGTTCATGTGAGGAAAACCACCAACATCTCAGAGTTGAAGCTGTTCTGTACTGAGGAATGGGCTAAAATTCCTCCAAGCCGACGTGCAGGACTGATCAACAGTCACGGGAAGCGTTTACTTGCAGCTATTGCAGCACAAGGGGGTCACATCAGATAATGAAAGCAAAGATTCACATACTTTTGCCACTCTCAGATATGTAATATTGGATCATTTTCCTCAATAAATAAATGACCAAGTATAATATTTTTGTCTCATTTGTTTAACTGGGTTCTTTTCATCTACTTTTAAGACTTGTGTGAAAATCTGATGATGTTTTAGGTCATATTTATGCAGAAATTTAGAAAATTCTAAAGGGTTCACAAACTGTCAAGCGCCACTGTATATATATATATTTATATATATATATATATATATATATATATAGAGAGAGAGAGAGAGAGAGAGCGCGCTCTTTTATTAATGTTTATGTGTGCGTGTAATATGTGCAGGGGACTTGAGAATACGTGTTTTTGCCTGGGAATGATCAGGGGGTGGGGGGGGGGGTCACAAAGACGGTGGGCGGTGAACGTTCTCCTCTGCAGCCACAGGGACACCTCGGCACTCGCTCTGTCTCGCTCAAGTCCAAGTCGCCAATCACCACAGTATCGGTTGCTAATCAAGGAAACACCACAGTATCGGTTGCTACTGTGAGAACATGGAAGCGACACATTCAGCTGCAGCTACATCCTTCTGGGCCAGCGAATCCCACTGGGGCAATATCTTAAATCAGCTGGCAGTCGTAAAACTGCCGTAATGCGATGCTTAAAGGCCAATACACCCAAAACAGGCCAGACAGGATAACAAGACGTAACTGCAGTTACCGCTGGGTTGCAAAGGCAGACTACAACTAACGCTTCCCTGAGCAAGCAGTTCACCTGCAGTACACCATACTACGTCAAGATGGCGCCAAACCCTAACTACTGCTAGAGTCCCTTTATACTGAGAGTAGCGACATAGGCCTGGGTGCATCTCAAAGCGTAGGCTGCATCCTTCGAAGGCTGCATTTTTAGGGGTTGTCACTTCATTTCATCTGCCAAACTGACGTAATGTCATTTCATCTCCGTTAAACAGCTATGGTTTAAGCGAGTCATCACTGGTTTCCCCAACCTTAACCTTAACTCTCACACCTAGCTCTATTTCTAACCCCAAACTTAACCTTGTCCCTTACCCAAATGTCAGTTTGGGAGATAGAATTAAGTGACGACCCCTTAAAATGCAGCCTTCAAAGGCTGCAGCCTACGCTTTGAGATGCACCCAAGGGGTACCAGAGCCATTGATCTACCGCTCTCGGGGTACCAAAAAAAGTTGGTCACGTGACACGCGGCTCCACAAAAAAACATGCATTATAGAAACACTCCTGCCTGTCGGCTACCCCTGACCAAGGCTCTGGCTTTAGAACTGGAGTTGGTCCCCGGGCGCTGCTCTGTGGCTGCCCACTGCTCCTAACTATAGGATGGGTCAAATGCAGAGGAAGAATTACCCCACGGGGATCAATAAAGTAGATCTTATCTATCTTATCGCTCATCCATTTTGTATCCATCAGGTTGATCAATTTACACTAGTTCCTACGGAATTCTACTACGTCCCTGCATTTCGCGTTTTTAAAAACTGACAAAAGACTGGTTGTTGTGCCTTTGGGTGTACCAATAGTCCCGAGAAGGGGTTTAAGATGTTTATCATTCTGCTTATAACAGAACTAAATTGCGGAATTTCATGAAAAGGAAATGTAATTTCCCTTTGCGCCCAATGTATGTTTGCATTGCGCTTATTACATCGCTCTGCTTACTCAAGTCTCTGAGTCACAGACATTCGTGGCTAAACGAGCAATGCTTGGTAAATTCAATCAACTGAGTAGCTAGCTAATGTTATCTCGCTGTGTAACACACGAATGTTATATATATATATACACTCCTGATCAAAATCTTAAGACCAGTTAAAAAATTGCAAGAATTTGCATTTTGCACTGTTGTATCTTAAGAAGGTTCTAAGTAGAGTTTCAAAATGCAAAAAGAAGAAATGGGAACAAGAGACCAAATGTTTTGAGCAGGCAATTTATTGAAAAGAACAATTTAACTGAAATAGGCTGTTCATCAGCTGATCAAAAGTTTAAGACCACATCCTTTAAAAGCCCAAATCTGTGGAAAAAATTTGGATCACATGTCATTTTCTGTCAAGTAATCACACTGTCAAGACCTCTTGATGGGAAAAGCAAAAAAACTCACTGCCTTCGAACGTGGCAGGATTGTTGAGCTGCATAGACAAGGCCTCTCACAGCGTGCCATCGCTGCTGAGGTTGGACGCAGTAAGACAGTCATTTTGCATTTCTTAAAAGATCCTGAGGTTTATGGAACAAAAAAATCAAGTGGTAGACCCAAAAAAATCTCACCGGCTCTGAGCCGGAGGATCCGAATGGCTGTCCGTCAAGACACGGGACGATCCTCATCCCAAATTAAGGCTATTACTGGTGCTGACTGCAACCCAATAACCATCAGACAGCATCTGCAAAGGAACGGCTTCAAAAACAAAAAACGTCTTCAAAGGCCACGTCTCCTTCAACGCCACAAAATTGCCCGTCTGGCCTTTGCAAGGGAGCACCAAACATGGGACGTTCAAAGTTGGAAGAAAGTTTTATTCTCTGATGAGAAAAAATTTAACCTTGATGGTCCTGATGGCTTCCAACGCTACTGGCATGACAAGGAGATGCCACCTGAGATTTTTTCAACACGGCACAGCGGAGGGGGCGCCATCATGATCTGGGGTGCTTTTTCCTTCAATGGAACAATGGAGCTCCAGGTTGTGCAGGGGCGTCAAACAGCAGCTGGCTACGTGGAGATGTTGCAGCGGGCATCCCTCATGACTGAGGGCCCTCGTCTGTGTGGTGATGACTGGGTCTTTCAGCAGGACAATGCTGCAATTCACAATGCCCGTCTGACAAAGGATTTTTTTCAGGAGAATAACATCACTCTTTTGGATCATCCTGCATGTTCCCCTGATCTAAATCCAATTGAGAACATTTGGGGATGGATGGCAAGGGAAGTTTACAAAAATGGACATCAGTTCCAGACAGTGGATGCCCTTCGTGAAGCCATCTTCACCACTTGGAGCAACATTCCTACAAGCCTTTTGGAAACACTCGCATCAAGCATGCCAACACGAATTTTTGAAGTGATCAACAATAATGGTGGAGCTACTCATTACCGAGACTGTTTTTGAGACTTTAATTTCTGTTTTCGGGGTTTTTTTGAGCTATGGTCTTAAACTTTTGATCAGCTGATGAACAGCCTATTTTAGTTAAATTGTTCTTTTCAATAAATTGCCTGCTCAAAACATTTAGTCTCTTGCTCACATTTCTTCTTTTTGCATTTTGAAACTCTACTTAGAACCTTCTTATGATACAACAGTGCAAAATGTAAATTCTTGCAATTTTTTAACTGGTCTTAAGATTTTGATCAGGAGTGTATATATATATATATATATATATATATATATATATATATATATATATACACACACACACACACACACAGTAGATACCGTTGAGTCATTGAGTATCTGAAGGGATATATTCACAACAGTATAAAGAAATTGGCGAGCGTAGTTGGGCTGAAAGGCCTGTTCTTGCCATTCATGTTATGTTATGACCTTTTATTTCTAATCGGCCCGACTGCGCATTCATGGAATCAAGCCGTACTCCGTACAGTCTGGACATTGCCAGAGCTGGCCCGATTCCGCCGCAGTCAGCATCGGCAGCTTTTCGGCGAGACGAAATAGGCAAGATTACGGCTGAGTTGCTTGTCCCCGTATCTGACAATATGCCGACACTAAAACGGAATCGGGCAGATTCCTGTTGCTATCTGGGCCATAGAACGCATGGTAGATTGCCTGATGTGCTGATAAAGCAGCTCAGAAGTTCCAGGGTAGTTTCTCTTTCATGAAGCATAGGCCTGTTTATAAGCAAATTATTTTTCAGTTCTGAATTTAGCCCATTATTTCACCGCTGTTAGATTGCATAGAGGGAGTTTCCGTGTCTTCAATTGCCAATGGATCATTACTGATTGAAAAACTTGTCTATATTTTCCGTTATTGACAACTAGGTAGGATGTTGTTTTAAAAAAAAGGATTCGTCGGTGCCCCCCCAAGTCCAGTTCTGGCGTGGCGCCTACTCTGACTCGAGGTCAATAAAGCCCACGACGTGACACATATTGCTGACATGAAAGTCTAACACAGTGGTCGTCAACCCTGGTCCTGGAGAGCCGCAGTGTCTGCTGGTTTTTGACGTTACTCAGCACTTAATTGATGAATGAAAGCAGTTCATTACACACTTAATTCATCTCACCTGGTGTCTTCGGTTAGGATTAAATAGGGTGGAGAAAACCAAACTCGCACACCCTGTGGCTCTCCAGGACCAGGGCTTGCTACCCCTGCCCTATAAACTTTCATCTTTACTTTGAACCTCTACTTTGTCTGGATTACAACTATGCTGAATGTCCAAATACATAAATCTTGGTTTCTACATAGACTTCTGTCACAACCTGCATGTCAGTTTAATTGGCTCAAGGAGTCTTGTGGGTAGTTCCAGGTAATTGATTGATTGGCTTATTATTCCCTTAGTGCAGGAGTATTGCTAACAGCATTGGGTGAGCTAGTTTTCTCCACCCTATTTAAACTGAAGACACCATGTGAGATGAGTTAAGGGTGTAGTCAACTGCTTTCATTCATCAATTAAGTGTTGAGCAACGTCAAAATCCAGCAGACACTGCGGCTCTCCAGGACCAGGGTTGACGACCACTGGTCTAACAAAAGGAATGTAATGCTTCCCTTTTTTTTGTTGCGTGTCATTCACGGATAATTACATATAATTACGCTTTCTGACTCTCCGCAATCAAGTAAATTTACCTCGCTCCGTTTCTTTAATCAGAAATGACCATAAACCATAATTAGACAGCTTGACAACTAGAAAAACGTACTTTTCACTCATCGCCCAAGCTTTATGCCTCAGTAGTGACGGCTCTTTTGAGTATTAATCAAAAATTTGGATGAAAGCTCGACATTTATCTTCACTGTGAAACACAACGCGGAGTTGTGCATATGACCAAGTACTGCATCTGTTCTGAGCATTATTTCGTAAGCCACTCAGCATAATTGCCTTGGTTATTTTTTATTTATTTATTTTTGCCAAAGTCTGATATCGGCTGCCTGTTCTTTCGTGCAGCCTAAAAAATGCGTTTTCCCCCTTTTTTTCTCGAAACCTTAAAGGGGACCTAATATGCTATTTTTTCAAGTTTATATTTTGGTCTTTGACTCCCCTAGAGTACTCCTGATCATGCAAAGTAAAAAAAAAAAAAGTACTTATTTTGCTCGTACTGTCATTCTCAAAAAACCCCATATGTAGTCCATCGTAGTCTCTGCCTGAAACTCCTCATTGGGGTGGCTCTTCTGCTATGGTCCCTACTCCCCGTGTGCCTTCTTTCTTCTGACTGCCCAGCTCTGTGGAGGGCGGATCTAGGTGGGAGAGGCAGCAGAACGCAGTTTTCCTGGGTCTCAGTGAAACGTGAGACGCGTCTGCCGTCTCAGCTAAGGAATCAGTGGGGAAATTCTGCAGTCAAACGCAGTATATGTGTATAGATCTTGTAATGTGGAAAAAAAAATAGCCACTAGACGACAGTATTGACATTTTTTTGTTAAGCCAGTCTGGAGCTAGGTTTTGGGCATGTCCTGGGCATGCCTCCGGAGGGGAAAGTCCCAGAGAATTGTCTGGAAGTCTGGAAGGTGGGATGGGGCTGGAAAAGAGTATATAAGGAGAAAAATTGAGGGAGTAAAGTAGTAGGAGAAATTGCAAAGAGAAATAGTGGAAGGATACAGTTGACCAGACCTGTCACTCTTTACAAGACCTATGAAGCTCTTTTTGTGGATTTTTGCCTGTGTTGGAGCACTTTCCTGTCCCAGGGCATCGCAACAAAGAAACCCCATCTCAAGTACTACGGGACAGTAACTCTCTCATTTTCTTTTTTTGAATTTTATTTCAATCTTGGTCAGTGCTTTAGTTAATTAAATCTGTTCAAGTTGTAAAATTTTGTCTGTCATCCCTTGCTGTCTCATATGTCAGAAAAAACTGGGGCCATAACAATCTAATGAAATGAACTTGTTCTAATAAACACGACGGCGAAAGTGGAGGATGCAGTGCGAAAGTCTGGCAGCTCAAGCACGAATTCGATATCGGCTACAGTTTGCTATGGCAACAGTTGGTGAGTACAGCGGTTTTTCTACTCCTAGCTTGGATGCAGGTGAAGCTAGAATCCACCACATATAGACACATTTGTAGAACGGGTCGACATGCCCAAATGAAGACCGGAGACCATAGAAATCCGGTGTATCTGAGTTTAGAGGGAAACATGGACAGTGAGGAGCAGCTAAAAGTGGACCAACAGCTTATGGACTCCTACGGTGTGTATTAGGACCTGCTGGTTCGTGTGCATAGCTGTGGTGTGTTGTTAGCGTGGAGAAACAAACAGCTTCCGCGCTGGTATATGATGAAGGGGCGAAAGCTCCAGGCTAAACGGTCTTTTCGGAAATTGCCCGTGGTAATGGTTTACTTATTGCTTCGGAAAGACCAGCCTTTCCTCGCGGAAAATGGGCGCGTTCTGGATAGCGTGCAAGAGCTAGACAGAGCTCCGGTTATGTCATGAACATAATACAGGTTTTCCAGTTCCGTCTGCGTGAACCGTTGCTTATGTGGAGCTAGCGAATCGATCACTTTTACGGGAAAGAATTTAATATTCAATCGATGGCAATGCAGCGTTTGTTCTACTGAACTCGTTATAGCCTGTGCGCTTCCCTATTGCTCTCACCGGTAGTATCAGAGAGCTTACAGAGACATTGGAGATGTATTAGGCTCACCCCGGTCAAGGATAAGTAAAGCGATCGTTTCATAAGCACCCAAAAACACACCCCAAGCTCTGCAAAATCTTCGTCTGGTCTAACTGCAGCCCAACTCGGCAGACACAAACAGCACCATTCCGGTTAGCATCAACTGTAGTGGCTACAATCAGGCAACATTATGATGAAACTGACACATTGATGCTTACCAAAGTAACACAAGCATACCGATCAGAATTACTACATATACGTTAACCAGGAGCATTTTTAACTAGGCTTATGCCGTCGGAGGCGACGGCTAGGGGTATATCCCCGAAAGCCCACAATCATCCAATTCCCCAATCCTTGAATAGACTGTGAATATTCATTTGAACTTAATTTCAGGTCAATCGGACAAATGGTTCTGAAGATATGGCCAAAATGGTAATTTTCCATCACAAAGCACCACCTGGTGGCAAAATATTGAACCATACAGGCATGATGTCATCATGTGACACGTTGTGAGGTCATGACCTTGCAGTTGCACATAGTTTCATGTCAATTGGACAAATAGTTCCAAAGATATGGCAAAAATGATGAATTTTATGTGACAAAGCTTCACCTTGTGTCAAAATTTTGAACCAAACAGGTATAACGTCATCTTGGGACACATCTCCAGGTCATGACCTTTCATTTGCACTTGATTTGAGGTCAATCGGACAAATATTTCCAGAGATATGATAAAGACAGAGAAATTAGGGCCCTTTACAAAAGTAGGAAGGTAGCCAACATGCTAACGGACAGCCAGCAACTAAAGTTTCACAGTATCACATGACACAGCAAACAAACAACTTGCTGTAAATACAACCAAGACAAAATCCGTAGAACTTTGATTAAGCTAAGGTTATAATGTTCCTTTAAATTAATTGTGATCAAAGCTAGCTAGTAACTTAGCCATGTAGCTGCTACCCGCTTGCCTCAGTGCGACATCAGTGTTTCACGATCATTTTCCATCGCGAATGTAAGTGAAAATTTCGAAAAACTTGTGCCCCTCAACCGAACTTTTGATCTTTGACTTGTTTTCAATAATTCAAAACACATCAGGGATGCAAAATATTAGGAGTAAAAGAAGGCTTTTTATGAAATGTACCATTTACAAGCTGAGAAGCCGAAAGCGGAAAAGCAAGGCGCCCACATCCGGTTATGAACGTCATATTGTGAGATAGGCTTATTCGAAAAATGTGTTTCCATTTCAGATTATGTCCATTAAGTCTTTTTCGCATAAATCAAAATCCACCTCAAGCGAGCGAAAGGTTTTTTCTTTTTTTGCAAATCAGAGGATTTTTTTTCCGAATAATGGCGTTTCCGTTACCTTTTTTGATGCGAAACTTCAAAATGTACATTAAAACAGGGAAATGGAAACACAGCTAGTGACTGGCCTTTCACCGAAGTACGATGCTTGGAATAGGTCTACTGGAATTACATCGTAAATGTCTGCCTTATTCTCAGCATAACTGTTGGCCAAATCATTTATCAAGCCATTTTTCTGCCATTTTGATAAATATGAATGCTTTTGTTCGGAATATTTGAAGCCTGTAAAATGAGCTAGTGACAATCAATGTAATCTAGTAATTTGCAGCTCGCCGCGTTTTTAATAACCTAACCCTACTGCACTAATCTGGACTATGAATAAACTAGCTAGTGACACGTAACAAAACCCGATGAACATAGATTAAAAATAACTGAGACTGCGTCAGTTTATTCTCAAAAATATGAATGCTCTGAACAGATTATTTTTCTCTAGCTTAAATGGTGAAAGTTTAAAACATTGGCAGTGGTGTTGGCAAGTGGCAAGTACTAAATTGGGGGGTTTGGCAAAGATCTGGGAGTAATTGTTCACCAACCCGGCTCTAGCCATTGTGCCGAAGCAGTTAAAAAAGCCAATTGGATGCTGGGATACATTGCCAAAAGTATTGAGTACGAATCTAAGGAGGTGATGCTTCTTTTGTACAACACATTCCTCAGACCACATCTGGAGTACTGTGTACAGTTCTGAGGACCTTACTTTAAGAAAGTTGGAAGGAAGTTGACCAAAGGTAAATTCAGCACTGGTATTCAAAAATTTTTCTTCACCCAAAGAGTAATTTCGATGGGGAATAGCTTGCCTGACCATATTGATGAGGCAGAGACCTTGGGGGTTTTCAAGAGCAGGCTTGACATGAAGCTAGATAGCATTGAGTCTTTGAGTATCTAAAGGGATATATTCACAATAGCTTAAAGAAACTGGCAAGCCTAGTTGGGCTGAACAGCCTGTTCATGTTATGTAATGTTATTTTAAGTTTAGTGGTGTTACAGAATTGTATTCACATTTTGCTGTCGGGTCTTTATCTTGTTGATTGTGGTGCTTTCTTTCTGCATCACAGAAACATAATTTTAAGTACATGGCTAGCCTAATGATTTTATACTTTAAAAGAGGTTTTGATTAAAGCTCTGTGTACTTCATTTGAAAATGCGGAGGTAACTTCCGGGAAAAGAAATAAATAAATGAAAACAACAGGTTGCTCGCTCGTAATATTATAAACTTTGTTGTTACAACAGTCACACTATTAACACTGACCTGACTTATTAATGGCAGCTCTGGGCCGATGTTGCTACTGAACTACGATCTGCTGTTAATCGGCCTATGAAATTAAGATATTTTACAGTCACGGGGTGAGTTTACAGTCCCATTTCTGCAGCTACAATAGCCCTCTGCATGGGTAAAACATCCACCCCCCTTGGCAGTCTAAACATTTTCATCCTTTGCTCAGAAGGATTGAATAGTAAAACCATGAAGTCATTTTCTAGTGTTTTCTGTGAAGCCAAATTAGGCTATTTCTCCCAAACGGCCACCGCATTTTTAAATGAATTAAACGGAGCTATAATCAAAACCCCATTTCAAGTAACATCACTGGCTGTATCAGACCCCTCTGCTTGAGTGTAGCTATGACCTTCTACTTAAAAGTATGTTTCTATGGTGCAGAAAGAAGGCACAACTAAAGAGTGTGTCCAAAAGGCCACGCCATCCCGCCCGTGCCCTCACGAAATCTTCAAACTGATTCAGAATTCAGGATTTGATCCGGATCTTCACCAAAAAAAAAAAAATTCTTCCCTTCCACGAAACGATGGTCCCTACCAAATTTGAAGACAATCCAACCAGAATTGTGGCCTGTAGAGTGCAAACAGGCACACAGATACAGTGCCCTCCATAATTATTGGCACCCCTGGTTAAGATGTGTTCTTTAGCTTCTAATAAATTCTGTTTTTTTTTTTTTCCAAATAATATAGGACCACAACGAAAAAAAGAAGAAAATCCAACCTTTAATTCAAGTGCATTTATTCAGTAGGAAAAACATCCCACATTAAGAAACAAGGCAATCAGAGACAGCAGACCTGGCCCCAGCCACGGGCTGACAGACAGAGTGACAGAAACACACACACACACACACACACAGACATGATCATTGCTTTACCTGGCCCCCTAGGGGAGGGGCCAGGTAATAATTCTTTTACATAAAATCATGTATGCCACAATTATTTGCACCCCTGATGTTAATAATTTTTACAACCCCCTTTTGTCAACAAAACAGCACCCAATTTTATCCTATAATGTTTCACAAGATGGGAGAATACAGAAAGCGGGATCTTCGACCATTCCTCTTTGCACAATCTCTCTAAATCATCCAGCTACCTGGGTCCCCTCCTCTGCACTCTCCTCTTCAGCTCACTCCACAGGTTTTCAATGCGGTTGAGGTCTGGGGACTGAGATGGCCATGGGAGGAGCTTGATTCTGTTTCTGGTCAACCATTTCTGTGTAGATTTGGCCACATGTTTAGGGTCTCTATCTTGGTCTCATCTGACCAAAGTACACGGTCCCAGCTGAAGTCCTAGGACAGCTTAGCGATCTCCAGACGTTCGCGTTTATGATTAAATGAGAGAAGGTTTTTTCCGTGCATGCCTCCCAAACAGCATGTTGGCATGTAGATCGCGCCTGAGGGTTGTTCTGGAGATTTTGTGGCCCTAAGATGCAACCATTTGTTGCAATTCTTTAACAGTGAGCTTTGGAGAACTTGTTATTTCTCTTACCATCCTCCTCACTGAGTGTGGTGGCAAAATAATCTTGCGTCATCATTCAGGCTTGTTTACCACTGTTCCAGTAGTGTTTAACTTCTTAATGATTCCTCTGACAGTAGATATGGGCAGGTGCAGGCGAGTGGCTATTTTCTTGTAGCCATTGCCTGACTTGTGAAGGTCGACACACATGTACCTTACTTGAATGGTGTGTTCCTTTGTCTTTCCCATGTTGAAGAGTGGATAAGAGAAATGGCCTCTGTCACGTCATGTTTATACCCCAGGGAAACAGGAAGTGGTGAATTACTAATTAAATGTTCCTAGATACTCCAATCAACTTTGTGAACTGCTGTAGAAATGACAGAAATACGTCAATTACATTTATTTCCTAGGAATTGTTTGGGGTGCCAATAATTGTGGAACAGGTGATTTTATGAAAAATAATTCTTTCTTAGTCAGGGATTTTTTTTTTCCCTTAAAATTCACTTGAGTTGAAGGTTACATTTTTCTACAATTTTTAGTGTGTGAGTATGCTTCTGCAATAAAAACTGAATTTATTTTAAGGCTTTTAACACATCTTAACTAGGGGTGCCAATAATTACGGTGGGTGCTGTAAACTAGACGATTTTTCCACTATTCAATTCAATTCAATTCAATTCAAAACAACTTTATTTGTCCCCAAGGGGCAATTCGGTTCAACGGTTCACCAAGGCAACACGATATCAACACACAATCATGCATCCATATCAGCACAGTTAGTAGTCAATGAGGCCTCAAGGAGACAAGGAAGTGCACAGCGATAATGTAGTCAATGATACTACAGGAGATGTGTGCACAAGTACCCAAAATACATACACACTACAATAAATAAATATATTTTTAAAAAAAATAGAATAAATCAGCGATAACTCCATCCGAATAAAATCAGTTCCAAGCTAAGCCAAATTCCATAAACTAGGATCAAGATTTAAAAGACTGATAGCAGATGGGAAAAAAGACCTGGAAAAGCGGTTCGTTGTCCAAGGTGGAGCTCTAAAGCGACGCCCTGAGGGCATAAGCGAAAACTCTATAGGCAATAATCGCTTTAGCTTTTTTGACCACGCGTTTGCCCCAAAGGGAAATCAAGTCTTCCTGCTTCACACCTATGGAAAAAAAGTGGAACTGACACTACACAGGCTGCACCAGCTAACCTTTCCAATATGGCCGCCCCCATGGTGGAATCCACACAACAGATCGGCACCCATTCATCACTGGATAAAGTAGACAAACAGGTAAGATAATGAAAAATAAGCTATGCCTAATACTACAGCTATATGTGAACTGTTTTATCATTCAAGTCATTTTAGCAATAAGGTCCCTGAAATGCCCATTGTGACATATGTCACAAAACTAAAATGAGGTCAATGGTCACCAAAATTTAAAAAATTGCTATTGGGTTGTTATTAGCCAGTCCCCAGGACATATTAACAGAATACATACATTTTTCTTTCAACTTTTACTATAGTTGGGCATTTAAGGGTTAATATACATAAACAGGGCAGGATCCTAAGCAGGCTCACAGATTCAGCCCAAAAATCTGCACTGAGATAGACCAGGGTCACAGAATTAACCAGATAACTGGCCTGAGTAAAAGCAGGATTGTTAGGTTAGCTGGATAACTGCCCTGATTAAAACCAGGACTACAATTAGCAGGATAAATGTTCAGTAATCAGAGTTTTACTCAGATAAGGTAACCACAGTGGCTATAGTGAGATTATTCCCCAGACTGATACTTGAAGATGCACAGAGCAAACAAAGCCCTGTTCTGCCTCCTGAAGTGGCAGGTAGTCCAGTAATTCTGTACTGACGTTCGTTAGGATTAGTCGCGCTGTACCTCATTTCTGACTCCTATAGACATGCGATGAAGAGTGAAGACGCCAGGGGTGCGCTGCACAAAAGGTTTACTTAGTTTGAGTGAATATAGCAACTATGCTTTTGGGAAACGTGCCCCGGGACCACAGTTTGAGGTCACATTATTCGCATCTTAAATAGCTTTGCTGATGTATCTTTATTAACACAAGAGCTTATATTATATGACACTTTTGAGCACTGAAAGTGTACAAAGTGCTTCAAAGGCCAAAGTAGCATATAGAAATGAAAAGGGCAGAAAGCCAACATTGTAATTGGTGGGTGTATTTACGACAGCAGGCGGTGCTCTGTGCTGCTCTGGGGTGAATTTGGCTCTTTGCAACACTTTTTAATCAACGCTGCGGTGCTTTATGAATCTCTCTGGCCCTTTGGAACGCATTTAAATTGCAGTTTTCAGCCTCATCTTCTCTCCTGAGCTTTTGCTAGAGCACTATGAGCTCAAGATGTTATTACATTATTGGAGTTTTGTCATTACATGAGGGCCACTTCGTAATTTGTCTACATTACTAACAGTTATTACAGTTTGGTTACTAATAACGAAGGAAACTTTTGTTCTATAGATACACAGACATAGAACAAGACACAGGGCGTCAGTGACGGCGAGAGAGACACCCTCCACACTGATGAAGGGTTGAGCAGTGAGCAAGCACACAAACAGAAAAGCGCACACACACACACACAAACACACACAGAGAAAAATGCACACACGCACACACACACAAACACTCACAGAGAAAAATGTACGCACGCACACACACACACACACACACACACACACACAGGGAAGACTGTGATCTGAAATCCTCTTACGGAGTCAGTGGGGTCAGACCGGGCTTCAGCTGAATTTCTGAAGATCTCATCACAAGAGCAGCTTGTGCGCCAGGACTCACACACATACAAGCTGGACAATAAGTATAATAACTGTGCTAATAAATACATTAGAACAGAAAAATTTATGAGTTACATTTCAGTCAGAGAGAGGAGAGGGGGAGAGTCGTCATGGAGACCCTGACGTGTGGGGTGGGGGCGGGGCTGGTACTGTATCAGAGTGTGGCATCTCCGCCAGTGTGCAGCTCAGTAACATGAGAGAGCGAGAGAGCACTACAGGGTTCTGCCGATAAGGGCCTCTCTCAAGGTCCCAACGGCAGAGATACTCCCAACTTCATCTCTCCAGATCACGTCAGCACCCCACACCTCAGGAAGAACCAGCAGAGGAACCCACTGCGAGGATAAAGAGCAGCTTTACCCATGATTCCCTGCAATACAGCACACACACTCTACCCCTCACTGCGGTGCGCAACCCGTGACTGTATCAGCACACACTAGCCTTTTTGAACAAAAACAATATAAACCTGCTTTACTTCATGTCCGTGTTTCGACAAAAGCAGCCACAAAGTGTAATACAACAGGAAGAAAAATCATGAGTACAAAGTGCAGAAGTCAGATATAGAAGAAATCCTTTTTAACCTTGAAAAGTTTCATCCCATAATGTACAACTCAATACAAATATTGCGATTCAATCTGCATTGAATGTACTGTGATTGTGAGCGGAATGACAATAGAAGACAGCACACGTCCACTGGACACAAAGGCAGCTCCTCACGAGACGTACAGCAGGACCATCACAATGCCAGCTGCGTACACAGCACAGACTCCTTGTACTCCAAACTGAGGAGTGTGGATGGGGGGATTCAGAGCGCAAGCAAGCGTGTGGCCCCGGGCCCCGGCCCCGTGATGTCTGACACTAATGTGAACCTCATAACCGTCCCTCATAACAGCCCTGCAGCCACCGTGAATCCATGAGAGCTGAGCCCCACTGTGACACCAGTCCTGCCTCTGGGTCATTCCATGCCATTTGAACAATAGACTTACACCACACTATCTCAGATTTACTTGAAATTTTATGGTGGTAATCAACATGGTATTAGATGAATAATCCCAAAATTTTAGCCTCCTACTCCAATAATTTCCAATGTTGATAGCAATTTTAGTGTTTGGAAATAAAAGTTAAATTGATAATTTTTTTGTCCTGTTGAAATTTTCCAGAAATCAACTGTTAATAACTCAGCAATGAAACATGATAGAGACCTGAAATTTCACTTGCTGAGTCAGAATTTTGTGTAGATTCCAAATCAACAACATAATTTGTTCCCTGGTGATCATATAGAGTGCCATGAATGTCTAAAATTGAAGAAAATATCAATCTCGTCCATGTTTAGAAGTCCAAAAAGCCAAGAAAATATTCAAAAACAGATCTGTTCTTCATTGTGCTTGCACACTTATAGGTATATTTTAATGAAATATAACATAGATAATTATAAACCCATTCATACTGAACATATGGAAGTTCAAAAATGGAAAAAGTGTAAATCACGCACAATCAAATCAGGTGAATTTCAGCAGGCAGCAGAGGTGCTATGGCAATGATATTTGGAGTGTACATTGCTAACATCATAAACAACAAATTATGAAATTTCAGATTTGTGTTCCTCATGTAACCATTTTTAATGTATGAGACATTTCTGCATATTTTTGAGTGCACAAAAATCTAACAAACTAGCTGTATGTACATAGTACGATTACTTTCATCCTAATTAACCTTAATAAGAAGTCATAATCACTTAAATATGTAAGCAAAATCATTATGAAATGATTATACAAATGATCACTATCAAAAATGTAAATAAAATGAGCAAGATATTTGCTTTCAATGCACATATTGGGATACTTCGGCCTACAAATCAAGTATTATTCTTCATGAATTCCTCACCAGAAGTCTCAGTTACTTAATTCACATTTGAGGTGATCTTCTTCACACACGTTGGGCACAATTTCTGTCTCGGTTTAACTGACTTCCCAAAGCGGTCCTGTATCTGCATGGCATAATCAATTTGAATATTTCTCAAAGATTCTTTTATGGGATACTTATGGACAGCGAAAGGATCACAACAGTTAACTTGTAATGAAGTGTATTTCAGCAAATAGTACTTCTCATGGTGTAAGCAGATTGATAGATTAGGTTTGTTCTTCAAATTTCTCAAATCAGATCTCCATAATATCAGTGACCTGTCCTCTTCAGATAAATCTGAGAATTGTCTAATTTGTTGTTTGCCTTTGCTATATGATGTTTTGTGACATGCCTTATCCAATTCTAAACCAAACGAACAATTGGATAAAGAGTGACTAGTTGACGGCGTAGCCATATTTCAGTGCTATTCTTCAGCTTTGTCTCAATACAACTTTTTGCAAAATGAGATTTAATTTATGAACAAGAGTATTTATATCATCAAGGATCAAGGGAGTGATGTCATTCCATAGATGCTGATTGTGCAGATGACTGGACTCCAGAATGTCATCAGCATGAGTCATTAATGTGTTTGGACATGCATGCATGTTACATCAGCACTGAAATGCATGTTGCTCCATATGACCCAACGGATAGTTGGATACTCTGCTCATATTCAGTGAAAAAATATCATTTCCTGGAGAATTCTGAGAAAAATTTTCTGAATACATGTAAATCTAATATATTTGGATATTTCCGGTGGACGATTATAAGCTCAAGATCAACAGACCACAAAAGTGTTCACAGAATGAACACAAAATTGAAATTTCTCACAGAATATCTTTAGGACCAGAAGAATACACAAAAAAAAAACTTTCAGGAATGTATCACCTCTGCTACCTCTTGAAAATCAAGTTTTTTTCACAATTGGCACATTTTGCATTTCTGTCATGCCATCATCCCCGGGAAAATAATTATCCTGCTACTTCTGTTATATTTCCTAAAACTACATGTACAGAAGTACACAGAAAATAAGTAACAGACCTGTGAGGAGGTGATATCATATTTTTTGGTGGCACAGAAAATGGACAAAACTCTAAATTATGCTAACTTTGAGCCCTAATAGGACTGTCAATAATCATGTTAGAAGCAAATGGTTTGTTTATTTGCAATCTACAGTAGTTTCTGAATAAGCATGAAAAATTTCAAGTCTCTAGAATGATTATTGCCTGATTTATAAAAAATTGAAATATTAAAATGTCTCGCAGGGTCAAATTTAATGATACAATCCTCGTTGTTTTTAAAGATATAATTTTTTTTTGGATGGGTTGTAGTAGGGGTAGGAAGCTGAAATTTTGGCATTTTCCTAGTTATGACATACTCATTTTGAAATATAAAACTATCAGCCATATCTGAGATGGTGTGGTGGAAGGATTTTCTCAGATTGGTGGATTTCACATGGAATGACCCCTCTGCAGTGAGATATTTCACCAGATGCTGCAGGTCAAACAACCACAGTAACCAAAAAATTAACACTGATGGGTGCACTTGTATCACATAGGGCAATGACATAGTTGGGATTACAGAGACATGGCTTAGTGAAGAGGATGGAGATGAAAATTAAATAGAAGGTTATAAGGTCCTTTGGAAGGATAGATGAAATTGGTGAGGAGGAGGTGTAGCAATCTAAGTGAACGAAAACATAAATGTACAGGAAATTCCCGAAATTGAACATTCCTTGCCCTGTGAATATATCTGGGTAAGGCTCATTGGCAAACACGAGACAAGTTTAAACATAGGAGTATGCTATGGACCGCCGGCTTTGGACAGTACAGTCAATAAAATGCTTTTTAGGAGGATTAGGCAGGCTTGTAGAGAAGGAGGGACTATTACTATGGGAGACTTATATTATCCCGGTATCGACTGGGAAATGGTGAAAGGACAGGGTAGGGGGGAGGAAGAATTTCTAGATGTTATAAATGTTAATTTCTTAGTGCAGTATGTTAATAAACCTACAAGAGAGAAGGTAATTTTAGTGCGCTGTAATGACCCAGATAGAATTAGCAATGTTGAGGTACTGGAGGCACTTGGGACAAGTGATCACTCTGCTGTTTATTTTGATGTTTCATGGGAAGTTAAAAAGGTGTATTCAAAAACAAAAATTTTCAATTTTAGGAAAGGAAACTTTGATATAATGAGCTCATATCTAAGTGAAATAAAATGGGAGACACTCCTGGGCTGTGAGTCTGTAAATGAAATGTGGAAAAGATTTAAGGGGGTTATACTTGAATCACAATGCAGATTCATCCCAAAGGTGTCTAAAAGTAAGCTGAAAAAGCAGAATTCTCAGTGGATGATCAAGAGTATTCGTAGGATTTTGAGGGAAAAGAGGAATCTTTATAAGATGTACATAAAGGATAACAATGAGAAAACTAAGGCTGAATACTGCAAAATGTGGGCTGTGGTCAAAAAAGAGCTGAGGAATGCTAGAAGACTGTATGAAAGACAAATTGCAGAAGGGGCAAAAACTAACCCTAAGCGCTTCTTTCAGTACTGTATCAGAAAAAGGAAAGTCAAAGAGCAGGTTAAGTGCAAAAAGAATAAAAATGGATTGCTGCTATATGATAACAAGGATATTGTGGATGCCTTAAACAGTTACTTTGTTGAGAATTTTACCTCGGAGTGGGTCTTTATTCGGCCAGAGGGCATGTTAAATGCTCAAGGTTATTTCGCGGAAATTGAGGTTCAGGATAACAAAGTATTAGACAAGTTGCCTACATTAAAGGCAGATAAGGCGGCGGGTCCTGATGGCTTATATCCTAGAGTGCTCAGGGAAGTTGGTGAGATCATCTTTAAGCCGCTATATGCCATCTTCAGTCTTTAGAAACTGGAAAAAAGGGCAAGATAATACCCATATATATGAAAGGGAACCGTACCGAGCCAGGAAATTACAGGCCAGTCAGTTTAACTTGCATTGGGTGCAAAATATTGGAATCTAACATAAAAGATGAGCTGTACTTATTTCTTGAACGTAACAGTATCTTGAGGGATAGCCAACATGGTTTCCGTAACGGAATGTCATGCCTCTGGAATTTTATGAAGAGGCCACCAAGACTTACGACCTGAGCAGGGCTTATGATATCATATACTTGGATTTTCAGAAAGCATTAGATACAGTAAAGCAAAAGAATCTAATTTTTAAAATGAGCTCCATTGGAGTTACAGGAGGTATTCTGAAGAGGATTCAGAACTGGTTACAGGACAGAACACAAAGAGTGGTGGTCAGTGGTCTAAAAGAAGCTAATTAAGTCGCTGAATGAGAGGGCTTGAACAGGGAGATCTGTCCGACACGCTGCATTTGACGAACGAGCAGGAATCTGTAAGTATATTTAACAATGTTTAATTAATCATAGAAAACGGAAACTATTGCATTGTAAAGAATGATAAAAAAACAACTTTAAAATGCAATGGCAAACTTACAAACACCTGCAAGGACACGTACGCACACATAGGCAAAAGCGAATAGACCTCCACCCCACACACTGATGACACACCCACATCTCCAGACAGACACATCCACACCACAGATGATTGACTGACATACTTCCATGCCTCTACATTCCGGCCCCTAATTATTCACGCAGAATAATTACAAACATCAATCACAACCCAGAAAAATCCTATGTAGAATACATGCAGATAAAAACATGAATAATTCAATGTCTTTGTTAGCATCTCTATATTCATCCTTGAAGATGCATGAAGTCCAACTCCAATGTTCTAAACGTCCAAGCACATTAAGGTCGTGTCACTAGGCCAGAGGTTCCAGAACTTTCAAAGCCTAACTAGAGTGATCATGTCACCACTCTTAAAATCAAGTCCAAAGTCACGAACCAAGTCAACAAGTCAGGTCCCCCCAGCCTCCTGAAGGAGACAAATCTTTGTGACAGGCCTGTCCAGACTGCTTGTCTTGGTCTTGATCTTCACTTGTCTCACAAAACCTTTTTTATCTTGAATAGCTTCAACAACTCTTCCCATGATTCAAGAATTCCGTGGAGCAGTATCACCCACAAGAACGATATCTCCAGGCTGAAAGTTGCGTTCAACTCTGTTCCACTTTTGGCGTTCCTGAAGCTGTGGTAGATACTGTTTTACCCACCTTCTCCAAAACTAGTTAGCCATAAACTGTACTTGTTTATATCTTCGGACAGCATAAACGTCCTCCTTCTGGAAGAGACCAGGTGGAAGAGATGGCTGACCTTTGAGAAGGAGAGGGTGGTTGGGGGTCAGAGCCTCCAGGTCATTAGGATCATTGGATGTCCTTGTTATTGGTCTGCTATTGAGAATGGCTTCCACCTTACACAACACTGTATGGAGACCTTCATCGTCCAGAGACTGCACTTGTAAAGTAGAGTTCAGAACTTTCCTGATGGAACGAATTAGTCTCTCCCATACTCCTCCGTGGTGGGATCCAGTAGGTGGATTAAACTTCCTCTTAATACCCCTCTGTCGGAGTCCCTCATGAATTTGAGACTGATTCCACTGTTGCATGGATCTCTTCAGCTCTCGGTCAGAACCCATACAGTTTGTACCATTATCGGAGCAGAGTTCTTTAACTTGGCCTCGTTGTGCTATGAAACGACGCAACGCATTGAGGAAGGAATCTGTGTCCAAAGATGAAGCTACCTCAATATGCACAGCTCTTAAAGCTAAACAGGTGAATATCACTCCATATCTTTTGATTCGACATCTTCCTCGCTTCACCTCAAATGGACCAAAGCAATCTACTCCCACTGAAGTAAATGGTGGTTTATCAGGTGTTATCCTGCTGATTGGCAAATCTGCCATCTGTTGGCTCCCTGGGACTCCCGGTACTCGTCGGCACACCTCACATTTTGCCAAGATCTTCTTAATAGCCACACAGGCCCCAGTAATCCAATACCTCTGACGTAGTCGTGCCGACATATGGGTCCTACCACTATGGCCGACGTCTTTATGTATCCATTTCAGAATTAGATCTGAGGCATGAGGATCTTTAGTCAGTATGATTGGATGCTTGGACTCTTCAGGCATGGCTGACCTGCTTGGCCTGCCATCAACTCTAAAAATACCATTGTCGAGCACTGGGTTCAATCTGTACATTTGGCTTGTTCGTTTCACATCTTGACTCCTTTGTAGTCTGGAAAGCTCCTCTGGGAATTTCTTCCTTTGGCAGGACCGAACTATTTCAAGCTCCGCCTCTTCAACTTCCTCCACCGTAAGAGAAGCATCAAATGAATCTTTAACACACTGCAGCCATTTCTTCAGCATGTCCTTCTGTCCAGTCTCATCCAAATTTGAGTGAGACAGCATCACACTGACCTCTTTCCTCTTCTTCCAGAGAATTAAGAGTCTTTTCTTAAATCGCAAGATCCAACCCATTGTCCTTCTCAGACGGTTCAAGCATGAGGTACGACTGATCAATTTCAACACCAAATCCACCTCTTCTGCAGCACAAACTGCATTAGCCAAGATGCTTAACTTGACCTCAGGATCGTCCTGCTCCAATTGTTCTGTCAAACCATCTGGACTTTTAGGCCATTGCTCCTCAGGCAGCATCATAAACTGTGGGCCAGAGATCCATCTTTCTTCCTTGAGGAACAAGTCGGCACCCAGTCCCCAAGAAGCCAGATCGGCAGGGTAGCATGAGGTGCTCACATATCTCCACTGAGCTGCATTGGTTGTTCCAAGAATTTCTGAAACATGGTTGGTTACAAATGTTCGGAACCTGAAAGTTTTGTTTTTGACATATTTCAGCACTGAGGTGCTGTCTATCCAAAAAACAGAGTCAAGTAGAGGAGACTGCAACTCTTTTCTCCACACTCTGTCCATACATGCTGCAACAACTGCTGCAGTAAGCTCCAATCTGGGAATGGTAACCAGTTTTTAAGGAGTCACCCTAGCTTTTCCCATGACAAAGGCACTGCATGGCTTTGCATCCGTGTTGTACAGCAGCAGGTAGGTGACTACTCCATAGCCCAACTCACTGGCATCTGCAAAATGATGCAACTGGGCAGGAGCTACAGGTCCAAAATTCACAGGCTTGAAACATCTACTGACCTTGAGATCTTCCAACAGGTGGAGCGTTTGTACCCACCTTTTCCATTCCAATGCAACAGGTGCCGGTATGATGTCATCCCACCCAGGACCTCTCCTACACAGATCTTGCAAGATGAGTTTTGCCTTTAACACAACTGGTACTAACACTCCAAGTGGGTCGTAGATTGAACTGACCACAGACAAGATCCCTCTACGTGTCAAAGGTCGATCTTGAATTGAGATCTAGAACTTGAATGCATCAGATTGCACACACCACTGAACACCCAGAACTCCTTCTACAGGGAGTGCTTCATAGTCAAAATTCAGTACTTTCAGGTCCACTGCCCTATCCTCTTCAGGAATTGCAGCCAACACATTTCGACTGTTGCTTATCCACTTCTTTAGCCGAAAGCCCCCTCTAGAACAAATGGCTTGAAGGTCATGATAGAGAGGCACAGCTTGAGACTCAGCAGGCACTGAGACAAAACAGTCATCCACATAGAAATTGTTCATAATGGTATCCACTGCCTGCTGGCTGAAGAAGTCTTTGTTATCCATGGCACATTTTCTGAGAGCAAAGTTTGCACAACTTGGCGATGAAGTTGCTCCAAAAAGATGTACAAGCATCCTGTACTCATCCAGCGGTTGAGAGAAATCTCCACTGGGCCACCAGAGAAACCTAAGCAGGTTAAAATCTTCAGCTGGCACACAAACCTGATGATACATTGCCTCAATGTCCACCATCAAAACAATGGGTTCTTTCCTGAATCTAGCGATGACGCCAATCAATGAACTGGTAAGATCAGGTCCTTGCAACAACCGTTTTTGATGCGTGAGAAGAGCAGCCATTTTAGCTTCTGCTCTAACACAAGAGGAACTGGAGCTACTTGAAGTCCTGGAGGCCCCAGACTTTGAACTATACCTTTTGCTGCTTACATTGGAAATGCTGTCACCTGGTTCAATTTCATCCTGCTCCATGTTCAAGTGCATTTCATTGAGAGATAGCTGATCCAATCCCAAATATAAAGAATTGGAAGAACCCTTGTTTCAAGGCAGTTCTTTTAAGTTACTTTCCATTGCATGTTGTGAGACCAGTTTGTCAGTATCCAACCCAGTTTCAGAGAGCAAGTGATTCACATCACTGATAAATCCATTATTATATTTATTGACGCTTGAAAACCACTCATTTTGTTTCCACTGCTCCTCAGGAGGTAATAAAGGCAACAATGAATCATGTGATGAAATTGTTTCCCTTTGCAATTGAATCAAAGTATCCTGCTGACCTTGTACATGTGAAACATTATCAGTATTTTGCATGAGCTCTTTCAAGACAGTAATTGTTATGGTGTTGGCCTGCAGGCCCTTCCCCCTGCTGCATTCTTCGCCTCCATCTTAACGGGCAACAGGTGTGGCTCGTTAAGGTGGAGGTGAAGTGCCCTTATTTCATGGCTGGCTGCACCTCATTTTGGTGCAGCAGTATTCTGTGTTCTGGAGCCCTGGCTGTTTCTTGTGTGGTGCTGCTCCCCTCCGGGAATGTTTTATAATTAAAATTAAAGATTTAATATTTTTACTCAGCCTGTGCGTTTGGGTCCCTGGATCTTCTTTTGGGTACACAGTCCCAGTCTCCATCGGTTTCTTGTCTTCAGCCGGCGGGTACAAATCCATGACAGTAATGACTTTTACTTTATTTTACTTTAGCATCTCTATATTCATCTATATTCATAAAAGTCATCTCTAAATGACTTTTAGCTTTTATTTTTATTCACTTTGACTCTGTGTTCCTTTTGAACAGTCTCAATTTTATTTGCCAAGACCTTTTCAGTAGGAATCCTTTTCCTTTTTACAGTTTCATCATCACAAGCAACATTGACATTTGAACCAGCGACAGACTTATTTGCAAGTGAACCAGCATGTGACCCGCTCATTTTGGCATCAACCAGTCAGCATGCAGGAAAACTTCAGAGCATGCCATATGTCGCAATCCACTTCCGTGTTACGCATCCACAAACCTCAAGAGCAGTGTAATGTTTGAGCAACACTGAACCACAGCAACAAATGTGGCAATACCCACGTCCAACTTTGCCACTTAATGTGCGTAAGTGAGTGATCCACTCATTCCAACGTGACCTTGAGCACCAGCAATGACTCAATCAGCAGCCATATCCATATGCAATAACCAGGCAGCTAGAACTGCGTCCAAGCAATAACTCGCAGAAGGAATGAACCGATTTCTCCTACCGTAGATGTAGGCTGTAGCTTCGCATTCATTCACGTTTTGTTTTACCCACGTTCCTTGCACCGTGTCCTTCTGAGTGATCCGTAAATTTACAAGCGCAATTCAGTGAAGTTGCGTGTGATTTATAGCCTTTCTGTTGACAATGTAACGAGACTTATTTAAAAGAAGCTAATTAAGTTGCTGAATGAGAGGGCTTGAACAGGGAGATCTGTCCAACACGCTGCATTTGATGAAAAGCAGGAATCCGTAAGTATATTTAACAATGTTTGATTAATCATAGCAAACGGAAACTATTGCACTGTACAGGATGATAAAAAAACAACTTTAAAATGTGATAACAAACACAATTCCGGTCAACAGAAATATCGGCGCCCCGACATACCATCTTTCTGTGCAAACTTACAAACACCTGCAAGGACACGTACGCAAATATAGACACAAGTGAATAGACCTCCACCCCACACACTGATGACACACCCACATCTCCAGACAGACACACCCACACCACAGGTGATTGACTGACATACTTCCATACCTCTACAAGTGGTATCTCATCTGAGCTAGGTATGGTGGGGAGTGGCGTCCCCCATGTCTCGGTGTTGGGACCACTGCTGTTCCTCATCTACATTAATGACCTTGATAGGAATGTTGAGGGCAGATTGGTTAAATTTGCAGATACTAAATTGGGGGGTTTGGCAAATAGTTTAGAGTCCAATAAAGTCATTCAGGATGATTTGGATTGAATCCAGAACTGGACAGAAATGTGGCAAATTAAATTTAATGTAGCGAAATGTGAAGTTGTACATGAAGGTAATAAAAACATTAGACGGGATTACTTCGTGGGAGGTTTGAAATTGGAATGTGCTCCACATGAGAAAGATCTGGGAGTGATTGTTGACCAAACCCTCACAGGCTCTAGCCATCGTGTCGTAGCATTTAAAAAAGCCA
This sequence comes from Gymnothorax reevesii, assembly GCA_029721435.1. Classification (NCBI taxonomy): domain Eukaryota; kingdom Metazoa; phylum Chordata; class Actinopteri; order Anguilliformes; family Muraenidae; genus Gymnothorax; species Gymnothorax reevesii. Next base: position 53,884,244 of record CM056584.1, on the reverse strand, counting down.
ATTGGATGCTGGGATACATTGCCAAAAGTATTGAGTACAAATCAGAAGAGATGATGCGTCTTTTGTACAACACATTCGTCAGACCACATCTGGAGTATTGCGTACAGTTCTGGGAACTATACTTTAAGAAAGATATAGAGGCTCTAGAGAAAGTTCAGAGAAGAACCACTAAGCTAATTTTAGGTTTAAAAGATGAAAGCTCAGAGAACAGGCTGAAGATCCTTCATCTCTTTAGTCTTAGGAAAAGGAGACTCAAGGGTGATCTGACTGAGGTCTTTAAATATGTTAAAGGGATTAACAAAGTGAATTATGTAGGATTCCTTCGACCAAGTGATGTGAGTCGAACTCGGGGTCACAAATGGAAGTTGACCAAAGGTAAATTTAGCACTCATATTCGGAAATATTTCTTCACCCAAAGAGCAATTTCAAGGTGGAATAACTTGCCGGACCATATCGTTGAGGCAGAGACCTTGATGGTTTTCAAGAGCAGGCTTGACTTAGAGCTAGATACCATTGTGTCATTGACTTTCTGAAGGGATATATTCACAATAGTATAAAGAAACTGGCGAGCGTAGTTGGGCTGAACGGCCTATTTTCGCCATTCATGTTATGTTATGTTATGTTATGACAGAAGTACACACACATACCTGACCTCCAACTTCTTCAGAGCAGATAAAATGCTTTAGGCGGTTAAAACAGGTTGTTCATTCAAAAAAGGTATAACAGAAAAACCAAAAGAGAGCTGAGGGTTACTGTGAAGTAATTGTACAAATATTAAAACAATGTGCATACACTTCTCAATCCTCATTCAGTGCAATGGGCTAAAATACTGGTACTTGTGCCAATATGAGTTCATCTGACAGTTAAAGCTGTACATAGAGAAAAGATTAGCTTCATTTAATCCTTTATTTCATCACACATTAATGTCTCACAAGAACTCAAAGTAATCACACTCAATAAATACAGCTCCAAAATATTCTGCAGGGGTCTTCTGAATAAATTGATTAATGATTTATTCGAGACACACATAGCAAACAGTGCCCAATTACTTCAAAATTACTTCATATATCTAGAAAGACCGACTGCAAACTCCACAGATTTCTCCAAGCATTTTTTAAGCTCATTCTGCAATTTGAGGGTTCTGTTCAGACACTGCCTTCTGTGACACTGTAAGGCATGTTACTGCCCTTCTGTGACACTGTAAGGCTTGTTACTGCCCTTCTGTGACACTGTAAGGCTTGTTACTGCCCTTCTGTGTCACTGTAAGGCATATTCCCGCCCTTCTGTGACACTGTAAGGCATGTTACTGCCCTTCTGTATCACAGTAAGGCATGTTCCCGCCCTTCTGTGACACTGTAAGGCATGTTACTGCCCTTCTGTGACACTGTAAGGCATGTTACTGCCCTTCTGTGGCACTGCAAGGCATGTTCCCGCCCTTCTGTGACACTGTAAGGCATGTTACTGCCCTTCTGTGACACTGTAAGGCATGTTCCCGCCCTTCTGTGGCACTGTAAGGCATGTTCGCACACAAAGACAATGCTCCCCAAAAAATCTATTCTGTCATCAACGTTTCGATCACAAAGTGATCTTCGTCAGGATAAAAGAAAACAGCACACTCACATCTCTATAAGCGCTTACTCAGATTCACAATTGAACACGATCATTGACATCAGGTGTGAACAATTACTCAAATCAATCAACAGGGCACAGGATGTAATCTGCAGAGTGAGCAAAGGTGTGTGTGCTGAAGAAAGAGTACATAGAAACATACCATCCAAAGACAAGTATATATAAATTTTTGTTTTTGTTTTTAGTTTAAGACAAACAGATATCAACCTGGACACAAAAAATATTAAGAATCAATTGTACATCAAAGACCAGAAAAACTACAGAAAAAATAAATCAAACTAACCAAGGAAGATACATGAAAAATATGGCAAAGTGTGCAACTGCCCCCATCCCCTCAGTAATACACATGCATAAATTAAAAAGAGGGGAAAAAAACAAAAAGAAAAAATATTAAATAAAAATCAGATACAAAAAATTTTTTATAAAAAACTTTACAGAAATGACCTAATGTCGAAGGATTCATTCAGACCCCTAACCACTGTATCAAGGGTTGAAATCCAAAAAAATGGCAGTTGCACACTTTGACACTGTAAGGCATGTTACTGCCCTTCTGTGACACTGTAAGGCATGTTACTGCCCTTCTGTGACACTGTAAGGCATGTTCCTGCCCTTTTGTGACACTGTAAGGCATGTTACTGCCCTTCTATGACCCTGTAAGGCATGTTCCCACCCTTCTGTGGCACTGTAAGGCATGTTACTGCCCTTCTGTGACACTGTAAGGCATGTTCCTGCCCTTCTGTGACACTGTAAGGCATGTTACTGCCCTTCTGTGACACTGTACGGGATGTTCCCGCCCTTCTGTGATACTGCAATGCATGTTCCTGCCCTTCTGTCATACTGTAAGGCAGATTACTGTCCTTCAGTGACACTGTAAGGCATGTTACTACCCTTCTGTGTCACTGTAATGCAGGTTACTGCCCTTCTGTGACACTGTAAGGCATGTTCCTGCCCTTCTGTGACACTGTAAGGCAGGTTACTGCCCTTCTGTGACACTGTAAGGCATGTTACTACCCTTCTGTGGCACTGTAAGGCATGTTACTGCCCTTCTGTGTCACTGTATTGCAGGTTACTGCCCTTCTGTGACACTGCAAGGCATGTTTCTGCCCTTCTGAGATACTGTAAGGCATGTTGCTGCCCTTCTATGACACTGTAAGGCATGTTACCGCCCTTCTGTGACACTGTACGGCATGTTACTGCCCTTCTGTGACACTGCAAGGCATGTTACTGCCCTTCTGTGACACTGTAAGGCATGTTACTGCCCTTCTGTGACACTGTAAGGCATGTTACTGCCCTTCTGTGACACTGCAAGGCATGTTACTGCCCTTCTGTGACACTGTAAGGCATGTTCCTGCCTTTCTGTGACACTAAGGCATGCTACTGCCGTTCTGTGACACTGTAAGGCATGTTCCTGATGGTTCTCCAGTAAAAGTGCTTTATAAATGACACTAGAAAGAGCCGGTAATGGTGGCTGCATTCACCCGGTGAAGGACAGGGACCCTCAGAAAAGCAGTACAGGATTAATCAGAGGAGAACGAGTCAGCAGCTTGTGTTTAGACTCACCCTCACACCATGAGCACAGCCACTCAGCCACAGCAGATGAGCTCTGTTCGCTTTTACTCTCAGGAAAAAACTAATTTCTTGCTTCCTGAGAGACGTGACCCAGCTGTGTGTCTGACAAGTACAGAGCACACAACGCAGGGAGGGAGCAGTAATGGTAGCATTACCTGTATTCTAATGCCATGTACCGCACACACACACACACACACACAGACACAGACACAGAGACACACACACAAACACACACACACACAGCTGCTGGACACCACTTGTTAAACCCTGGGCTTATACACAAAGCCATTTCTGTCCAAGAACACCCTCAGCTGCACAGCATGCTGTAACAAGCCCTTACTGACACAGATTCCCACATCCCAGTCAGTCTCCCAGAGGAAAAGTGCATAATTAAAAATAAATGCATTTTAAATGTGTGTACAGCGCCCTCCATAATTATTGGCACCCCTGGTTAAGATGTGTTCTTTAGCTTCTAATAAATTCAGTTTTTTTCTAAATAATATAGGACCACAATGAAAAAAAGAGGAAAATCCAACATTTAATTCAAGGTTGGATAAGGTTAATTCAAGAGGAGCTTGATTCTGTGTCTGGTGGACCATTTCTGTGTAGATTTGGCCACATGTTTAGGGTCATTATCTTGCTGAAAGAAAGACCCAATGACGACCCATCTTCAGCTTTCGGGCAGAGGCCACCAGATTTCGATTTAAAATGTCCTGGTATTTCAAAGCATTCATGATGCCATGCACCCTAACAAGGTTCCCAGGGCCTCTGGAAGAGAAACAGGCCCACAGCATCACCGATCCTCCCGCATACTTCACAGTGGGCATGAGGTGTCTTTTCTGCATACTCATCTTTTGTGTTCCACCAGACCCACTTAGAGTGTTTGTTGCCAAAAAGCTCTATCTTGGTCTCATCTGACCAAAGCACACGGTCCCAGCTGAAGTCCTAGGACAGCTTAGCGATCTCCAGACGTTTGCGTTTATGATTGAATGAGAAAAGGTTTTTTCGGTGCATGCCTCCCAAACAGCATGTTGGCATGTAGATCGCGCCTGATGGTTGCTTTGGAGATTTTGTGACCCCAGGATGCTACCATTTGTTGCAATTCTTTAACAGTGAGCTTTGGAGAGTTTTTTATTTCTCTTACCATCCCCCTCACTGTGCGTGGTGGCAAAATAACCTTGCGTCCTCGTCCAGGCTTGTTTACCACTGTTGCAGTTGTTTTAAACTTCTTAATGATTCCTCTGACAGTAGATATGGGCAGGTGCAGGCGAGTGGCTATTTTCTTGTAGCCATTGTCTGACTTGTGAAGGTCGACACACATCTGCCTTACTTGAATGGTGTGTTCCTTTGTCTTTCCCATGTTGAAGAGAGGATAAGAGAAATGGCTTCTGTGTCACGTCATATTTATACCCCAGGGAAACAGGAAGTGATAAATTACGAATTATATGTTCCCAGATACTCTGATCAACTTTGTAAACTACGGTTGAAATGACAGAATTACTTCAATTACATTTATTTCCCAGGAATTGTTAAGGGTGCCAGTAATTGTGGAACAGGTAATTTTATGAAAAATAATTATTTCTTAGTCAGGGATTTTTTTTTTCTCCTTTAAAATTCACTTGAGTTGAAGGTTACATTTTTCTACCATTTTCAGTGTGAGAGTATGCTTCTGCAATAAAAATTGAATTTATTCTAAGGCTTTTATCACATCTTAACCAGGGGTGCCAATAATTATAGAGGGCGCTGTATATCAAAGTGTAAATGCACAAAGGACAATTTCCATCGCGACGGGCTCAGTAAAACCGCAGCGACAGCAGAGAACGCAGTCAGAATTGCACAGGATCATACTGGTGTTTTCAAAAACACAGAAAAGGAAGTGTGCAGAGAGCGCAAAACTCACCGACAGGGTGCACACAGGCCTGCAGCATCCTCTACAGGCTGCGACATCACTGCATGCCTTCGCAGCCAGACTGTCCATCAGCGGGTCATGAAGAGAAACTGCAACGGCAGCTCAGTCCACCGCGAGACAGTAACAGCCAGTCTAACCTGGTCTCCAGCAGGTAAAATCCTCAGGTGTTCAGATTCTAACTCAAGAAGTTGAAAAGGTACATTTTTTACGGACGCACAACAGACGCCGGACGACATCATTGGACGACGGACAAAAGGCGACTAGAATAGGTCACTTTGAGGCTACGCCTCAGGTGACCTAAAATAACCAACCAATTTAAATTCAAATTCCACACACTGACTTTATCACTGCAAAGTATCAGTGAGCAGGGTTGGTCCCTGCCATTCGCCCATGGTCAGCTGGCATAGACTCCAGCTCCCCCGTGACCCTAGTGAGGAAGACACGCTATAAAGAATGGATGGATGGATGAAAAGTGCAATTATCTTTTGTGAAAGGTGCAAACCAGCAGTTTTTGCAAGTATTTCCAGCGCATAAAATTCCAGTTGAAACATTTCTTGCAGTATACATAAATGTGCGATTCTGTAAATTCACATATAGTATTTCTTTAAAAATGCTTCACAGATTTAGTTCTTTGTTGATTTATTTTTGTTGACCGACATATTCCCCCTCAAGGTCAAACCCTGATGAAATGAGAGGATTTTACAAGCTCAGTTAGACGTGCTAACAAACACAGGGCCAGTTCGACGGCTGCATGTCGATTCGCGTAAATCAGGCCACAGGCTGTCCATCCATCAGGACATCGAGGCAGTAAACCATCTCTCGCCATCTGGGGTGCCGCTCGTCAGCAGAGACGCTCTGCCAAACCCGCCGATGCCCAACGCAGTCTGTCAGAGACCAGAGTCAACCTGTGCCCGCCAACACACCGCGCCATGCCAAGCCTGCTACACAGCACCACGCTACAATATCACTGCTGCATGCAGCTTCACTGAAGAGTGCTTCCAATGCCCGAACTATAACAACGAATGAAAATACAAGGGTTACTGTGTCGTGTAAGAGCGATGTTAAGATATCACATATTTCATTATTATATAATGACTAAACACATTTCATGTTACTTTTGATCATGCCAACACTGGATGTCTAACCTTTTCAGATGGGTCTATAGGCACCCTCCTGAGCTCCGCAGTTCTCAGCGCGGCCCCAGCCACACGTTTAGCAGTCAATAGAGACTTGAGCACTATGCTGCGTTGGCGTAGAAGACGTCAGGCAAGGCAACAGAAGGCAAGATTACAGCACAGATACGGACACACTCAAAGTACATTTAATCAATGCGATCAATCTCTAAAGTTCATTACAGAGGAGGCAGCTAATGAATGCACAATTCTTCATTATTTGGAAAATATGAAATTTCGCACTTTCAGTTCACAGTTACGTCCTCCTCTTGCGTAAATTATTTCAAGTTTTTGAAGCCTTTCTTAATTCTAGTTGAGCTGGCAGTTAAACATAAGAGCTGAAGCAATAAATGCAGTTTCACACAGTAAACCTTTTTAGATTCTCTCTCACAAGAATAACAGTATAACTGGCAGACTGTGTGACCACCGCAGCTGGGAAGTGAAGTTTATCTTTCATCTCAAAAAGATTATCTGACAAATGTCCTTTAGACATACATGTGTTGCCAGAGTTCAATTTGAAATTAACCGTGAAAACTGCCAAAATGCGCATTTGATGAACACAAAAGAAGGTAAATATTTAGCAGAAGGGCAAGTATTGAGTGAACAAGTCAATCGAGTCGATGACTGATGACTTATTCGTAAACATCTGTGCCTGTCATTTGCCAATAAAGTAATGGAATATGGATTTAAACAGAGAGTCAACTCATATTAGAAAGACCTTGGAACAGTTTCAGTTCAGACAGGTGAGCCTTTTCCAGAGGTGAAGTACGGCTGTGTCTTTCAACACCAAGAGTAACTTCTTCAAAATATCTGGGTAGGCAACACAGTTCAGCTTACAATGATGCACTTCACAAGCCTTTCTCACTCGATCTCAGGTAAACTGGGGCTAAAACTAAGTCGTTCGCATTAAATGCCAGTCAAGAGGCATCAAGAGGGATCTCATACCAGTAATGAATACACACGCACGCACGCACGCACGCACACGTATCAAACACAGGCTAAAAGAACCAATGACCCATGAATAAGACTATAAAGTTTGAATGCTTTGCTCTAACCATTGCTCAGCAATCCACTCCTCAGCAGCAGGGAATTGTGATGTCATCAGCCCATGGTGATTGGTGAGCAGTAAAATCCATAATCTAGCAGTAGGTAATTTCCTCTCGAGAAGACATGCCCCTATCTCATAGATTTGATGGCCTTGAATAGAAAGTCTTGCGGTTGCATAACCCCCCGAATGCCAGAATGCTGTGAGGCACTGGGTGCACAGATGATTCGAGGAGGGATCTTCAGGCCGCTGATTGTGCCCTCTAATGATGGCGCTCAAGTCTCTCCTCCAATCACATTGAGACAATCTGCCCAAAGCAGCATCAGGAGTAAAGATATGAATAAATTTTTGAACCATTCTGTCACTCATGGGCAGAGTCAGATTAGTGCTCAAAGTACTGAGGAGAAAATCTGAGAGCAGGACATCAGCAGAAAACCGATGCTATCCCATAACCAGCACTAACGTAGGGTGGTGAGGAACAGCAGCCTGCTATCTGCAGTCAAATGCTAATGTACGGTGGTGAGGAACAGCAGCCCGCTATCTGCAGTCTAATGCTAACCTATGGTGGTGAGGAACAGCAGCCCGCTATCTGCAGTCTATTGCTAACTTACGGTGGTGAGGAACAGCAGCCCGCTATCTGCAGTCTAATGCTACCATACGGTGGTGAGGAACAGCAGCCCGCTATCTGCAGTCTAATGCTAACCTATGGTGGTGAGGAACAGCAGCCCGATATCTGCAGTCTAATGCTAACTTACGGTGGTGAGGAACAGCCGCCCACTATCTGCAGTCTAATGCTACCATACGGTGGTGAGGAACAGCAGCCCGCTATCTGCAGTCTATTGCTAACTTACGGTGGTGAGGAACAGCAGCCCGCTATCTGCAGTCTAATGCTAACGTAGGGTGGTGAGGAACAGCAGCCCGCTATCTGCAGTCTAATGCTAACGTAGGGTGGTGAGGAACAGCAGCCCGCTATCCGCAGTCTAATGCTAACCTATGGTGGTGAGGAACAGCAGCCCGCTATCTGCAGTCTATTGCTAACTTACGGTGGTGAGGAACAGCAGCCCGCTATCTGCAGTCTAATGCTAACGTAGGGTGGTGAGGAACAGTAGCCCGCTATCTGCAGTCTATTGCTAACCTGCCGTGGTGAGGAACAGCAGCCAGCTATCTGCAGTCTAATGCTAACCTGCGGTGGTGAGGAACAGCAGCCCGCTATCTGCAGTCTAATGCTAACATACGGGGGTGAGGAACAGCAACCCCCTATCTGCAGTCTAATGCTAACCTACGGTGGTGAGGAACAGCAGCCCGCTATCTGCAGGGTAAAGCTAACGTACGGTGGGGAGGAACAGCAGCCCGCTATCTGCAGTCTAATGCTAACGTAGGGTGGTGAGGAACAGTAGCCCGCTATCTGCAGTCTAATGCTAACCTGCGGTGGTGAGGAACAGCAGCCCGCTATCTGCAGTCTAATGCTAACATACGGGGGTGAGGAACAGTAGCCCGCTATCTGCAGTCTAATGCTAACCTGCGGTGGTGAGGAACAGCAGCCCGCTATCTGCAGTCTAATGCTAACTTACGGTGGTGAGGAACAGCAGCCCGCTATCTGCAGTCTAATGCTAACGTAGGGTGGTGAGGAACAGTAGCCCGCTATCTGCAGTCTATTGCTAACCTGCCGTGGTGAGGAACAGCAGCCAGCTATCTGCAGTCTAATGCTAACCTGCGGTGGTGAGGAACAGCAGCCCGCTATCTGCAGTCTAATGCTAACATACGGGGGTGAGGAACAGCAACCCCCTATCTGCAGTCTAATGCTAACCTACGGTGGTGAGGAACAGCAGCCCGCTATCTGCAGGGTAAAGCTAACGTACGGTGGGGAGGAACAGCAGCCCGCTATCTGCAGTCTAATGCTAACGTACGGTGGTGAGGAACAGCAGCCCGCTATCTGCAGTCTAATGCTAATATAAGGTGGTGAGGAACAGCAGCCCGCTATCTGTTGTCTAATGCTATCATCATCTGGAGAGGAACAGCAGTCCGCTATCTGCAGTTTAATGCTATCATCAGGTGGTGAGGAACAGCAGCCCGCTATCTGCAGTCTAATGCTATCTTACTGTGGTGAGGAACAGCAGCCCGCTATCTGCGGTCTAATGCTATCTTACTGTGGTGAGGAACAGCAGCCCGCTATCTGCAGTCAAATGCTAACGTAAGGTGGTGAGGAACAGCAGCCCGCTATCTGCAGTCTAATGCTATCTTACTGTGGTGAGGAACAGCAGCCCGCTATCTGCAGTCTAATGCTAACGTAAGGTGGTGAGGAACAGCAGCGCGCCATCTGCAGTCTAATGCTAACGTACGGCAGTGAGGAGCAACGGCCCACCTTCTGCAGCAAGCGTGGTTAACCCTCGTCCAAGAGAGCTGCAGTGTCTGCTGGTTTTTGATGTTTCTCTGCACCTAATTGATGAATTAAAGCAGTTGATTACACACTTAACTCATCTCACCTGGTGTCTAAGATTTTAATAGGGTGGAGAAAAAGAAACTCACACCCTGTGGCTCTCTAGGACCAGGGTTAGCTACACTCCTACACTATAAACTTTTATCTGTACTTCGTACTTGTACTGCATTACAACTTTGCGAGGTGCCCAACTACATCTACATCCAAACCAAAAATCTTGGTTTCTGCCTCGACTGCTGTCACATCCTGCGTGTGTAAGTTTGGTTTTCTCCACCCTATTTAAACCTAAGACACCAGGTGAGATGAGTTAAGTGTGTAATTCACAGCTTTCATTCATCAATTAAGTGCTGAGTAACATCAAACACTAGCAGACTCTGCAGCTCTCCAGGACCAGGGCTGAGCGCCACTGATCTAGGTCTGAGCGTGATGCACAGTGGTAACAGACAGCCGTTCGCGATCTACGCCAGACCCAGACGCCGAGGAACAAGCAGCCACTCCAACAGACTGACCCCATGTTCATGTCTTGGACACAATTGCATGGGAATCCAAAAGGCGTTTAGGAAAAATTCTCCTGAATTTAGTTATACTGGCGCACGTGTGTGTTGGACCATGTGTGCGCTCAAGTAGCGGCGAGTCAGTCCTTATGGACGGTCATGTGTGTTTGTGCAAGCGTGCGTCAGTGGGCGAGTTAGAGCACATGGAGGTGAGTGCGAGCGTGTGTTAGTGCATGTGTGTGTTGGCTGGTGAGGGTAAGGATGGGAAAAGGACATTAGAAAAAAAATAAAAAATAGGCGTGCAATGCACGGAATACCCCTCAGCTTTTGGAGACACCCGCCCAACCGCACGAAGGATAGCAATACCCCGTCAGCCTTGAGGGCTGATGGGTAATAAGGAGAAGGATGAGTTTCCTGGCAGACATCGCTCACCACACTCCCTGATTTTGTTCAGTTACAGGACCCCCTGACCTGGGGACCGTTTCCAGAAATCACAGATGGTCACTTATATAGTCGGGTCCATTGACTGTGAATGGATCAACTATGCAAGTTGCGAACTTAGGGGTCTATTCTCCCATGCACTGCACGCTTTTCAGCCTAAGCGTATTCTCCCCTCGACTTAAGTCTGTGCATTACGCGCCTCGAAGGCAGTTACGCACTAGGGGCGGAGCAAGGCCAAAATCGGCCCCTGCCAGGACTCCACGACAGCAAAGTGATTTAAAGCTCCGCTCATTTATTGACTCCATACATCAATTGTGTGCTCATTAATTATCAATGAACAGAGCACATACAGAAGTAAAACATGAGAGTTAAAGGTGCACTATGCAAGTTTGTTTACTTTCACTTCTGTTGACAATCGCACTCAAACAAAACAGAGGTAGCCCGTCCTTCCCTCCCGTAGTTCCCTCCCTCCCATGCCTCCGTAACTGTCACTCTTGTCGGTGATTGGCCGGGATGGTTTGTTCTGTAATGGGGCACAGCCAGTGCCACTTGTGTTTGTTTGCAGTTTGTGACGCCTGTGCAGTCCCCAGAGCCCGGGTTTTTTTTACAATGAATTTAGGGGCAGGCAGCTAGCGGATCGTGGAGAGACGTTAGTTAATTGAGACAAAAATATAATCGTGCAGAAAGTAAACAAACTTGCATAGTGCACCTTAAATCCCTAGGCTTTCAGAAACTAGCCGGTCATTTCAGTCATGAAAAAGCCTCATTAACTTCCAAGTGTTTTGTACAGGCTTGTAAAAAACTGTTAACCCCGCGTCTGTTGTGAAGAATTAATTGCCTTGAGAGCTGTAGACCCCCACTACACACCCAATTAAAATAATTAATCACAGCATGGGCCTTCAAATCTTTGCACACCGTCACAGAAACGAGATTCATTATGCCCAGTATGGGCAGGAACAAACGCCTCAGTATGTTCTTAAGGACAGCTCATGGCGTTCAGTCAGACTCAGGTAAATCAACACATTCTAATGTGTGTCCTGCCCTGTTTAACCCTTTCAGTACTAACAGGATGTATATGTCCCACAATATTTCCAAATATCCTGTTGGGAGACATGAATCCCAGAAACCCTTGCATTTGAGCCAATGCTGTATTAAAGCGTTTGGTCAAGGAAGTGATAATTTTTGAGAATTAGTGAGAGTTTTTGTAAATAACGAGTCAACAATTTTTTTTTTTTTTTTTGCAAAGGTTAATTTTAAAATGTTTAAAAAGGGGACAAGTACCTTCTGATGAATAGTTAATCATTTTGCTGTAATTATTTCTTAAGCTGTGGGCAAATAAGCTGTGGCTCTGTGCATTTGTTACTCCTTGACCAAGCAGTAAAGTAACAAAAAGGACAGGTATATCCCCTGGTAACTTTGATTTGTATTCCTGCACTCATTATTTAAAGGGTTAAATGGGTGGCACTCAGACCTTTGGGGTTCGGTGATGTGGCACAGCTAAGTGACAGATGAGCTGTGCGGACAGTATAACTGTAAAGATGGCGTGACGAGTGGAGCACAGCGCTGCGCAGAGCTCTGTCTGTGTTTGCAGGTCAGTGGCGGTGGGCCAAAACTCTGGAGTGAAGGCTACAGGCAGACATGCATGCAGACCCTCCAGGACAGATCAGCTGAGCAGAAACAGTGAAGTAATGATGTCATTAAAAAGCCAGGCTTTGCACGTCCCTCAGGAGGAGGACATCTGTAGAAACCGAAATGTAAATAAATGCGCAAAACTCCAGCCAATTACAAGCAGCAGAAGAGAAGGCGGTGATGATGATGATGATTATGATGACGGAGTGCTGCACCGTGTTCCCACACCAGAGCATCTCAGCACAGGTCCACTGCAGGTCACTATATCCAATATGTGAGCACAAATTTTGAGAATTAATGTAAAAAAAAGTCTACAAGGCATGACTTGTTAGATCCATATCTTTTGAAACTCTCTGCCCCCCTCATTGCCGAAGCTCGGGCTCATATATTTAATATGTCTATTATGACAAGCAACATACCGTCCAATATCCAGGTTGTCTTGCCTGGCTAAGATGCTGGAGTCCCTAGTTATTTTTCAATTACAATCTTTTTTAACTGAAAATTGCATTTTGAATACTCACCAATCAGGTCTCAGGTCTGGTTTGGGCATGGCGCTGTTACTGCTACATGTTTAGTAGGGGTGTAATGATTCTGAATCAATGTTTTTTAAGGCATATGACCACCATGGGGCGAACATCCGAGCTTTCCCTTTTCCTTTATTAAACCCGACGCAGTCTTGAATGAAAGTGCCAAACATCATTGAGCATGAGAAATGCTTCCAGAAAAAAAAAATTGACTAACATTAGTATTTTTCAGCGATATGCTGCACGGAGCCAAGTAAAGGACTACAGAATAGTCTTTTTTTAAGAAATTAGGTTGCCTGTTTACTTTGCTCAATTGGCAATCAAACAGGGGATTCACTTATTTACTTTGCTGAATGAGTAGATCTGTTTATTAAGACAGCATGTTTGATTGCTGCATTCTGAAAGTTAAATGGACATAGATTTGCAAGAACACGTATTTAGCCATTTCGTGTGATTGTGATCATTTATAGCTCACATTCACGATTCATCCGCTTTAATGTTTTCCACCTTGTGTATTTTTTAGACGCTTGAAATCCAGGGTGGTCTGAAAATAAATCTCTTTATTTTTATTTTATCATTATAGATCTCCTAAAAATACTACAATGAGAGATGAAATGCTGAGTTTGCATGTGTGAGGTTTTACGAAATGAGCCAATGGCGACAACCAGTAAAATACAAAAAGGAGGCTTTATTTCTGAAGGGGGAAACCCCCAACAGAGCGGGCGACAGTACAAAGTCCACAATACAAAGTCAGAATCCAAAGGGCATAATCCAGGGTTGTAAACAGCACCAATCACAAAAATCGAAGTCAGACAAAAATGGGTCAATAGACAAGAAAGCGGCGAAGTACAGGGAGAATGGTCTTGGATGGTCCAGTCAGAAAGATAATCACAATGATACAAGACGAGAGAAGCATGGCACAGGTAGCAAGGGAAGTAACGATCTGACAAGGAAGTGCTACAAACAGACATCCAATATACATTTCCGGGAGGTCAAATGACAATGGAACACAGGTGCAATCAATGGGAATGACAACAAGGGAGAAACACATTGGGAGGAAACTAATCACATGAAATTGGCCGTCGCCAAAACGCGGACAAGGATCACAGGACAAACCTATAGACAGACAAACAGCTCCAGTCAAGGAGTTCTAAAGTGCACAGGTAATGAGAGAGAAAAGACGGCACGGAGCAGTTGTGGAGACCCACAGAAACACAGCAGAGATAACAGGGAAAGACAAGAGGCGGGGACTAGAACAGGGCGAATGCTGGGAGATCGTTGGTCAATAAGTAAGTGCAGCTATCCAATCCCAAGTGCTTGTTAGTAAGTTAGTCAAATATACAATGTTAGTGTTGGTTAGTAATTATCAAAAACTAGCTGCTACCTGCTACCTGGAGTGAAATTGCCATTTTTTTTGTGTGCATGACCGTTTTTCAAAAATCGGGCAACGTCGAGTCCTTCCTGGTGCCCAAGTGGATATTCACACCAAATTTGGCGATAATCGGTTGAGAAATGTAGGAGAAAAACGTGTACATACAAACAGACAGACAGACAGACATCGACCTCAAATATGTTATAGATAACAAACGGTCAGTATGTGTTAGTAAAATAGCAAAAGCAAGAGACAGGATGAACACGAGATAATGAAGGAAGATTGAAACCCAGAAACCAATAAATCACCCGAAGGAGTGGCACGCTATACGAGGGACTGTGAGCAAAGACAACACTCATGACAAGACGGGGGAGACAAAGTGCAATGCATGGCAACTCAAAACATGGCATGGAATAAAACTGTGAATGAAACTAAAACATGGAAAATAATGAAACAAGAATTCTAATTACCAAATCACAATACAAGATCCTAAGAATGGTCAGACGTGAGCAAAGAATCAAAAACACAGAGGTCAGTCGGAACATGGCACAAGGCCAGGCAGAAAACTTGATACATGGCATGACAAATGCAGAATCACAACAATGTGGCGATGTTGAACTAGGGTTTTTTTAATGCAGTGTCAAGTGATATGGCAGTTTTTATTAGTACGGCAGTCGATTTCAAGGGATTAGGATAAGGATTTGTGATTATGGTCAGGGGAAGGGGTTGGTATTAGGGTTAGGGTTAGGGTTTGGGGTTAGGGTTAGGTTAGGGCATGGCTTGAAATGGGGACTGCCGTACCTCTCCACATTGAAATGCCTTGAAAAACTGCCACACCCGTAGCAACTGCCTTTTTCAAAAGTCATATGAGACGACTTGCCGTCATGGGGCGTGTAGGCAGTCGCGTGTAATTTCTTGAAACACACACACCTGAACCGGCTTAAAACGATTTAAAATGCCGTCGGAAGAAGCCTGAGTTTAGATTTTGCTAATTGCAGGTGCTTTACCCTTCCCCAAATGTGCTCCTGTGTACTTGGCCTAAATAATAATCAATAAGTTTAGCCAGTAGTTTATAGCGATTAAGATGTGATGGTGAAAAACAGACAAACCTAATTGGCCTATGGTGTTAGATAGTAAGAATGCCAATTTGAATAATTAGAAAAAATCTTCCTCTGAATTGCATCTCTCATTTTATGACATTATTCAAGATTAATTTAAAACAGATTTGTAATAAGATCGCCATGGAGTTTAAGGGCTCTAATTTCTTGGCGCAGCGCAGGTGGTGTAGCGTGGCGCAGCCAACGCAGTGGTAATTTCGTCCGGCGCAGCCCGCACAGTGGTAATTTCGTGAGGTGCAACACTGTGCGCAGCCTTTGGTAGACGAACGAGCGCCGAGATGGGTGTGGCGGCGTAGTAGGGGGAGGTGTCACATATTCATCAATACGCAGTGACAATTTCGTAGAAAACGTCTCCGCTGGAGTTGCGCAGAAAACTTGCCAGCTCCAACCTGGTTTAATTTCTGTGCAGTGGTAATTTGGCTGACCGGCGCACAGTGCGCACACGTCACCAAAATCTCGCAGGCAGGTTCCGAGATTGTCAGGCACATTTCAATGCAATATATAATTACAGGAAGCACTATTTAATGTAACTATCTGAATAAGGACATAAATTATTGTATTATACATCGATTAAAAGATTAAAAGAGGTTGGCAAGCGTATGGAAACTTGACCTGGCTTAATCAACGCAGCTGAATCTGTGATGCAAACTAACGACTTCACATCTTTCTCAGCCAACCACAAACTGGAAATATATATATATATATATATATATATATACTCAATGCAAAGACACGATAGTCGGACAGGGTTTAATCGAGTATTCCAGGAATTATTAGACGTGCAAACTTGGCCATGTTTGTGTTCGACCTTCACAAAATGCGAATTGATAGCTATTGACTTTTCTTGGTCTTTTTAGCCTATTCGTCTGTTTTCTTCCGTTGAAGATAGACAACAGTCTTTATTCGATCTTTCTTTTGAAAATTAATAAGATGGATCGAACAGATTCACGCTTTATTTCCACACCATAGATAAAATAGCAGGCCTACTTGTAGTCAGTGAGCAAATCAATTCCATGGCCATTGACAGTGTGAATAAATTATCGCATGCACGATCAAGACTGTCCGACGCGAAATGCAAAATACTTCATGCTGCAGCCAGCAAAAAGTAAAAGTATTGATATGAGAACACATTTATAACGAAATAAAGAATAAAATATATCACCAAAAAACGGAACATCCAAAAAAGATGACCCGCGAATAAATAAATCGCAGTGTTCATTGGATGTTCTGTTGTTAAAATGTTTCTTTTTATTCTTTATTTTGTTATCAATCTGTTCTAATTGTCCCCTTTTTTGTTTGTCAGACATGGTGGCATTGTACATTGTCCCGCGCCAATGCCGACTCACTTTATTGAGCAGAGCTTAAACAGAAACATTGATTGAAAATCTCGGTACTCATCTTGAAGACCTGAGCCCTCTCATCAAAACATTCACGTTCAATATCTAAAAGAGTCAGTAGATATGAAGAAATTAAAAATAATAAATCGACTGTGGGACACACAAAGATATATTAAAACCCTGTCAGACTTTCGGAGATGAGACACTGCGTTCAACACGATCTGTCGTGCGAAAAATTCGTTTCGCGTCCAGTGCGCAAGCAGCACAAAACTCTACTATTATTGTCACCTAGGTCGTTTTTAGTGGGGGAAAGGAATACAGCCTGATTGCTATGATGTCGTACTGAGTTAAGATCACATATTGAAAATAAATGTGTAATGTATCTTTCATTGTTGTCCATGCATGTTAATCTCAACATTTTAAGCAGTAACAGGGTGTAATAATAGGAATACGCTATCCATCGTTTCTCTTCCCGATGAGCAACAGTCGTATTTCATTCCAACTTCATAAGTTTGAATGACCTGACGTAGTTTCGTTTTGAAATTTCATTCAAGTTCGCTAATGGGAATAATTCGCAAATGCCCTAGCTAGCCAGCTAACTCATATTCGTAATGCTTAATATAGACGTAAGCAGTGCAGAAAACATGCCTGAAACAGCAAAGTAAAATGTGACAATAACCCATCATGCAGATATAGTACAGAGGCTACTATATTCCAACACATTAAAGGTGAGGAGAGGAGCTCATTTGACTGGTGAAGATTTGACTCGGCTGTGTTATACTCAAACACGCCTTCTTTGCTATTTGTGCAGGAAGGCGGGACAGAGGCGGGACAGAGGAGTATTTGCGCCAGGCTACTTCGGGCACGAAATTACAACATACGCGTGGACACACCCCGTTGGCGCGGCGCACCCCCCATTTGCCGCGCCTGCGCCTGGTCTATGAATTTAGAGCCCTAAATGTCTAAAAAATACACAAGGTGGAAAAGATTCTTAAAAGTGGATGAAACCTGAATGTGAGATATAAATTATCACAGTTGCACAATGGCAATCGTGTTCATGCAAATCTGTGCTATTCTATGGCCATTTAATTTTCAAAATGCAGCAATCAATCATGTTGTCTCAATAAACAGCTCTACTCATTCAACTTAAAGAGTAAACAAAGCCACCATTTGATTGCTTATCAAGCAAAGTAAACAGGAACAGGTTACTTTTCTTTGAGTTCACTAATTAGTTAATAGGAGACGATTTTGTTTTCATTTGCTTGGCTCCTCTCGGCACGTCGCCGAAAAATACTGATGTCAGTCAAGTTTTTTCCAAAAGAATTTCCCATGCCCTTTGATGTTAGGAAATTTTGTACAGGACAGCACGGGGGTTAATAAAGGAAAAGGGAAAGCTTGGATGTTCGCCCCATGGTATCAGGTGGTGTTACTACACTTTAAAAAAACATCGATTCAGAATCGTTACACCCCTAATGCTTGGTTATAAATGACATCGTAAGAGCACTAGATAACAGACAAAATTGTGCAGCCCTCTTCATTGACCTAAGGCATTAAATACTGTTGATCATGCTCTTCTTTTGAAAAGATTATCAGACATTGGCTTTGACAAATCTGCTTGTAATTGGTTTAAAAACTATCTTCAGGATAGGACTCAATATATTTCAGTTGAAGACATTCAGGCTCAAAGTGTTCAAATCAGCAGAGGAGTTCCACAAGGTTCAGTTCTTGGCCCTTTGTTATTCTCTATCTATATTAATAATATTGCCTTATCTTTGGATCATTGCAAACTGCATTTATACGCTGATGATACCATCATTTACGCGACTGCTTCTTCAGTTCAGCAGGCCATATCTAATCTTCAGCATGATTTTAACTCTATTCAAAGATCTCTCAAAGAGTTGAAGCTTGTCTTAAGTGAGGACAAAACCCAAGTTCATAGTATTCATCAAAGTGAGGAAAAAGGACCCCCTTGATTTTCATATTTGTACCCTGCAGGGCAGCCAAATTAAGCATGTTCAATTTTGAAAGTAAACAGAAGATTGTGCACTCAGTAATACTCCCCATGCTTTTTATGGTGATATGATTTATAGAAATGCATCCACTTCTGTTTTAAAAACTATAGATTCTGTTAATCATTCTGCTATTAGATTTATCACTGGTCTTCACTTCCGCACCCGCCATTGTCAGTAGGGTGGGGAAATTGAAAGCTAGACAAGACTACCACTGGTTTTTATCTATTTATAAATGTGTTTTATTTAAAATCCCTCTTTATCTAGCTAGTCTTCTTATGCAGCGAGTGGGTTGCCATGCGACACGGTCACAGGACTCATTGTGTCTGAATGTTCTTCGTGTCAGAACAGAGCTTGGCAAGACAGCTTTTTATTAAAATGTCCCGCACACCTGGAATCAGCTGCAAGCTGAACTGAAACTGAATGAGCTGGTTCCTTTTGGACATTATAAAACTTTGATCAAATCATTTTATCAAGAGAATTGTCATTGTTTTAATTAATGTTTAAAGCGGCAAGGTTTCTGTGGTGCTCCCAGTCACAGTGGTGAGCGTCTTCCGACCACAGTCCAAGAGGGACAAACCCTGGTGTTGGGCGCCCAAGGCTCATTGATGTGAGAGAGTAACAAGGCAATCCTGTCTGGTTCAAATCGACAGAAGGGCAACTGTGGCACAATTCACAGAAAATTTTTATGATGGCTACCAGAAAAATATGTCCCAATGCACAGAGCATCACACCCTGCTGTGTATGAGTCTTTGTAGCCGCAGACCTGTCTGGTGGCCCATTCTACGCACGCGTCCTATTTCTTTTTTTGGCAGTATCGTATTGATTGTTATTTTGACATCATTGTTATGGTAAAACTTGAATTATTATAACTTAAATTTCAGTCATCTTGCAATTATTCATCTTAGACATGCATGATCTCAGACATGTTTTATCATAGATATTCCTTTTTCACTTGGATTTTGTTGACACTGGTTTATAGTTTTTGTAAATAATATCTCAGTCATTGTTAGTTACTTTTAAGTGCTATTTGTGAACCTTTGGCTCTTAAGTTCATATGATGTTTCTTTGATTTATTGCACGGTAGTGTATACAGCCCTTTTAAAAAGCTTTTAATAGTAAAGGTCAAATGTTTTTATGAAATTGTGTAAACCAATAAAAGCAGATTTTTCTAAAGGGACAGATGCTTAGTTCTCAGAGGATTATTCCTGTGGTTCATAAAAATGTTTAAAGAATCTTATAATCACAAAAACGCATTACATTTATGTCCACCCTCCATTTCATCTGCTGACTTTCATTTAATGGACCTACTTTAACTGGGTTACAGCAACCTCTCCCTAGAACTCAAAGACATTTTGAGAACTCAAAGACTTTTCTAGAACTCAAAGACTTTCCTCGATGCAAAAAGAACTCATTAGTAAGGAGCAGATTAACTTTGTCATGTTTAAATGGAGTCTGACTATCCCTACATACAACTTCCTTCCTGATGTTACCTCAACCAGAGACAGGCTGGACACCGCGCACCTCCGGCTAAGACTCACGCAACCTACAGACAGCCCTCCGACCAATCTCTGCTTACGAAGGATGGAGGGGAGGGGCTTGACTGAATGTTCCAACAGAAGGCCAGTGACATGAATGTAAGCGCATGAGATCTATCATTGTTCAGGTGCCGTTCACATTTAAACCCCTGACTGTTCTCCCCGCTGGCGCCACCGTTACTCTAAAGGCAGGTACAGGCCACAGAAGCGGCCCATTGTCCCAGCGTTACTCAACCAGACCCATTCAGATACAGTCAGGATTAGAGAGGCCAAACCCTATTCACCTGAGAAAAAATCATTTTTGTAGGTGAGCTAAGGCATATCATGAATATTCATTCATGATTAGCCGAATACGACCGGTGATTGGCTGAGGCAAGAACTGAACTGGGTGACATGTTGCTGCAGCGTTCAGCTCAATGTTGATGAATATTCATGAGTCGGATACCATAACCAATCAAAAAGCAGTATTTTGGGTCCTCAGCTTATAATGTGACCCTGGCTCATCTACAGAAGGAGATTTCATCCCCCCTAAGAATGCAGCTGAATGTGACAAAACCGTCTCTCTCTATGGCTGGAGACACAACCAGGAAATATCTGGATGCACATTAACACATTTTGTGAATCTGTAATACACTGACGTGCAGACAAAATTCATGACATCAGGCCTATATGTTCAGTGCACACGCCAGTACTGAGTCCATTTAAAAGATGGGCTTTAATAATTCTGTTTGCTTGTCTATTCAGTCATTGCTCCATAAGGTCCCAAGAGTAGAGAAAAATGTATCCCTGTAAAATGAAGAGTGAGGAGTTTCGGTTAAATGACCATGAGAAGTATTTTTGCCCAGACTGCACCGCTCCAGGAGGAGTATCGGTGTGATGCACGTGGGGTTTCCATAAGTGAGAATTCCCAGCGTCATCGTGTCAGCTGTGATTTTAACTGGATCAGACGACTATCAGAACGTCAGCAGGATTAGACAGTGAGGTAAACATGACACTGAAATGTACATTTCCGTCTGTAGCCCAACTCCAGACCGTCAGCTGCCACAGTTTGCCAGGTGATGCGGGATGTTTTGCATATAAGTATCAGGAAGAGGTAGAACTGATACGATTTTGGACAATTTACAATGTCTAGATTGGCCACCAGGGGCCAAAAACTGAAAAATCACTGTTTTTATCATATCTCTGGAATTATGTGTCCGATTGACCTCAAATCAAGTGCAAATGAAAGGCCGTGACCTGAGGATGTGTCCCACAATGACATTATACCTGTTTGGTTCAAACTTTTGACACAAGGTGGAGCTTTGTCACATATAATTCACCATTTTTGCCATATCTTTGGAACCATTTGTCCAATTGACATGAAACTATGTGCAACTGCAAGGTCATGACCTCACAACGTGTCTCATGATGACATCATACCTGTATGGCTCAATATTTTGTAATGGAAAATTTCCATTTTGGCCATATCTTCTGAACCATTTGTCCGATTGACCTGAAATTAAGTTCAAATGAAAGTCTATTCAAGGTCTATTCAAGGATTGGAGAATTGGAGGATTGGGGGCGTTCGGGGATATACCCCAAGCCGTCGCCTTCAACGGCATAAGCCTAGTTCAAATCAAAAACAGGAATATGTAATTATGTCTGGAGTGATTCATGTCTGTAATTGGGCAGAAAATATAAAGCAAAGTATGTAAAGCAGACCAACTGCTGACTAAACCTGTGAAACACAATACAGCAGTATTACACACTCTTGTCCAGTATAACCGATGGCCATGAGCCATCCATGCTCCAATAATCAGGTCAGAGACTATAAAAAAGCACAGGGACAATGCAGGAACAGATTTGGCAACCACACAGGATATACCTCACCTCTGCTTACAAATCAGTGGCCCTTCAGCAATGCTATAAAAGCCCAACTGCAGTAAATAAGACGTTTCTGATCAGGTTAGATTTATTTATTGAATCATCATGTGACAGAGGAGGAAGAACTGCTCCACACCCAGCAGTACGGACAGAACTCGTACCCCGTACAGGATTCTAGCAACAGTCCCTCCGGCGCTGTGACCATTACGCCACATCACACCATACACCCACACACACCACACCACCACACACAGCCACACAGCACACCAAATCACATCCGCAAACACAGACACGCACAGATGAGTATCTGTCCCTATTCTCCCCGACTGACAGCCAGGACAAACTTATTTATTACTTTAATTATTTCCTTTGTGCGCACAGGAAATGACATGCAGGAAGCTGGTTGTGTAGCGATGAGGCACAGTCTGAGCGTCAAGGCTGGGTTTGTTAAACTGCGGGGAGCATTAGTGAGGAAAGACCAACACGTCCAATCAGAATGCAGCTGCAGACAAAGGGCACGTCACAAGCACCACGGCCAATCACATGCGAGACGGGATGAGTGGAACAGCAGGACCAATCACAATGCAGTCACAATGACATCCTGAAATGCACTACAGGAGTTATGACCGCACAGATAAAAGCCACACCCACACGCGCATCATTTCCTGGTAAATGCACACGTAAAGCAGAAACCCGGCAGAGATGGGGACACCGACTTCACTCTGTCGACGGGCCGCTGCACATCCTGCAGCAGAAATGACAACTCCTGTGCTGGAACCCATCACCGAATTCTACCCATCCACACAGCTCCATACTCAACACCGCTCCAGCCCCTGGTCAAATGACACCAAAACTTCGGCTCAACAGGAAAAGGCGATGATGAACATAAATCCCGAAACAGAACAGCTCCTGTTGATCATGCGCACAGCTGTATAAGATCACAGTCCAGGCTGCAGGTCCGAGTCGGCAAGCCCTCCCTGCTTCATCATACATATAAAACATAGATATCACCACACGCCTGTCCAGCTGAAGCTGGGCTCCTACACTGAGTTTGGGGAAATCCTCAGGGCGCATTAACCTGCCTGCTCTGGATAACATAGGGCAGGGGATTCAATATCTCTGTCAGAGAGGAACAGCAGAAGAGTTACCGGGGAAATTTCGCACCAGACCAGTGAGATGCAGAAATCATTCCCCAGGGCTGCATACAGGGCACTGAACACAAAATCAGCTCATCGGTTCTGTTTCATTAATTCAGGTATTTAGCATTCAGATCCCAGGACAAAGACGAATTCTGCCACGGAGGGTCAGTGTGTTTGTAATGAGCCGGTGCTTATTGGCTGCACACACAAACATGGGTTTTCTCATCGATAAGATCGGTGTAAAACAGGACTCTCAAACTCTGGTCCGGGACGGCCACGGTGTCGCCGGGTTTTTGGGAATCCCGTCCAATCAGCAGCCAGTTCAGGAATCGGAAATAAGATGCGCTGACCCTTTACTTAAACAGCGACTTTAATGACGCACAACCGCGCTGCAACGCATCAAACACCAGGCCCTCCAGGATAGGAGTTTGAGACACAGGGCGTAAAATGTTTCATTTCGGGATACGAGATGGTGGTTATTCGAGTGCTTTTCACGGAATCCAGCAGAAATATCAGATATGAAATCTGATATTTCTGCTGGATTCCGTGAAAAGCACTTGATTTGATTAAGCACTTGATTAGGATTTCATAAATGGTTTGTCAAATTCAATAAAGAAAGGCCAGATTGGAATGAAAGCCCTGAGCACATGCAGTGTTCCCCAGCCCTGTCCCAGAGCATCCATGGTGATCTTTTCTGGCTGAGTATTTTTATTTCAATTCATTTTATTGGTTTATTTGATATGGACCATGCATATTTATGAACATTCTTGTATAAAACAACATGTAAATACGGCAGAATAAGTAAAAACAACTACTTTTCATCTGCAGTCCCTTGGCAGGTGACATAAGACTAACATAGAGACAGCCAGCATTCATACAGCCCTCATTCCCTGTAAGTTAGAAAGGTAATGTCACATAATGGTGACATATACATCAAACAAAACAAACAAACAAAACAAAAATACACAGGATGATGACAAAGACATTTTTCATCCACCACTACACTGCATTAACTATACTGCATATTATTATTAACTGAGGGAACTTGCCTGGAGTTGAGCATGTTCTCAAGGCCTGTATCGGCTTTTTTCTTCCTGGGATTTTTTAACAGTACAGGCCAACAGGTCAGGTTACAGGCACACTGCAGCATGGGAGCAGCCAGGAATTCTGGGAGCCCCCCCCGACAGAAATGGCACAGGCCTCATGAGGGGACAGGAGGCAGGAAGAGTAATTAATGTACCTTCAGCAGAGGTGCGGGACCTACCTAAAGAGCTATAGATTCTTACCCATAGAGTTCAGTCTATACTGAGCACAGTGCCCTTCCAAATGCCCAACTACCGCTCAACAGTGACACACAACGATTCAAATGATTGACCATCAACAGTCGAATAAATCATGTAACTGAGAGCACTTCTCTAATACACACTGAAAGAAAAAAAGACTGATCACTAAAGGAACCGTTTCACGGCTCAGCCGGGTAAGGGACTGCAATAATGGATTTTTGAATATCCGTTTCAACCAAACATTTTGACAAAGGGCCACAGCAGTATTACAGAGGGAAATATATCAGAATCCTCGCTGCAAAAATGACAGATGACAATTGGAATGGGTTCAGCATGTGACGAGAGCTGACTGAGCTGAGAAAAGCGTCAGGTGGTGTTTGAACTTCCCCTAATTAATCATTAGATCTTTCCCTAATTAATCACTCAATCTTCCATACTCCCAAAAGACGAGCGGAGTGACTCTTGCGAGGGGAGAAATGGGCGGGGCCTTAAGAGGGAGGACGGAGAGGCAGCTCGTGTATAAATACGGACCAGACTCAAGAAGAGGTGAATAAAAACGCACTGAAAGCCAGATAACTCCGGGCTGGTTTTGTTTCATTTTTCTCCGGCGTCAGTTCAAATATTCAGTTGGACGCAGTAACGGCAATTCAATAATTGGGAATAATTAGCGCAAAACCGGCAAAGCATGGAACTTAAAGTGTTTGTTTTAATGGCGACCTTCTTCGCACAAGTTTACCTCATCCAGGGATCATCGGAGACGGATGACCGAGAATACTGGCCACCCGAGAGTTGGCAGGTATTAAGCTATTTAACTTCCCGCAGAGAGCAACTAATCGATCTGATAGATAGCTGAATGTCCCGCATCCGCACATTAGCCATATCTTCAGAGTATCACGCTTCAGCACCACGGAAAGCGATGTACATTTTCTGTTTTTTTTTTTTTTTGCGATTTCGTAATACTTTCTCAGCGACCAAGGCTCCACAGAGGCGCAACTTAATTCAGCACTTGCCCATAATAAACTTCACTTGAATGCAAACAAATTAATTCTATAATGTCTAGAATCTGTATTTCCCGAAGTAGCTCGAGACAATAAGTGCGCACTGCTCCTACAGGAAGTGCCCTTGGAGAACAGCCTTGTGACCCGCGTGGCAGACCTGATGAAGAGATCCAAGTCGCAGCAGTTCCACGCGCTGATGGGAAGACAATCAGGTAGGACGCAAACACGCGCTCACACATCACCTGAACCACCTGCTATCAGGACACACACACACACACACACACACACACACACACAAGCTGCAGCACGGGCACAGACAGACAGACTACACTAGCACCACCCGCCAACAAAGATATAAGAAGCGGCTTCGTCCTCCTCTGAAGAAGGAAGCATGAGCTTTAATTGAGACCTTTTTAAATATTAACGCGTAACTTTGCCAAGTGTTTCCCAGCGATTAAAATAACTGATTTTTTCCCTCTCAGGAGTTCAACAACCTGTGCGACTTGGTCGAAAAAGTAAGTATTGAAACAATGCAAACAGAAGCGTTTTTACAATACATGCTTTGATTTTAGTTTCACTGAAAAATGGTAGAAATGCTGTGATCGGGACCGTCTATCGCATAGCACGAGAATGACAGCTCCTGTTTGCGTCTCTCTTCAAACGGAAATGCCTTTCGAGCTTGCTGCAGCATTGTCACATTACGACCAACATCTATTTCATATTCAAGTCCAATAACGCACTAAGAAGTAAAACAATTTATCTAAATGTTTAAGAACGTTGGTTGCAGAACTAAAAGCCATGCTCACCAATGACGTGGAATGCACTACATAATCATAGATTAATTTCAATAGCTTCTATTATAACTATTATTTAACTACCATAAAATTATTTACTTGCCTATAATACAATGTCACCACATTAATGTTGCAGTGTGTACATTGACACTGCTCGATGTAAGCACAACATAGTAAAAAGGTTTCCTTGCCAAACAGTGAGTTTCAGACAAGACCTCTCATTAAGCTACAGAACAGCCTAATCAGTGGACATCTCTATATCGTTCATATGAGAACTCACATCTTTTTAATAATCTTCACTCACAAAGACATCGTGATACACCATGCAAAAGATTCGTCGTTAAAAGCGCAATATGCATGATGTTTTTTGGTATCTGTTTGATGACCGTTTGTATTTGTAACAGGAAACAAAGGAGAAATGTTCGTTGGGCTGATGGGGCGACGCTCATCTAGCGGAGGTATAAAACCCCCTCTCTCTCTCTCTCTCTCTCTGATTCTCTCTCTCTCACGTTTAAGAGGTTGAAGCTGACTGACTGCAGGGAGTTAAAATGCACTAATGTATAACTCTTTCACTCTGACAGAGGTACAAGAGGAGTTGGAGAATACCCACATTTACTAAAGAAAACTGGAATAAATAAACATTGGAATATGAATCATGAGTATTCGTGCATCTTTTCTACAGAGAAGAAAATCCCACAGTCTCTGCATGTGTCGCTGACTTCACCTCGCCTTCAGTACTGTTCACAGTATTCGCTTAAGACTGGTTTCACAACTTCCATTTACAAATTTCATGCTATTCAGAAGAGAAAGGGTGATACGGCCGCTGTCAGTCTCACGCACAAGCAAGCAGATCCACTCGGACACACACGGCCTGCGCAAATGCACGCAGACCATCTGTGGCATTTCATTTCGTGCAACTCTGTCACTTTAACTCACTTATAAACAAGGAGGAAACTAAGCTTACTCATGAGGAAACGGCATTTTGCGGTCGCAGGCTTGGTGGTTATAATAAAATGCTTTAATATCGCACTGCTGCAGCCGCTGTGGTAGCAAATAGGTCTTACTGAGGAATCCTGATCTTTGTAAAAAAAAAAAAAAAATCTTCTGTACGAAGCACGTAGAATTGTAAAGATATATTACCCTTTAATAATCTCTTCAGAATTACACCGTGTACTCCCAAAGTTACATCGGCCCTACACGATATAAATATGCGTTAAGAGGACATTCTCACACCTTAGAGAAATAAATTGGGATGAGGCCAAGAACTGCGCACCATAAATTCGCTGACAGATGGACGGTCCTCACGCATGCGCGCACAAATCTAAGTAACTGCACGGAGAAACTGAGCTGTGTAGGCCGCTGTTTGTCAAGAACTTGTTCCAGAAGTTTGATCAAGAAAACAACAAAACCTGACTACGGCCTACAGCTCCTGTTCCCGGAGGTATTATTGTGCCTCAGTTTTGCGTTCAGTAATTCAGTACACCCTGACTTGTTGGCGAAAGTCTCGGTTTGTAAAATGAAGTGGGAGGCTAAAACTCGAGCCCAAATATATATATTTTATATTAACAGTGTCGAAATGCCGGAAATTGGCGATACAAGTTGTAAGCTTTGATGGAAGTCGGGAGAATTGCTGTGCACACATTAATTTATGGTGGTTTAATGATATTAAAACACCCCTTTAATAGAACCCCAACGTTTGCGCAGCGCTTCCGACTCTTCAGCCGCTGACCGCCCGAGTTTGTGGGGTGCGCGCGCATATTTTCTGATTGCGATCAGGATCCAGATTTCAGACCCTTCCTATGCCCACGCTCACTGAATTTAAACGAATGCCATTTAACATGTGGTCTACCAGGCCACTATGGTCATCGTTTCACACGTACGGGTTGGGTATCCTCTGTGGGTATGTGACAGGCAGTGGTTAAATTGTTTTTTTTTTTTTGTTTTTTTTAGGAGGGGGAGCCCTTGTCTACACACTACTTGAGAATGGTCAACATTTTTCAAATCATCCCTATTTACAAAACCCAAAACCAGTGGAGTTGGCACGTTATGTAAATCGTAGATAAAAACGAATACAATGATTTGCACATCCTTTTCAACTTATATTCAATTGAATACACTGCAAAGACAAGATGTTTAATGTTCAAACTGAGAAACTTTTTTTTTTTTTTTTTTGCAAATAATCATTAACTTAGAATTTAAAGGCAGCAACACATTGAAAAAAGTGGAACTCTTTCCCATTATTGCTTGATGTACAGCTTAAGTTGTTCAACAGTCCGGGGTCTCCGTTGTCGTATTTTACGCTTCATTATGCACCACACATTTTCAATGGGAGACAGGTCTGGACTACAGGCAGGCCAGTCTAGTACCCGCACTCTTTTACTACGGAGCCATGCTGTTGTAACACGTGCAGAATGTAGCTTGGCATTGTCTTGCTGAAATAAGCAGGGGCGTCCATGAAAAAGACGTTGCTTGGATGGCAACATATGTTGCTCCAAAACCTGTATTTACCTTTCAGCATTAATGGTGCCTTGAAATATGTGTAAGTTGCCCATGCCTTGGGCACTAATACACCCCCATACCATCACAGATGCTGGCTTTTGAACTTTGCGCCTATAACAGTCCGGATGGTTCTTTTCCTCTTTGGTCTGGAGGACACGACGTCCACAGTTTCCAAAAACAATTTGAAATGTGGACTCGTCAGACCACAGAACACTTTTCCACTTTGCATCAGTCCATCTTAGATGAGCTTGGGCACAGCAAAGCCAGCGGCGTTTCTGGGTGCTGTTGATAAATGGCTTTCGCTTTGCATTGTAGAGTCTTAACTTGCACTTGCAGAAGTAGCGACGAACTGTAGTTACTGACAGTGGTTTTCTGAAGTGTTCCTGAGCCCATGTGGTGATGCCGGTTTTTGATGCAGTACCGCCTCAGGGATCGAAGGTCATGGGCATTCTATGTTGGTTTTCGGCCTTGTCGCTTACGTGCAGTGATTTCTCCAGATTCGCTGAACCTTTTGGCGATATTACGGCCCGTAGATGATGAAATCCCTAAATTTCTTGCAATAGCTCGTTGAGGAATGTTGTTTTTAAACTGTTCGACAATCACGCATTTGTTCACTAAGTGGTGACCCTCGCCCCATCCTTGTTTGTGAATGACTGAGCATTTCAGGGCAGCTGCTTTTATACCCAATCATGGCACCCACCTGTTCCCAATTAGCCCGTTCACCTGTGGGATGTTCCAAATAAGTGTTTGACAAGCATTTCTCAACTCTCTCAATCTTTTATGCCACTTGTGCCAGCTTTTTTGAAACATGTTGCAGGCATCAAATTCCAAATGAGCTAATATTTGCAAAAAATTACAAAGATTACCAGTTGGAACATTAAGTAACTTGTCTTTGCAGTGTATTCAGTTGAATATAGGTTGAAAAAGGATTTGCAAATCATTGTATTCTGTTTTTATTTACGATTTACACAATGTGCCAACTTCACTGGTTTTGGGTTTTGTACATCTCATGACAGCGAGGAGGGGTATCAGAGAGGTATCAGTGCCTGAGCGCCTTCGGTATAAATGTAGTAACCCTAGGAGGTAGAACAGAACTTGAGTGCTTTGGAAAAACCCAGTAAGTAACAAAAAGCAGATTTTTAGAAAAAGACAGAAACCTGTATCCCTCTGGGGTTAAGGTCTTGTTTGACGATGAAACTGACTTGGAAGTTATTTATTCATTGCATAATAAACAATATTTAAGGAGAACCTTTGATTGTTTGTCAGGGTCCATGCAATATCATGATTTAAGTTTTTCCATTCAAAAATGTAATTTACCAAAATGGGCAAAAACCGTACACTTATGTAGTTACAGCGAAGTTTGCCAGTTATGTAAGTGCTAACTCCACTGTCTGCTTCCCTCCTGATGCCATTTTTTCAGCCATTTGCATGAGAATCATGTGATTTATAAATTCAGGCCATGAATGTCCTGCACAACCAGTGCTCTGTATGGGAACTGACCCAGCATATCATGTTGTACGCATGTTGCTTCATAATTGGCTGATTCTACTTGGTAGGTTTTGCCATAAAAAAAAAAAAAAAAAACAAATTGAATGGGGAAAACCCAATTAGATCAACTTGCTAGTTTTTTGCTTCCCAAATGAATAAATACAAATGACTTGCTTGGGTTTGCTATAGCAAAACATGGGAAATCAGTGATTATTCTTTTTGTATCGAACTGTATGTGTTGAGGCAAAGCCTAGTAAGCACAAAAATCGTCCCAACTAATTTTTGATCAAACTCAGGGATTTTATGACGGACAGTCACCAGCAGCCTTAACAAACTGGTGTTGGTAACTGCAGCTCGTAATTAAAAATAAATAAATAAAAAAATAAATAAGTTATGTTAGTCGTTGTGTTGAAAAGCAGTCTTGATAGTGTGATGCATCATTTTGGCTGCAGTGTGCGGCGGAACGTGGCAAGGCGAGGTTCCGTTTGAAGAGGAAGAAATTAAACCGGCAGTGGTCGGTCAAGTGAGGTGCAGGGCAGAGATGCCAAGTCTTACGCATTTTTAGTCTTATTCACCGTAGTCCGTAATTATTCACTGAATGCTTAATGAGATTCTCATGCTGAATTAAAATCCTTGAGTATTGAAGTTTCCGTTTCACTTGCGCAAAGGTGCATCTCATCACAGGTAACATGGAAAGCGATTATGACTCCGGACTTCCCGTGCTTCTCTTTACTCAGGGATTGGAAACAATGCATGTGTTTCATGATCGTTTAAATTGTTTTAATGAAATAAGACCATTTGAAACGTTTTTATGCAATTGCTTTTAATCCCTCAGTAAAGACAAGCCTGAGAATTCCCAAGTCATAATCGATTTCCGCGTCATTAGTGGGGTAATCCACCATAATGCACGTCATACTGATTAACTTGATGCATAAGGACTTAAATTCCGCGAGTGAATTTCTTCAGTGCGCTTTGATTGAATAATCGCTGACTACGGCACAGAAACGTGAATGTCACTAAGAGGAGTAACTCGCGCCTGAGACGTAAGCCTTGACATCTCTGGCAGGGTGAATAGAGAGCGAAACAGCGCTGGTCGGGACAACAAAGCAGTGAACCAGAAATAAAACATAATAGTTTCACAACGGTTGGGTTTTAAAGCACAAAAAAACTCACACACCTCCGTACAGACGTCTTGCTTGTGTTCCTGCAATAACGTGACAGAAAAGCCCGAAATGATGTGCAGAATTACACACTTTATGCCGCCTTTGCCTGGTTCTCTGTGCACAAAAGCAGTGTAAAGAAGGATCTTCATTAGAGCTCTACTGCGGAATCTCCGTAAAACAGTTTCACTGCCCTGCCTTCTTCTTACATGATCTGCTGAATCTGCTTTTGTTACTCGTTTAGGCTGTATGTGTGCTACATGTTAGCCCAGTGGCTGCTAAAGTCCCAAGCCAACACAGCTAACGTTAATGCTGCTTAACAGACAGCTTCGTAAATAGCTGGGTAAGGGTTTAACTTTTGAAAACTTACCGAGGAAAAGGCAATTTGACGGAATCTTGACGAGGGCAACTCGCGCCATGACAGGCAGCATGATAGTGAAGGGTGCAGGCATGTTTGATGACTTCTGATCGTTGTTGTTGTGGGCATTGATGGTTTGGGGTGTAAAATTAGCCCGAAATATCTCTTTTTTGTCCAGACAATTAGTTATCATGACTTAGATTGATGCTGTTATGTTTACCGGGAGAATAACAAAATATATAAGTGCAATATGAGCGTGACGATATGACGCTGATGGAGCTCAGCTCTGGCCAGGTACGATTTGGATTTAAGGAGGCGGAGCTGAGCTCTGGTGGGCTCCGGCCCAATTTAACTCCTGGGTATACGATAACCAATACTAACTATAATCGATCGGAAGGCCTTGCCTCACCGTGGAGCTGCAGGTAGACAGCTGATCTCGGTCTAATGGTTGCAGGAGAGCGTGATCGAACCAAATGAGTAGAATAAGCCTGTCAGCCGCTCACGATCCTTCACTTCACCGCAGAGTACCGTTAGCTGATGCTTTATTTGTTTACTTTCTAAGTTCCCCCCAAAAATGAAAGAATTCATTTACCCCCGTGGTCTTGTGGACTTCGAATATTAAAGCAGTCATTTAAAAGAACCAGTCGTTAATTTTCATCTCCCATAAACAACCATATATTCTACTCTGTTGAGACATTATACGTTTATTTTTCCATTTTACAAGACTAAGACATGGTAAAAATCTTGGGGAGCATTATTAATCACACAGCTGGTCCTGAAGCAATATTATCATTGGCTCTGTACTCCCAACTCATTTCATATGAGAACAGCGAATGAGATTTAAGAAAAGACCGCCACTTTCATTCTCAAGCATTGACATCCATATTGTCTGATTTTTTAAATACTGCACAATGACATCAATTCAAAGGCAACTGTACTGCACAGTACCGTATATAGCATCTGTCCATCTGGTGTCAAGTTTTCTTTTTGTGTTTTGGGTCACACGTTTCCAAGTTAACTCTGTTCACAGTGTCAGCCGATCAGAGTTGTGCAGGTAACGGCCAGAGTCTGTGTCTGAGTTCTTTCAGCAGACAGATCAGCACACTGAACACTGACATAAATCACCCAGGCGTCTTCTCCATTCCTCCCAATATTATTGAAACTGCCAGCTAGCTACAGACACCATCCCACGCACACGTGTGGGCGAGCGAGGCAAGAGATTAGCACTCGGGAGCGCCGTGTGTTCACCATCGCTGCTCCACACAGCCCAGCTGATCTCCATTTGGACCCAATGCAACCATGAAACAGACTCACTGTGTAACTGAAATATACTCTTTAAAAAAAGTAGGTAATACTGAAATTGCAAGGTCAGTAACAAACTAATTGCATCTTAACAAAGAGGGAATTGAGAAGACAATTCACACAAAATTTCAGCCCCTAAAGTTTCTCTTGCGGTCATGGTCCGTGAAAGAAGGAAGACACGGAAATTGAAAGTTGATATTTTTGCATTAACAGTGCCCCTGTTATTAGCCAAACACTCATAGATTCATCGAGACATTGTGCGTTTGAGTCCACCTATGGTGATTTGATGCAGTCTGTCCCATTCTTCCACCAACACCGGGCCAAGTTCATCTAGCGAGGCTGGTGGCTTTTCATGTTGACGCACACGTCGGCCTAAGATGTCCCTCACATTTTCAAAGGGGGAAACGTCAGGGGTCATTGCTGGCCAGGGCATCCTATTGATATTGTGCCACTGAAGGTGGTCATTGGCGTTGTCGTCCTGAAAGACGAAACACTGCCCCTCATGTCATGCAAATGGGGTGACATAGGGTGTCAGTATGTTGTCTCAATAGTACTGGCCACTGACTCTCCCGTGCACAATATAGACTGGGCTTCGGGTAGTATAGTGATCCCACCCCAGGCCATTACAGACCCACCACCAAATCTGTCACGCTGCTTCAGGGCCGGCCCTAAAATTTTGGTGGTCCTAAGCAGGATTTTGTTTGTGGCCCCAAAACAACCGCATAGAGTGTTTATGCCAGTGGGCGGCCCTGCGTGTGGCCCCCTCTTGCAGCTGTGGCCCTAAACAACCGCATAGAGTGTTTATGCCAGCGGCCCGCTCTGCGCTGCCTCAGGTTAATATTGGCACGGTGCACTGAGAGCCGGGGTACAAATCAACTTATCCTGGGCTCTAGTCGTTGACCATGGATGCCCTGAATGGCATCGATCATCAACATTATGGGTTTGCTGATACCTGCTTCATAATCTGCTAATCACAACCTGGGAAACATTGAAGAAATTGGCACCTCAGACTGACGGCTGCCAGTTTCAAGAATACCAACTGCTTAGACATTCAGCGCAGCGGAGACGTGGCATTGTGAAAAAAAGGATGTCTTAGACACAAAAAATCAACAATGGATTACTGTTAGAAGTTATCAGAATGAAAGAAGTCTCAATCACAAGGGAGTAGATGACCTTTCTCCAAAGTGTCAAATTCGAATATGCACCCCGGCCATGCGTTTGGGATTTCCACGTGCTGCTCATACACACCATTGGCTGCGTTTTTGTGCTGTTTTAGAGCAGTTCATGTTATCTCCATTGCAGTGAATTATTGTGTCCAAAACACAATCATTACTTTATTGACCCTGAAATTCCAATATCCCCTACTTTTTTTGAAGAGCGCATTTTGTCATAAAATGAGCACAAAGCTCAGCAATATTGTGAGAACATTCAGAATTTGCTGGTTGAACAAATGGAAGAAATTCTTCTGTTTGTTTTCACCAAGTATTTCACAGAATTCACAATGTTCAAGATCACCTGTGCAGCGCAACCTTTAGTCTTCGGGCACTGCTCTCAAAGAAGCGCTCCAGAGATCGAAGATCAAGGGATCAGGGGGCGAAACTCCTGCCGCACGCTTCATTCAGCCATGTGTCCAGCCCATTGATTACACTGAAGGACCAATTATCATCAGCGGGGGAATCGGCTTGACTCCCGTTTGTGCACCTAACTTCAAACCATTTGGCGCATTTACACCAAAAATAAATGGGTTCAGAATGGGAACCAAAAAAATAAGGTTTTTATTGTGAACAGTGATGACATTAGGCATTGTGCAACGTCCTCTGTTAAGGACTCAGTGGTTCAGTTTAAAACTGGTGGGAAAGTTGGCCGGTTTGGCAAAGCAAACCAAGGATCAAAGAATTTTGAAAGGAACCGGTTCAAGAATCAGAACGGTTTTTAGGAAACCATATCAGTGGACAGGGGTAAATCATACTTCTGCTGCCAGAACTTTACCACTTTCACATTTCAACCACAAAGAGGTCTTCGCCAGGCACTACATTCGCTCGGAACATCATATAGTACACAAAGATCTTTTTGTCGTCGAAAGGTTGTTACAGTGATGATAAAGTTGTTTTGGGAGCATTTAAAACAGTGTCTGGATATCTGAATTTTTCCGTTTATTAATTGTTTTATCTGGCAGACTGGTACATGTTGAATTTTATCTTTGATGTGCGTGCACTCTGACAGCATGTCAGACTTCTCCCAAACACATCCCCTACAGATGAACTTCTGAAAAACAGAAGTCTCCAACACTCTTTCGAAGCTGAATACGGCATGCGTATTGCGTAAATCTGTGAATTCCCCAATGAACCCCCAAATACAGAACTGTCCCCTCACTCACAAATCGACTCCCACGGACACCCACATATTTTCAGCAGTAAAATCACTGTGTGCTGGCTGTGTTGTTTTCCTTTGGGGAGAGAGAACCTACAGACACCCGACCAACAGGATGTTCTCTCATCTCAATCACGAGACGTCCAGCAAAATCCACGCAGGACAGTCCACCTCACAACCCTACTTTACTTCCTTTTGCTCTGTAGGACTCTGCAAACAGACTGTGAAGACGAAGATAGGAATTGAACAAGAGTCATCAGACGATGACATACCCCACTGGTTCCACATAATTCGTGATTTACTCATTGCAGTAGAATTGTATCCTCTTAATATCATCAAAGTATTAATTCTATACTCATAAAACAGATGGATTGATTAGTTTGTTATCAAGGCAAGCATGAAATGATGAATGTATTGATTCAGAACTAGGATCTTGAGTCATGAAGTGTGGGGAATACAATAATGTGAGATTTGCCATTACCACTGTATGAAATGGAAAACCTATTTCCGTATATGTTAACATATACTCACCTTTATAAATAATCAATGATGTAACTCCCATAGTGATATCTTGTCTACCACGAACTTGACAGTGTTCTGTAACCCATACTCTTTCAATAGCGATGGCTGGTGTGCTACTGAGTCCTAGGTAATTGACAGTTCTGTGTGTTCCTCATTCCATGGCTCGGATGTGAGATACAACAAGGACATCTCACTCTATTTCACTTGGTCTGTGTGAGCCGAGACTTTTGGAGTTTTTGAAGTTTCTAAGTGGCATAGTTTTTGAGTTCTGTCCCGGAAACAAGACAAAGTCCAATTTTAGGGCTGTTTTTGGTGAAAATTTAAAAAATTATGGGCAGCATGGAACTGAAACCCCCAAAAGGCACAACTACACCATAAGAATAAGTTCCATAGCAAATTTGAAGTTTGTAAGTGGCATAGTTTTTGAGTTCTGCTCCGGAAATGAGAATGATTACGGACAGACGGACAGGGTGACGACTGTATCCCATGGCATTACATACCAGAGGGATAATAAATGACAACAGCCTCCCAGCTGATACATGACTGGGCTCATTTCAGTCCTGGGGGAGAACCGAGGGCTCTTGATCGACCCCGATGGTGCGCGCCACTTACTCCCACACCATCTCACTTCATTTATACTGTGCAAAAAAACATGTTAATTTATGATCTATTGTGCATTACATCACAATCTAAAATTTGGTTTGGTCAAGGTTAGGCATGATTTGGTAAATGTTAGGGTTGGGGGAAGGTATAGGGATAGGCTATCCAAAATGAATACAAATAATAATAGCTTTTCATCAATTTTATACAGCGCTTTTCTGGGGACTCAAAGACGCTCCACAATGGATTCATTCAGTCAGACATTCACGCTCTGATGGTAATGAACACAGCTGCCCTGGGGCAGACTGACGGAAGCGTGGCTGCCAGTGTGTGCCTACGGCCCCCCCGCCCACCACCAAACATTCTCACACAGCCATAAAAGGAGTGTTCCTATATTGAATGTTTTTTTGTGGGTGGGAGAAACCCACGCAAACACAGGGAGAACAACCAAACTCCACACAAAGGCCCCAGACCGGATTCAACCTTTTTGCTGAGGCAGTAGTGCTAATCACCGTGTCACACAAATCACTGCAATGGCCCAACAAGGACAGCTGTGCAATCTGAATGTGTGTATGGAGCATATGGTGTGTGTATGGTGTGTGTGTGTATGGTGTGTGTGTGTATGGTGTGTGTGTATGTATATGGTGTGTGTGTGTGTGTGTGTGTGTGTGTGTGTGACAGAGCTGTGCAACAAAAGCAGGCTTTTAAAGGCAGGTTTACTGAACATGGCAGGCACACTACATTCACTTTCAAAATGGCCGCCAAAATACCCAGCTGATGTAATCAGGTGAAAGAGACACCAGACAGACTGCAAAGGGCATGGAGAAGACAATTAAACGCACAAAATCAGTCAACAACACATGGCAGGAGGAGAGAAAATAAAATCTTATGTATAAAATAAGGTTTGAAGCAGAAGACTAAAGGAATGTCCTGCTAAATAAACACTCATACAGAGACAAGTGGAGTCAAAACATAAAATAATTCCTCTGTGGCCGGAGGATGTGCCCCACCCCCCTCCCATCATCAGATATTTGATTGACCGTCTGCCGCCGTGGCAACGTCATATTAGATACAGTTTCCTGGCAACAACTGAATTCAATTTAACTGAACTTGAGAAAATGTACCAGATGCAAAACATGTACTTTGAAAGTGTGGGACGTTACACATGTACGAACACGCTAATACAGCAGGGAAGGTGGCGGCACAATCCAGACTTCAGCACAGACGGCAACAGCTTTTAAAACCTTTTTTTAAAACCTGACATCTTAGCAGGTCTGCTAACCTAAAATAAATTCAGAAGAACTCAGAACAGACTACATAGGGGGATGTTCTGCCAAAAAAAAATAAAAATAAAAAATACAACTCCCATGATCCCTCTCCTCCAGTGGCTGGCATGGTCTAATGCAGTGGTTCTCTCTGCTCCTGTTAGCATAGGTGGGTCTACGACTACTAATAACAGGCTTGCTAGCTAAATAACACCATTTTATCGAGGCGGTTTTGCCCGCGAGGAACCCAACGGCCAGAGGCGGAGTCTATGTGCCCTTGGGGGGGGTCCATTTTAACGAGGTGGGGTCAATGACCTTGCTGCTGCCCCGCTTTGCCTCCTTGGCTTTCCAGTCATCGATCAGGTCCTGGAAAAGAGCACAGTAACAACAGTGAGCCTGTAGGTGGCAGCAAAGAAAAAAGAGCTGCTATACAACTTATAAATCCTGACAGCACATTTTCACAATGCAGCTACAATGTAGTCACAACAATAAAACATTAGCAGAACATTGCTTTGACTGAGAATACGTAAACAGAAGGATGAGTGTGATTGGTCGAGCACAAAATAAGCAAGTAATTGTGTTCACAGTCTCGTCTCAACATGCACTGTACCTGTACCAATAAAAACCTATAAAAAAATGAACGGGCGAACATTTATTTCCTGTGAGAAGGGTAAAAGGGGTACCTGTCTCTTTAAGACCAGGTGTTTGCCCTTCCAGTATTTCAGCATCTGGAGTGACTGCAGGGTGCTGACGATGTCAACAGGGTTAACCGCCGTCTCCTGGCTGATTTCTGCCGCAGGAGACACAGCATGTCGCATTTCAGAAATCCCACACTGTAAAGCACAGTGTCCCCATCACTCCTCACACACAGCGAATCTTACCCTTGATGGAGATCTCCTTGCCGTGGAAGTTGTGCAGATATCGAAGCAGCACCTCCTTCCAGTAGCTGCGGTAGCTGATGAGCCCCAGATCGGACAGGGGCCGCTCAGGGGACCCCACCTTCTCTTCCACCTTCGACAGCAGGTAACCTGCGAGGGCAGCAGCCCACTTTACTGCTGCAGCTCTCCGCTTTCGCAAGCTTTTACTTTCAACTCTTACTCTTACACACCAGCATTAATGTAAACACAGACATGAATACATTCCAACACACGAGCAAGTGTGCACACAAGCCTGCTCACACACCCGTTCACAAGCACACCTTTGCACGCACTCATCTCGACCACGCGCCCGCACTCATCTTGAACGCACGCACGCATGCGGTGACTCACTGAAGTCGATGAGCATCTTGCCGTAGCCCTGCCGCATATACTGGGGCATGGTGAGGATGCAGGAGACGTTGTAGTTCAGGAAGGAGTTCTTCTCCTGCAGGAAACGGAAAAAACCGGGTCTCACCAGGGGCCTCCGTCAGGAGTGACGCGCACACTTCTGCCCGAGCGTCATATCACAGAGTCAACATCAAAACCACACGCTGAATTTGGGGGATAATGCAGTAAAATTACAATTTGATGGCAGATATTTATTCAGTAAACATTGCTCACCCACAGCTTAGTAAACTTAGCTTATTTTATCTTTACTAAAATCCACTTTTTAATGATAAATGATAAATTTACTTTATCCTGAAATCCACGCAAATTGCTCTGAAGTCCCAGAGCTTTCAGCACAGATTACTGCACATCTCCGTCTGACTGACAGCGAACGCAAAAGAACAGCATGTTAATTCACAGCACATGCGCCAGCGCCGTTCATCACACGCGTCGAGATGTAGATTCAAAAGCAGAGTCCCCTGCTGAAGGCTTTTCTACACCACTGCGTCACAGACCATTTCACCTTTCAAAAGAGCAGCTCACAAAAGCACAGTCCACTATGCAGCCAATTTCATAAATCGCACTTCGGTCACTGATATAAAAGGGAAAGTTCACTTTTTTTGAAGTGGGTTTGTATGAGCTACAAATTGCCACTACTTACATTAGATGCAGTAGAAAGCTCTCTGGTCTCCTCCAGGTAGCCGCACCAGGGCATAGTGCAGGGTGGATATCTAAGCGATACACTGTTGTGAACAGAAACAGAGAAACAACGTATTTTTGCAGCCTAAGAGAGGTCCAGTTCACTCTGATGCGCCTCGCACAGGAATACGTCAGTTGGTTAGTTCAAGAGCAACTGTTTTTTTTTTTTTTCCAAGCAGCTAAAGTGCTGTAATTTTTTTAACATAGCGTACAATTGAAATGCTGTATTATTTTCAGGTAGGACCTCTTTTAGGCTGTGAAAATACGCCGCCGTTTCTGTGTTTCCATTCACAACAGTGTATCGCTTAAATTTCCACCCAGCACTATGCCCTGGTGCGGCTACCTGGAGGAGATCAGAGAGCTTTCTACTGCATCTAATGTAAGTAGTGGCAATTTGTAGCTCATACAAACCCACTTCAAAAAAAGTGAACTATCCCTTTAACATTCACAGGCAAAGGTCATAATTGCGCACATTTCATACATTCAACTTAAAAACCCGGCCCATCCCTGATGCATTACACAGCCTGACGATGGATCGTACAGACCACTCTCTTTCGAGACCGTTACCTTGGAGAAGTACCCAACAAGATGGCAACCGGTATTGTCTGCTTCGGTCATGACGTAGAAGAGAAAAGGCTCCACGTCATAGTAGAGAGTCTTGTGGTCGAGGAAGAGCTTAGCGAGCAGGCAGAGGTTCTGACAGTAAATCTGCGGAGAGACCAAGACAGGTGTGTCAGGTGCAGCCTCCGTCTCATCGCTCTACAGATCCTTTACAAAAAATACATTTTAAAGCCCAATATTTCCAAGACTCATCATGACTCTAGACATGATCATGTGCTCATACACTCATGAGGCAGAGCAGGAGGAAGCACAGGTCAGGGAGCGAGACACATCCCCACAGCCTGAGCAGCGCGCCTCTGCTGCCACCTACTGGCTGATGAGCTCAACTGCCCACATCACGTGTTCAGCACATATAGACGTGTTCTAAAGGCCATACTAATCTCAGAGGTGCATTTCGGCGGACAAAAACGGGTATTATTGCCTACAATTTCATCTGTAAGCAATTAAGTGTTTTTATCAGATGGCACGTGATCACAAACACACACGTGCATGTGTGTTGTAATACTCAAAGGAACCAAAAATGATTTTATCACCAAAATCGTATTTCCACATTCCTGGACTTAAAAAAATTCATCCAAATGTTGACCCCGTCCTTGACTCAAACCTTAACTCTAGCCTACAAACCCCCCCAAAATAAAATAACATTTACCTTCAACACCAAACCCTACCTAAGAGCATAATGCCAATACCGCATCTACAAACTGGACCTTGTCCCATCCATAAGCCCAGTTCTAACTGCAGACCTGCGCCAGGATTTGGAGCAGGATCAAAGCTTTTCTCATGGGAACCCAAAATTCAGTTTTATATTTACTCAGCTTCAAGTTCCCACAAAGTCTCTTTCAGTTCCCACAAGAACGGATAAACATTCTCTCTCTCACACACCTGCACACGCGCGCACACACACACTCCTCACCTTGTTCTTCTTTCCGTCTACCTCGAAAACGGAGATGACACCCTTCCTGTAGATCTCATCTCCTGGTGGGTGTTTCCACACACACTTGGCCTATGAGAGAGAGAGAGAGAGAGAGGCATGAAACACTCAGAGCCTGTTACAGGACAGCAGATCTCTGTCCTGGAAACACAGGGCGAAGGGACAGACATACGGACAGATGGCAGTAGGGAGAGGCACATCTGCACAGTGAGGTGTGTTTATGTATGAAGAGTTTGTTTCCAAAACGCAGTAAGTGCCAAAATTACAAAAATTGAGGGAATACCATAGAGCGATAGCCCTGTGCATCTTACACATGGTGCAAAAATCTGTTTTTAGAAATTCATAATATAAAGGTGTCAGAGTTTGCGTTTTTCTATAAAATGCATCGGCGCCAACATAGAAAAATCTGATTTACTCAACGTGAGTAAAATGGATATATGGCGTTTTGGAAACAAACTCTTCATATGAAACTGCTGAGATATATTTAACACTTCAGGAGTTATGGTCTGGAAAAGAAGTGAGACGGTCTGACATGCAAAAGGGTGCTCACTGCTGCGCGCACACACACGCACACACACACACCATGTGTCTGTGCAGGACACACACACACTTACCATGTGTCTCCGCAGGATGGTCTGGCTCTTCATGTATTTGAGGCAGAATTCGCACATGTACAGACGGCCGAGGCGGGCGTACTCCTCCGGGTAGGGCGAGTGGTACCAG
The DNA here is from genome assembly GCA_029721435.1 of Gymnothorax reevesii. Taxonomy (NCBI): domain Eukaryota; kingdom Metazoa; phylum Chordata; class Actinopteri; order Anguilliformes; family Muraenidae; genus Gymnothorax; species Gymnothorax reevesii. Next base: position 53,842,102 of record CM056584.1, on the reverse strand, counting down.
GTGTCCAGCTCGTAACGGCCGAACAGGATGGTCTTAATCATGTTACTGCCCTCGGTCACCTGACCCTGCAGCCGCAGTTTCTCCTGCGCGGGGCAAAGAGAGGGCTGAGAGGTCAAAGGTTACCCACGTAATGCAGACATCCGTCCTCCGTTCACCTCCTGGTGCAGTACATGAGCACACATGGTGACACACACTAAGTGCGACACACACACACACACACACACACACACACACTCTCTGACATTAATACATGGATCATTCCGGCTGTATACAGTAACCTGTATGACGCATGAGGTCTGATGTAATGCAGTGGGTGTGTCTCTGCTCTACTACACATCCAATCAGGACAGTGAGATGTTCAAGAGGGAGGTAACAGTACCAGCAACAATGCGCAGAATCTGCAGTGATTGGCTTAGACACGCAGGCCCCACCCACAACCCATGAGTGACAGGGGAGGGGGAGGGGCCTTGGAAGTAGTCTGCCAACAAGCTCCAAGCGGGCACTCCAAGCTCAGAGAGAGGGAGAGAGAGAGAGAGAGAGATGGAGAGAGGTGGAGGCGGGGAAAAGAGAGAGAGGGGAGGAGAATAGACAGATACAGAGAGGAAGAAGGAGGGAATGGGAGAGATGAGAGGAAAGGGGGATGGACAGAGAGGAGAGGACAGAGCGGAGGAATGTCGATGGGTTCTCTCTTACAAGGTCCTCCGAGGCACGTGCCTGGGCTTTACGGAAGAGCTCCAGGTCATAGTCGCTGGTGATGCTCTCCAGGAGCGGCTCCCGCGAGTTCCCATGTGTCTGACGGTGTTCCTGCAGCAGAGGAGAACTACATCAGAGCAGGGCTTCATGGGTAAAGAGGCCCCAGCAGAACTACATCAGAGGGGGGCTTCATGGGTAATGAGTCTACAGCAGAACTACAGAGCAGGGCTTCATGGGTAATGAGGCTACAGCAGAAATACATCAGAGCAGGGCTTCATGGGAAATGAGGCTACAGCAGAACTACATCTGAGCACGGCTTTGTGGGTAATGAGGCTACAGCAGAATTTCATCAGAGGAGGGCTTCATGGGTAATGAGGCTACAGCGGAACTACATCAGAGCAGGGCTTCATGGGTAATGAGGCCACAGCGGAACTACATCAGAGGGGGGCTTCATGGGTAATGAGGCTACAGCAGTACAGAGCAGGGCTTCATGGGTAATGAGGCTACAGCAGTACAGAGCAGGGCTTCATGGGTAATGAGGTTACAGCAGAACTACATCAGAGCAGGGCTTCATGGGTAATGAGGTAACAACAAAACTACATCAGAGCAGGGCTTCATGGGTAATGAGGCTACAACAAAACTACATCAGAGCAGGGCTTCATGGGTAATGAGGCTACAGCGGAACTACATCCGAGCAGGGCTTCATGGGTAATGAGACTACAGCAGAACTACATCCGAGCAGGGCTTTGTGGGTAATGAGGCCCCAGCAGAATTACATCAGAGCAGGGCTACATGGGTAATGAGGCCCCAGCAGAACTACATCAGAGCAGGGCTTCATGGGTAATGAGGCCCCAGCAGAACTACATCAGAGCAGGGCTTCATGGGTAATGAGGCCACAGAAGAACTACATCAGAGCAGGGCTTCATGGGTAATGAGGCCCCAGCAGAACTACATCAGAGCAGGGCTTCGGGCTTCATGGATAATGAGGCCCCAGCAGAACTACATTAGAGCAGGGCTTCAAGGGTAATGAGGCCCCAGCAGAACTACATCTGAGCAGGGCTTCATGGGTAACGAGGCCACAGCAGAACTACATCTGAGCAGGGCTTCATGGGTAACGAGGCCCCAGCAGAACTACATCTGAGCAGGGCTTCATGGGAACTTGAGGTTGCGCTACATCAGTGACCGTAGGTAGGCTAAACTTCAAGGTACCATCCCAGGCGGCCGCTGGACCTAGGATTTTTTTCAAAACTGATAAGCACCCATCACCTCCGTCCAATCAGGAATCACCCAAACTGCGGCCCCACCACTCAGTTCGTGCGCGTGCTTAATTCTGCCACAAACAGCGGAACTGTGCGGCCGGTGTTCTGACAATTTGTGCTGCCTTGTCCAAAAATGCTACCGTAATGCAAAGCGATTGTAAAGTCTTTGTTCTCGCCGTAATATTGCAATATGAATCAGTGTACAATAGTAACGTTGTCATTTGTTATCGCATTATAGCATAAGTGAGTTGGATAAGTTTGTTCGAAGATCTATGCCCATATGCAATTATCATCCAATCTCTGCATTTTCAAGAAAACCCCGCATGTTCATGCAAATATAAATACGCTAAAAGGTCGAAGGGCGCACCAAAAAAAGACGTATATTTCTCATTTTGGAGATACTTGAGATGTGAGCGAAGAAATAAAGCCCGAGATTTCAGGTTTGCGCAAGCGCAGAACCCAGGGTAGCATATATTGATAGCACCGGAGACAACATTACAACACAGACGCATTAGCAGCAGTGGATATCGATGATGGTTGCACAGGATTTACAGCATAGCCAGGGAATAATAGCCCTCAAACAAGTAGGCCACTGGCAGTCAGGCCTAACGTTACCTCACACAAAGCCACCAACAACAACGCCTGAATCTTTCAACACTGGATTCGCAGCATAACTAGGGGGATTATAGCCTACACACAAGTTTCCAATGCTAGCGCCAGTCTCTAGGCATACAAGCAAACATTAGCTAGCCATTACTAGGCTGTAGCTAACGTTACAAGGCTAATACCAAATGTAGCCTAGACCTGACTACTCAATGTGTATAGACTACACTATCTGTCTATGCACAGCATTCTAACAAAAAGAAAGACAAGAAGCTAGCTTACCAGTCCAAGAGAAACTAAGAGAAAAGGTTTTAAAACCTTTCTGTGTCTTCAGTTCTCTCAAGCGGTCAAATGCTTCTGTGCCAAGGGAAACTCAAGCTGCATTTGCCATTTTTACATATTATTGTCTCTCTTGTATACTTTCAATGAAGGGGTTTTTTTGTCTTTTTAACTGGTGGTTGACCGCTGGGTGCAGTTGGAGGTCGGACTCTGGCTGAATGCCTAGCTTTATAGCAATTGCTGGCTATGTAGCTACAGCCAAAGTGCGTGCACATTGTAATGCACGTGCAGACCAGCGTGCATACTGATTTAGCAGTTTGACTGACAGACGGGCCATCCAATTAAAGTTGTCTGAGATAAATTTGATTCGTAGCCTAATTTTTGGCTCCTGCTCCTTACACAGATGACCAAATTCCGTCATTGACATGTCAAATCACTTATGTTATCAATTACTTACCAGATATACTAAGATTTCTATAATTTTGCCGAAACATGAGCCGCCTGGGATGGCACTGACTGACTGCACAATGTCTAAGTCTGCAAGCAGTGTCTGTAAGCGCAGTGTCTGTGTGGCTGACAGGAACTGCCGGGTGAAAAAGCGCTGAAACGTTGGCAGCTGGAGACCAGCATTCAAGGCGCTCAAACAGAGGCTCAGCTGGGCATGATATCCCACAATCCTCTGCTCACCGTGTACTTGTCCTTCTCCTCCTTCGCCAGGCCAGCATTCCGCTTCTTCCTCAGCTCCGTCACCTTCTCCTTGTACCTCACCTGCCGCTCCGTCGGGCCCTGAGGGGTAAATGACTGTGCTCACCATTTAAATACTTCTGTTAGCATTCTCATAAGTGAAATCCTCGTTAGCATGCCAAGAGAGTATCCTCCTTGGCTAGATGCTCGTTAGCGTTAACAGAGTTCTTGTTACCCATGTGCTCGGTAGCATGGTAACGGACTATTCTTAGCGAGATGCTCGTTAGCCCTTTAACAGGCTGTTCTCGTTAGGTAGATGCTATTGACATGTGGTACCAAGCAGTCCTGGTTAGCGACATGAATTTGTTAGTGTGGTAACACACTGTTACAAGCGAGACGTTCTTATTAGCATAGCAACAGATGGTTCTTCTTTGCGAAACGTTTGTTAGCATGGTAACAGAACATTCTCGTTTGCTAGATGCCTTTATTACCATGGTAACACTGCTCTTGTTAGCGTGGTAACAGACACTTCTCATTCAGGAGATGCTTTTTAGCATGATGCATGAATACTGTCCTTTGGCAGATGCATTTATTTGCATGATATAAAGTGTTCTCTGTAATTGGATGATCTTGATCACAGACTGTTCTCGATAGCGACAAGCACTTGTAAGGGTGCTGCAGACTGCTCTCGTATGCGATATGCACTTGTAAGGGTGTCAACAGACTGCTCTCGTTAGCAATATGCACTTGTAAGGGTGTCAACAGACTGTTCACGTTAGCGATATGCACAACGGTTTTAACAGACTGCTCTCGTTAGCAATATGCACTTGTAAGGGTGTTAACAGACTGCTCTCGTTAGCGATATGCATTTGTAAGGGTATTAACAGACTGCTCTCGTTAGTGATATGCACTTGTAACCGTTTTAACAGACTGCTCTCGTTAGCAATGTGCACTTGTAAGGGTGTCAACAGACTGTTCTCGTTAGCGATATGCACTTGTAACGGTTTTAACAGACTGCTCTCGTTAGCAATATGCACTTGTAAGGGTGTCAACAGACTGTTCTCGTTAGCGATATGCACAACGGTTTTAACAGACTGCTCTCGTTAGCAATATGCACTTGTAAGGGTGTTAACAGACTGCTCTCGTTAGCAATATGCATTTGTAAGGGTATTAACAGACTGCTCTCGTTAGTGATATGCACTTGTAACGGTGTTAACAGGCTGCTCTCGTTAGAAATATGCACTTGTAAGGGTGTTAACAGACTGCTCTCGTTAGCAAGATGGTCTTGTTAGCATGGCAACAGACTGTGCCTCTTCAATGCTCCTTGAAGCGAGGTGACTGCGTACCTGGTGGCGGGTGGAGTGTCGGTTCTCGTCCTGTCGGTGAGACAGTGTACGCTCCTCGGACTGCTTATCGCGTGACACGGCCTTTACCTGAAGAAACAGACACAAGTATGCTAGCACGTTACCTGCCCTGCCTTGGAGGCCTTCTCCTCTGCCATAGCCATTCACAACCAAGTACAAGAAAGTTAAAGCTCAGAGATACCACAGCAAATGAGAACAAAGTGCGAGAAAGTTAAAGATGCAAGAGCCAATCAGAACAGAGCACGATAAAATTAAAGCACAGATACGCCACAAAGAGACAGTAGTCAGGACAGCGTAGAGCAGACTCTTACATTTTTTACCTTGCACTCGTCAGCAGAGAGGTTGTGGTAGAGCGGACAGCCAGAGATGGAGAAATGCCGCTCGTGCTTCCCCGTCAGGTGACCTAAGGAGAGGAGGCGGAGCAAAGGGTCAGAGACCTCGTGCCAAATAATTCACTTCATAACTCCCAGCACACCCAGCTCCGCAGTACCTCATTAACCCCACAGGGAGCTGCACCATGGTTACACAGAGGGGGCGGGGCTAGAGATTATCTGTGCAGGGGAGGGGCTACGAAAGTGGGTCTCAGTCTGTGAGAGGGAGGGGCTAAGGGCTCACTGAAAGTTATAGACGGGTGGCAGCGTATACGGAGCCAGGGGTGGAGCTGCTGCATTGTGGGTGGTGTTTAAGCCCAGTGGATCCAGACCAACACAAGAGGGAACAGATCAAGCTGAGACCCTTAACCACGGGAACACTATTGACGCTTCGTACAGCGTGAGCTAGCTGTAGCAGGGCAGAGAGCAAAGTAAGCTTGTTGGGAGCATGGTGGCCTACCCAGCAAACTGCAGCCCCGAGTGGGGCAGGGGGGTGGGGTTTATGCTTTGGGGGTGGGGTGACATACCCAGTGAGTTACAGCCAGGGGTGGGGCACTTCATGTTGAAGTTGTAGCTCTCGTGGAAGCGGCGGCGTTTGGGGCGGTGCGACAGGTCGCTGCCCGAGTCTTTGAGTGACAAGTCCTTCGCCAGACTCTCGTCGTGGGAGGCGTTGGGGCTGGAGATGTCGATGTCCGACTCGGAGGAAGGGGCGTTCCCCGTGGGAGTACGGGGCGGGGACTCGTCCTGCTCCACCGTGTTCTTCAGGTCTGCAGATTCCAGAGGGGAAAACAGCATTAGGACAACAAGACCGAGGTCCAAATACCAACTCACCAACTGTGCTGTGGCTCTTTAATGCAGAGACCAGAGGTGTAGAACAGCATGAGCTCAACCAATTATGGAGCAGCACACTGTGACATCATCACTCTGCAGCACACGAGTGACCACAAATCTTCATAACACAACTATTAGAATTATAGGACTGCAGTGAATGCTATTCATCTGTGCCACTCAATGCTTCTTAAAGAAAGAAAAAAAAAAAAAAACACTAAAAATGGGAATAAATCTCAATAATTTTTCAGGTAGAACAGCCACAGTGAAAGGTAAAAAACACCAAATTAACAAGCGAGAGCCCAGCCAACACGAAAACACTTATGGCAAATTCAGCCTAGTTTACACACTTACACCCTGTCCACACAAAGACAAGCATTTTGATGCCTTTCTGTTCTATTGTCCACACGCAAACCATTTTAGGTCTTTAAAAACAGCCATTTGGAAACCTCATTTCACGGAAGAGATTTCTTCAAACTCGTTTCAACCGTTCACATGTGGAGAGTTTTTGGCTTCCAACACCAGAGTGTGTGCACCTCATGACAGGTTTTTGATGATTATGATTACCAAATGTGGAGTTATATTAAATTAAATCGCTTCCACCTGTTGCTTCGGCGCGCTATTGACAGTAGTGCCCTTCTGTGCGTGTGAATGAAGATTTTTTGAAATACGGGAAGATAAACCATGTTTTGAAGAAGAACGGGTACGTGTGAACTAGGCCTTACACAACAGAAGGATTCAGCCAAGTTCAAACAAAAATGGAAAATTCAGGCCACTTTCGACAGCAATGGAAAATTTACTACAACTCACAAGCTATCGCTAACAACCACTTAACACAGCAACATTAGTGTCAAAATCAGTGCAGTTTACACGCTAATGCTAAGGGCAAAGTCAGCCCAGTTTCCACACTTGCTCAAACGGAAAAGTCAGCCCAATGCACACAATAACGCTACTGAAAAATCCAGCCAGGTTTACACACTAAAGGAAAGATCAGAGCCAGTATGGATCACCGTTAACAAATGAATGCTTAATGTCCAACCCCAAAGGGACAGACGGACAAACACACACACACCAGCCTACCCCGGTCGGAGAAGTCCACGGGTTGCTCCGTGTCTGACCCAGAGGACCTGCTCTGTCTTAGCGGGTATTTTTTGGGGGTGACTGGTGCCCCCTGCTGCTGGCTGCGGGTAACACGGCGAGTGGAAAAAGCCGTTTCCTCCGGACTCAGGGCCGGGGGCTCCTGCACCGGACTGGAGTCTGAAAACAGAGCCGTCAGATTTTACCCAGTCATCCTCCCACCCCTGCCCTGAGGACGTCAGTAACTGACCAGTAACTGACCCACCGTCATCCTCCCACCTCTGCACTGAGGACGTCAGTAACTGACCAGTAACTGACCCACCGTCATCCTCCCACCTCTGCACTGAGGACGTCAGTAACTGACCAGTAACCGACCCACCGTCATCCTCCCACCCCTGCCCTGAGGACGTCAGTAACTGACCAGTAACTGACCCACCGTCATCCTCCCACCCCTGCCCTGAGGACGTCAGTAACTGACCAGTAACTGACCCACCGTCATCCTCCCACCTCTGCACTGAGGACGTCAGTAACTGACCCACCGTCATCCTCACACCCCTGCCCTGAGGACATCAGTGACAGAACAGTAACTGACCCGCCATAATCCTCACACCCATACCCTGAGGACGTCAGTAAGAGCAGCAACTGACCCGCAGTCATCCTCAAACTCCTGCCCTGAGGACGTCAGTAACAGACCAACAACTGACCGGCAGTCATCCTCAAACTCCTGCCCTGAGGATGTCAGTTACAGACCAACAACTGACTCACCGTCATCCTCACACCCCTGCCCTGAGGACATCAGTGACAGAACAGTAATTGACCCACCATCATCCTCACACCCCTACCCTGAGGACGTCAGTAAGAGCAACAACTGACCCGCAGTCATCCTCAAACTCCTGCCCTGAGGACGTCAGTAACAGACCAACAACTGACCGGCAGTCATCCTCAAACTCCTGCCCTGAGGATGTCAGTTACAGACCAACAACTGACTCACCGTCATCCTCACACCCCTGCCCTGAGGACATCAGTGACAGAACAGTAACTGATCCACCATCATCCTCACACCCCTACCCTGAGGACGTCAGTAAGAGCAACAACTGACCCGCAGTCATCCTCAAACTCCTGCCCTGAGGACGTCAGTAAAAGACCAACAACTGACCGGCAGTCATCCCCAAACTCCTGCCCTGAGGATGTCAGTTACAGACCAACAACTGACTCACCGTCATCCTCACACCCCTGCCCTGAGGACATCAGTGACAGAACAGTAACTGACCCACCATCATCCTCACACCCCTACCCTGAGGACGTCAGTAAGAGCAACAACTGACCAGCAGTCATCCTCAAACTCCTGCCCTGAGGACGTCAGTAACAGACCAACAACTGACCGGCAGTCATCCTCAAACTCCTGCCCTGAAAATGTCAGTTACAGACCAACAACTGACCCACCGTCATCCTCACACCCCTGCCCTGAGGACATCAGTGACAGAACAGTAACTGACCCGCAGTCATCCTCAAACTCCTGCCCTGAGGACGTCAGTAACAGACTAACACCTGACCCGCAGTCATCCTCACACCCCTGCCCTGAGAACGTCAGTAAAAGCCCAGCACCACACCTGAGGGAAACTGCGTGTCACTCTGGATAAGACCATATGCGAGATCTCAGTAATGTCCAGCAAAGTAATTGTTACACCTCAAAGACCAGTCATGGCCCACACAAATATCCATCACAGGTCCCCGAACACACTGACAGAGCCATGAGACAAAACTCCTGCCATCTCTCATTTTCTTTTAATTTCAATTCTGATTTTTTTTTTTACAGCACAACTTAAATTAAAAAAAAAAGGGGCAAAGACAGAAAAACTGACCATGACTACTTATTACTTAAAACTATGAAATAAGACGGATGCTTTTCTGCAATCAGGAACAGCTTTACATTTATTACTCCATCCATGTCTTCTTTCCAGGGGAACCGAGATGAAGCGACATGCAGACACCAAGACTGATCTGAGATCAGGGCAGAAGACTGTTTACACTGCTGATTGCTCAGTCTCAGGGAATGAGAATAGAAATAGGCTGGGAAGAGCATGTTTTAGCGGCTCAGAGCCGAAACAGAGGGCTCATTGTGTCACTGCAGTTCACAGGGGAAAACTTCCTTTTACGGTCTTCATACGACAGGAATACTTTCAGAGCCAATGCTGAGTCAACAAAAACATCAATCTCACAAACTAATGAAAAACTTCTAATATATTCTGCAAGATAAGGTGCACATAATATGGAGCAAAGCAGCACAATTTATCGCGCAATTAAAAATACAAAAAATAAATTTAAAAAAAAATGTGGTTTCTGAGAATAAAAGATCACCTACTGCTTCAAAAGCGTCTGTTCAGGTCAACTTTCCACACATTTATCGGGACCGATCGATTGCAATTATGTGCATCATCACAAAGCACAGGTATCGGCTTTGTTCAGCGAATGGTATCGACATATGATGTCATAATGCGAAGTGGTGGAAGTAAGGCGATCTCTGTGACATAGAGCAACTCGATGCTTCCCAAACTCGGCCCTCAGCATCAACCCTCATCCGCTCTTTTCAGCCACAATTAATATCCCAAAATTTAAATAAGTTACTAATTTTTCATGATTGCGCTCCTTATGATTATTAAGATACATTGTCCTACACTGTAAATTATGTTTTAATTGCATACGAAGAGAGAAAGATTGTGACTCTTCAAATCAAAATAAATAAATAAATATCAAATTTTTGAAATTATGGACACCCGGTCACAGAGCCACTAAAATGCATAAAATGAAAGAACATGACAATGCAGGACAAAAGAGATTTCCTGTTGCTATGGTGATTTTGTAGCAAAGATAATTCCCTGCCAACAATGTGAAAAGACGAGTGAATGACTGAAAATGGCAGTGAAAACACTGTATCTTGAGGAAGGAACAGTTTTGGGTTCTCAGAAACCAAATGAAATCCTGCCACTGCACAAGGAACAACCTGCATCAATCCCCATACAGGCAGCACAGCAAACTGAATCAATCCCCATACAGGCAGCACAGCAAACTGCATCAATCCCTGTACAGGCTGCACAGCAACTGTTAACATCTGATGACTATGAAAGTGTGGGAGATATTCTCTTCAGACCAAAAGATCATTTTATTTTACTTTCATTATTTTTTTTAATCGCCAATTATTTGGCGGCTATTAAAGGTTATGACTTGAAATTTTGGATTAAGAGCAAATAAAACCAGCTCTTTCTAAATATCTAATCGGATTTAGCTCTAAAAAACAATCTACTCTATTCTTCAGCACAAAACCATCCACTCTAAAGAATGTGGACAACCAAAGAAGACTGAAGTACAGCCGAACAACATTTATAAAGAAGAATGTCATGTCAGGCGGAACAGGACATGACATAGCAGAATATGAGGGCATCATGTAATGTGCAACACAGGGCACAAGGTAAGGTCACAGGACCAAACATGACAGACACATTGTGGAAATACGTTGGAACTATAAAAACAAGAGCGCAGAATAGAAAAGCCAGGACAAAAGCATGGCTCAACGTAGAATAACAAAGCCTTCTCCTGTCATGTTCTGTCCAGCCATGTGTTTTAGGATCTGGCCCCACAAACCAACCAGACATTAGGTAATAAAGAATTAATAGACAACTAGCAAATTAAAAGGAGCCAAACCTGTTGGTGAAACTTTCAAATGATTTTAGGTAAAACATCTGGAAATAACTAATTAGCAGTCTTGAATATGATCAGATCAAACACTGCTTGGTGTGCTCACTTGAAATATCTTAATATTTGCACAAAATCAAAGTTGGGCTTGTAAACATCATACAATGCACAGCCATTCCACTCAACTTAGTTGAAGGGAGTCAAACGTATTTCTAACCTAAAAAGCATCCAATTAAGACAAATTCACAGCTTGTCAACGCCGGAAATTGTAAAAGTGGTTGAAATCCCAGAAAACGCAGCGGGCCCCCGGGATCGAGTTTGGGCACCACTGGTTTATCCTGACCTTGCGAGCTTTGACTAAGCCGCACAGAGGCGCGGGTCAGCCGCTTGTTGCCCCGCTGGTGCGCGTCGCTCTCGGAGCTGTCCGTGTGCTCGAGGTCTGCAGAGAAATCCGAGTCTTCCGTCCCGTCTGAACTGCTGCCAGCATTCCTCTGGAGGGGAAACCAATGATGAAAGCGTAACAAATGAGTACAAGAAGGTCACATAAATACCTTCAAGCAGCTATCTGATCCACTACCAGACCATTGCGCGCTGCGTGCGTTATAGCCCAGCGGACACGAGCCGACTGGCTATGAGCCTCAATCGCGATAGAATACAAACAAGCGAACTAACGTTAGCGTCAGTCCACCAACGGACCACACGTGCACCCACACGTCTCTATTCACTCATCATTTTGAAACTACAAGCAGACATTTAAGCTCATCGGTAGTACGAACGTAGAGCTAATACACAGATCAAACTTTGGGAAAACCACATCTTCACAGAGTGAGATTCACTCCAGCGCCGGACATTAACTCTGGAGTAACGCTGCCATCACAAAGCGCGATATCAGATGTGCTAGCAGGCTAGCGTAATATCGTGACAGTACTGGCACTCATTTAATGGGAAGCTAGCCAGTATAGGCAAATATTTCATGCGCTCTCCACCAGCACAGCTCGTCACTTACTCGCCAAGTAAATAATGCTAAATCCCACGTTTGAGCAAAATGCACAGAAATAGAGAATCTTAAAAAGTTAATACAGCTCTTGCTACCCGAACATGAGCTTATTCTCCCAGAACCCAGCACGTTCACGAGAAGGAAGCCAATTGTGGCGCTCCGAACATCTAAACCAATCACAGAATGCGAAGGGGGACTGCGCACTGAACTGACAGTTCGTTTCACCAATTAGAATGGACCTCCAGCACGCCGCAGCCAATCGTGACACGGCCAATGGAGAGCTCATTTTAAAGGCCTCAGCACACAGCCTGCAGGTCTCGTACGCCTTTAAGCCGGGCAGTTGCGTCCGATCACCAGCTGCTGGGATGATGGCACCATTAGTCGATGGGCGTGTTTCCACGACGCGATTCAAACGAAAATATTGCTGAGCAATACCCATATTGTTGAAATCACTCAGAGCCTATGATTGACAGCAGAATAATAAATACACCACTCGCCGATTACTGCTTTAAAATCATAATGCAGAAGCCTTGAATGACGACAGATCAGTTGGCTAGCTAGCTAAATTAGCTAGCTAGTGTTCGAGTCTCAAATATGACTGGCGTATTATTTCAGCACAATCTGCACGATAGTGACTTAGACGTCCAAGTCTTACCTTTCTTCGTGGCATATTTTCCTTGGAATATTGTGAAATGTCTCAGATTACGAGATATTTTAAAATTCACCAGGTGAAATGTAAATCCTCAGACAATGCGCAATTGCTGGAAAAATCATAAGTACACAGACAGTAACAAGCTGCGACCCGCGCAAGTCCGACTGTTTTCGGTTTGATGTCCGCACTTCCGGTGAATGGAAGGAAGAGGGCAGTGTTTCTCTCCTTTGATGGCACCTTTTCGTTACCTCATCAGTTGATACTGTACATCATTGTACTTGGCAGAAAAAACGCAGCCCATATATTAAATGTGAGCGAGCTTCTCTGTAAAAAAAAAAGAATGTATGAAAAAGTGCATTGTGATTCTTTTAAATTGATAAATGTGTCACTTGTTACTTTCATAACCGTGCAGGAAGGTTGAAATTTCTAAGCAGCGGGAAAAATCACGGTATCTAAAACCGAGGAATAGTTTGGGAAGTAAGTGTCAATGCTTTAAAGCGCCTTTCGATGACCCAGTGTAATACTTTACAGTGAGCCAATCTCAGGTTATTGTATTTTAACGAGATGAACAAAGACATTCTTAATGGCCGGTTGGGTGGCAATATCCTGACGAACACAGGGGGGCGCAGATGATTTATTTAGGCTCGCGTGTAACGTGAGGGATGTATGGAAGTAAATCCATACGATGGGCAGAGATTTTGTTTGGAATTAACATTTTTATGAGCATTTCAAGGCTCACCTCATGGGAGATTTTGCCTTAAGTTTAAGATCGTTTTCCTGCTTCAAGATAAAATGTTTGTTCATATTTTTTGAATTTGTATTTTCCTCTGACTTTTTATTAGCTGAAAGGTCATATTAAAGATGGAAGTCTGGCACTCATGTTATTGTTAATTCTGGATTAACATTTCAAAAACTGACTATTTCAACAAGAGCCATCTGGCAATGGCGGATCCCCCCGGCTGTAGGTTGTGTAACCTACAGGTTGTGTGGACAGATGGATGGACCGAAACCCCCAAAAGGCACAACTAGACCATAAGGAGAAGCACCATACCAAATTTGGTGTTTGTAAGGGGTATAGTTTTCGAGTTCTGGTCCGGAAACAATTTTATTACAGACGGACGGACAGACGGACGGACGGACGGACGGACACACCGATCGCTAAACAGGGTAAAAAGGGTATACGGATAAAAAGGGTAAATGGACTGTTTATATCTATTGTAGATACAGGTAGCATACAAACATAACCACATGTAACATTACCATTCATAAAGATTTGTATGATGTTAAAAAAACATCCATTTTCACTCCATCTTTGGTATCTTTTGCCATGTGCTGCCTTCCGCTGAGCTTTGCAGTCATGTGGCCTACAAGGCTTGTCGGCTAAAAGGATACCAGCGCTTTGTAAACTGAGAAAACAAACTTAACCTTTGCCAAGGCAATTAAACTCAAGTATCCCAGTTTAATGAGGCCAATTCCGAGAGGAGACCAATTGTACCACAAAAGGTTTGTATGACACAGGAGATATTTTCAGATTTATGTTCCTGTGACTTAACGGTTTGAAAGTATGTCTCCAAGTTAACTGTGCAGTGCTTTTAGACCTGGGGAAGGGAGGCTGGGTACACTACCTTGATATAAGAAGGTTGGTGGTTTGTTCCCCAAACTTTTGGAATCACATTTCCTCAGAAATCATGTTTTATTGTTCTGTGGTTTCACTCCACTGGACTTGAAGCAGGTTTTCCTTCAGCTGGTGTTCATGGGAAATCAGTTACACTGATGTGAACAGCACTTGTCAAAAATTAGGACATACTTAACTTTTGATTTGATTTCATACACACAGTTTGCTATTGCTTCTCAGGGAAGGCCCAGTTTCCTGTTTTCAGATGAAATATGCAGGATGTTAGTCCTTATTTCTGTCTATATATCGGTGGGATCTGTATTCAGATTTTCCCATGGTTTTCCTCTTTGATGGTCGCTATATGCATTTGTTGATGTTGAAGGTGAGGGATGGCAGGTGAAATAAACTGCATAACGAGATGCTTTGATCTTTACAGTAAATGACCTAAAAACCATGGGAAATGAACAGTACGTGCAGCTGTCATGATGTTTAATGTCTCATGCACTAGGAACGCTCCTTCGATATTTTTACTTCAAATTGGATCTTTCCCAGGCTCCTTAATGTCTCTGTTTACGAAGGAAAGCTCTGTTCAGTTCTGATGCTGTGACTAGTGACAGCACCGCTACACTGAGGTGAAAGGCTTATGCGCATTAATCCCACAGGACAGATTTTGGCCGCATAAACCTATGATTGTCAATGCGCCAGAACTCCAAATGCATTCCAAATGGACGTCACAGTGTCATTTGGAGGACTATTTTCTGTAGTTGCCTGGATATTATAGTGTGTTACCAGGGTGTCCAAACAATCAGTGATATAAATACTGTAATGAGGTTCCAAACATGTTTCATACCTGCATGTCCATCTTTGCAAAAAATTTTAGCTCTGTTCATCTCCATTTCATTATCTCTGTACACTTGGTTCTTGGTTCTGTGCCAGAGAAGAACTACTGAGAAGACTTTTATTAAGTAAAAGAAAGTCATCATTTGAAGCAAGAAATGAAGGCTGCCAATATCCCTTTAAAACCTTACTGCCTCATTTGGAGTGGACATTGTCAGACTTAGCTCAAGAATTAAAGGGTTACACAAACACACACACATAACATAGTTTATCTGTGTGGAAAAGATCGGAGAATGATTACGAGTTTGAATATCATTTGCACAGCAGGTTATGATGCGAAGAGCAGCACAGCCAATGGCGGTTTGGGCTCGGCACAGTTCGCGGGTTGGGCTCTCTGCTTGGCTCTGCCATTTTGCTTTTAGGCCGCATTCTCCTGGAAATCTCTCACTGTAAACATGGACTGTGCGGCCACCATGAGCGACATGCAAAAATGTGCGTGCGGCTGCATTTGAATTCTCTTAGGACAAGGGTCCTCCCTCACAATCACACACGCAAACAGGAAATGGTTTGGCTGGTAGCCATGGGAAGGAGTGCCGGTTTGTCCATTTCATGAAGGAAAGGAGGCAATCATCTCTGTAGCAGCTTCCTTCCTGCGAGAAAACACAGGAAGGACCTTGGAGGAAAGGAAACATTGAATTTGCACCACAATGCTATGCAGCTGTAGCGATTGATAATGCCGTTCGCTCCAAACGTTTTCCAACGAATTGCAAAGGCTATCTTTATTGTTGAGCACATGACATGTTAAAGGAGAGGACATCATATTTTTTTCAGACATACCCACATTACCTTAAAGCTTCCCGGTGACTTTCCCTTCGCCGATTTGACCTTTTTAAGGGAAAATAAGCAGGAGAGGGCAAAAGGCCGACTATTTAAAAGAATCCGGATGCAGCACATGCGTCTCCCCCCTCTTCCCTGCAGCAAAACCCCAGATGTCTCCCCATCCGCAGGGCACCTCGTACAGACGAGGACATGCTGTTCTGGTCAGCTCCAGGAGCGCCGGAGAGCAGCAGCCGAGGAGACAGATGTTCACACGAAACCGTCGCTCTGAGGAGACGAGCGTTCTGAAGATGCGGCCACATGTCTGCGCAGCTGTGCTTCCTGCTCTAACAGCAGAGCTCCCACCCAGGACTTCAGACCAAAGTGCAGAACAGAGTCTGTCAATCATGTGATCACACCAGCAGCTGGAGATCACCGCCTGCGTCTGCCGGACACAAGCTCTGTGTGAAATAAAATACACGCTACACTGTGACACTTTGACTTTCAACTCAGAATTCGCAAGCATTGTAAAAATAACCAAAATCTTATGAATGTATTAATTGAAGCAGTGATTACTAAAACCCCACAAGTCAAGTCAAGCGTGACTTATGTGGTTTTAGTCATAGGTGCTTCAATTGTTATTATCAATTGTTGTTTTGCGGTAGTTTTTGGGGTAGTAGTGGTAGAGGTTGTTGAGTTATTGTTAGTACAGTAGTATTACTGTTATAGAGAGTCTTTACAGCTGACTGACGTTTGATTTGTAACTCTAACTTACATTTATGGGCAGCCGAGCACTCACTGGCCTGTACAAAAATTAACCAACATGCACACAAATAAGCAAAAATCCAGAACTCATAGAATCTCCTGATACTATACGAGGACTATAGGACTTTACGAGGATTATTTTTTTGAATATGATTTTTGTTTTTCACGCTGACCTGACTGACCTCCTGCGATTGTTTTCCACTGGTTTGTTCCAAGTACTTACATCAACTTCCACTTGTTTACACCAATAAAAAAAAGAAAGTGATAAATAATTTCAAAACTGGCTGACCTGTGTACCGAGCAGAGTGTTATTCCATTAAAAACAATAGGCCACTGACCTGATTTACGAGACCCAGGCCTCTGTTAATTTCTTTCCAAGAGGTTCTGATGGCAGTGTTGACTCCAAGGCCAAACCATTCCCCCTGAGCTCCCTGAGTCAGCAAATCATTTGTCCATTCCCTTACAATACCAGCAATCTTCATGTGTAAAATAATCAGAAGAATCTTGTAATATAGGAAAAAAAAATAATTAAAACAAAGCAATCATTCACAGGAATCTTTTAATTGAACAATTATCTAGGAATACTATAGAAAAGACCACAGGATGATGCCCTAATGCCCAAAATCATAAAGATCGTCTGCAATTAGCAAGTGCTGTTCTAACAGTCATTGTTATTCCTCGCGATAAAATTGTGTGGTGAGATGGTTAAACGGAAGTGTGGTCATTCCTGACCCAGTAATGACCGCCATTTGAGATGTTTTTCTTGGAGCATCACTGATATGGATAAGGATCTGGTAAATTCCATTGGGGGGGGGGGTAGCGGTAATACGGGGTCAGGTGATCGTTGAAATTCTGCAGCTTAGAAAGTCAAAGTTTTTTCTCAATATACGCTATACTGTACAATAGTGCCGTGCAGCAAGGGCTGTCACATTTTTTTTGCAGAATAGTCTCTTGGATACCCTTACCTAGAGGAATGCACAAAGCCCATAATTTTGCTGTAATTTCAGCAGAGAAGCTTGAATTTGCTCAACAATTGTTATCCACCTGGGTCCTGAACCTGAAGCTCCCATATTGTGTTACAAGAGCATTTCTGTGTGTTTCCTCTCATCGCTGTCTCGCACGAGAACCTCGCTGCAGTGACTCGTACCTGCATCTCAAACCCTGCCAGTGGAATGTTTGTGAAAATGCTGTTTACAGGAACAGTGGGCGGATCAGGCAGTACGCCAGACGGCTGTTCATTACCAAACCTTGTAAAACAATACAAAGTGTACACGGTGAACTCCATAACAAAGACATTAACATCTGTCTGTACTCAACAATTTTAATCATATTCAAACAAGTCACACCAGGTGGAAGTGCAGATTCTTTGCTTGAATTACATGTTATTTTACAAATTGCACTTTGACCATGTAGAAATTATTTCAATTTGTATTGAAAGATCCCCCGCCCGCCTCTCCCTCCCCATTTCAGAGCACAGTGACATTAGAGAATCTGCATTTAAACCAATTTCTCAGGAAATTGCGTAGCACTGAGCAGAATTGAGAAAGCATGGCCTTGTCTGAGTTATACAGCTGTGCATACATTTCTTGTGTGGTTTCATTCAGAGCACTTTTCTGCTAAAGTATCATTGTATTACAGGTTTGAAGTGATCTGTATCAGAGATCATTTCATCAGCTGCTTCATAACCCAGCATGACATTTGAACAGTTAAAAAATCCCTGAGGCATCGAGTGTTCTAGAGACAGAGGCAAAACATCCATGAATTTCTCAAAAAAACTGATGATTGACTGCAAGCTTACACATCCAGTCATTCGAAGAGATCTCGGCACACATCTGTTGGACTCGGCAAAGACTCATCCGTGAGTTACGACTGTGTATCTCGGCACAGGGACACCGTGTCTGCGTGCCAGAGTTAAGGGCCTGACCTGAGCAGACACGGCGAGGGAGAAATCTGTTTCGCATCGCGTTCAGTGTGGCGGCGCTCGGCGAGCAGTGTATTTCATCATGAATACAGCACGTAAGTGCGTATCTCTATACAGCCCACGTACGACCAAAACAAGCTACTAAAGGTGGTGTTGCGTCACTATGGGAAAATTGCCCATGAAAGCTTTTGATTCCTTTCCATACTGACTGTGTGAAGAGATGTGTGTGGGCCTAGAAAATGCATTTGTTTTTTGTATATGTGCTCGGACAGGTGTGGGCCAAATCTAGACGAGCACCCCCCTAAAACCAACATTTGGGGATAAATCAATGAATAACTCCCAAATATCACGGTGCTAGTTCTAAAATTCATAACTGCTATTGTTGCTGCCATTCCACGGAACAATTTTACACCAAACATAGCTTAATTGCTTTGAAAATATGAGACCCAGCAGAAATTGAAGCTGGAAAAAGCATAATTTGGCTACATTTTATCACAAATTGATGTATTAATTAGGGGCCAGGCAGCGAAAGCTGCCGGGAACCTATTGTTTTCGCCAGTGTTATTTTTCCTCTTCTTCTGCAGAAATCCTACTTCCCACACATGAAAAATCACCAAACTTTGCACAGAGGTCCAGTCCCATGCCAGATTGCCTCAGCTGCAGAAACAGGTAAAAAGTCCTGATAATGGCGCTACAGCAAGCCTTTAAATTTCAAAATTTTGAAAATTCTAAACAAATCAACCATATGTGCTACAGATTTGCAACTTTCACCAAAATGTAGCCCAAATACCTAAGAAACTTCTGTCCTCTTAAACTTAGTACAAATTATGAAGTCTATTACTCTGTTTTTTTCAAAAACTGTTAAACTTATAAAACTTTTGTTGCCCCACAATTTTTTCTCAATTGTCACCAAATTTGCTGTACTGAATCTTCAGAACGTCCTCCACAAAAATACCACCAGGCATTTTGATATTTAAAAAATTGAGCCTTCGGTGCATGAAAACGTTTGACTGTAAACAGTGCGGTAAACATATACCAGCCATTCATAATAAATACATTTTCAATCTTCCTGAAAAAAATTGATAATATTTTAGAGTCATGGTTGATGAAGTTTGCCAAATATCAGAATTTTTTCTCAAAAACTGAATTTTTGAAACCAATTTGGAACTCTGCTCTCATGGAGCAATTGGAGACAATGTAAGAATGGCATTTTTAAACGTTTAATTTTCTTTTATGAAGGAAAACACTTATTGATAACAAGAAATCACCAACATTTCTATGCTGTCAAGCTACAATTTATGAATTATCAGGTTTTTGTCTTGATAACAGAAATTTAGTCCCAGTTATGGCAAGATGAACATTATAATGCTCTTGTTATTTGCCTATTAAGGAACTTATTGTTTTCCTCAATAAGCGTTCAATTTTGAAAATTTGAAAATTCCTACCAAACCAACCGTACGTGCTACAGTTTTGCAACTTTCACCAAAATGTAGCCCCAGTACTTTAGAAACTTTTGTCAACTTAAACTCACTACAAACCTTCAGACCCAGCAACAAGAAATATTATTTTCTGATTGGCTGATAGCTTGCTAATTCAAGACAGCTGTATGGATGGACTAATCAGAAAAACCTGTCTTGGACTCTGAGGTTTCATCATTTCTCAAAGTGAGAAGTGTCATGTGTGGTGTGTGAGTGTGTGTCTCATGTCATGTGTGGTGTGTGAGCGTGTGTCTCATGTCATGTGTGGTGTGTGAGTGTGTGTCTCATGTCATGTGTGGTGTGTGAGTGAGTGTCTCATGTCATGTGTGGTGTGTGAGTGTGTGTCTCATGTCATGTGTGGTGTGTGAGTGTGTGTCTCATGTCATGTGTGGTGTGTGAGTGAGTGTCTCATGTCATGTGTGGTGTGTGAGTGTGTGTCTCATGTCATGTGTGGTGTGTGAGTGAGTGTCTCATGTCATGTGTGGTGTGTGAGCGTGTGTCTCATGCCCAATGCACGAGACTAGAGACCTCGTTTGTTGTTGCAGCACGTCTGCAGCAAGCATCTTCCTGTCATGTTGACGTCAAAGAGAGGGATATCCTCAACTGAGAATATTCATGCCTGAAATAATCAATCCAATATTAAAATAGTTGTCTATTAACTATTATGAATTTAAATAACTGATTTATTGACAAATCGTTGCTGCTTTATTTCTTACTTTAGTCCTAAAATGCGCTAGAAGAAGTTTGATGTGCCTGTAACTCTTAAAAGTTACTTGCGAATTAGCTCAGTGAGAAGAAGGATTCAAGGCTATTTGGTGTCAGAGATTATTTGTTCAGATGTCAACCAATGCAAAATGTACGATGTAATCCCACCTTTCTTGTTATCCTCCATTTTTTACCTCTCCTTGCTCAGAATTGCCCAAATATGCCTGGCCCCGATATGGCTGCAAAGCAGCTCTAATTTTATTTATTTATTTTTTTTATGGTGCAGAGGGAGGTTCCCATTTTTCAGTGCCCTTATGACTGCAGAACTGTTTGGTCCAACTCACCACGAGCAGGAAAAAGGGTGTCCTCCTCTCATGCCGAGGTGAGACTAAATGTAAGTTAGAGAACATAGGCCCCATGTACGAAAGACTCGGTAAGCACAAAACAGAGCTTGATGCTCTGGCTGTTGTTGTTGGAAAGCTGTAATTTCTCTTCGTTCCACGTTTATTTGGCAGGGTAGAGTGTTTTCCCTTTGCACTTGAAGCAGCTTAACACAAACACATTCTTTGCAAATTCTCCACTCCCCAAAGTCACATGTCCTCCGAAACACTCCAGATAAGAAGGGCTAAAATTCGGAGCTTGTTTGAGATGGACACAGCCCTGCAAAGCTGGTCTGAGACGTTCATACCAGCACAAAAAGCTGGTTTCAAGTGATGGACCTCTGGCCAGTTAGCCCTGGTCTGTGCCTGATCAAAAATGTCAAAGGGGCTAATTTAGCAGAGTAATACGATGTCTACAGAGCCTGGTTACCAAATGATTGACCAGCTGAAACCGAAGAAAACACGTCTCAAATCAGCTTAGGGTGGACTTTGCAGCAGGGTTACATAAAAGAAGACACAAAAATAAAGCTAAATAAAATTCCACGGTGCAGCACTTCACAATTCATGAGTGAGAAAACAGACGGGCAGCCTGCGTGTGACTGGGGCGCAATAGTCAGGTCAAGTCTCAGCGTGGCCACAATAAGACCTGTCGGGTCCTTGAGTGGGGCGCTTCACCCCACGCACTGCTCAGCACAGGGAAAGCCCTTACTTAGTTTAATCCACAGTAATTCTGTTTGGATCAAACCACTTGGATAAATGATATTAATGTAATATAAACACTCAACAGGAAGAGGCGGAAATCAAAACATTGACTCTAGTAAGGACAATGGGAGCAAATATAGGAATTCTGCCAGCCACTGAGCCCATGCTGCAATACCGTACTACGATTACCCTGAAGAATCACTAGCCGTAGCTGTCAACCTTTATACCGGACATTCAATTCAGTTCCCCTCTAAAAAATATCCACATGTGAGCATGACATCATAACCTTTTAGAGAACACTTTAAATTTTGTGCGTGGTCAAGGTACAAACCAAAGATTCATTCAGAGGGTCTCCAGACATCCTGTCATCCTGATGATACAGTCGATGGAATACAGCACACCTTGAGGTCGATGGAATATAGTACACCTTGAGGTCGATGGAATATAGTACACCTTGAGGTCGATGGAATACAGTACACCCTGAGGTCGATGGAATATAGTACACCCTGAGGTTGATGGAATACAGTACACCTTGAGGTCGATGGAATACAGCACACCTTGAGGTCGATGGAATATAGTACACCTTGAGGTCGATGGAATACAGTACACCCTGAGGTCGATGGAATATAGTACACCCTGAGGTTGATGGAATACAGTACACCTTGAGGTCGATGGAATAAAGTACACCTTGAGGTCGATGGAAAATAGTACACCTTGAGGTCGATGGAATATAGTACACCTTGAGGTCGATGGAATACAGTACACCCTGAGGTCGATGGAATACAGCACACCTTGAGGTCGATGGAATATAGTACACCTTGAGGTCGATGGAATACAGTACACCCTGAGGTCGATGGAATACAGTACACCTTGAGGTTGATGGAATACAGCACACCTTGAGGTCGATGGAATATAGTACACCTTGAGGTCGATGGAATACAGTACACCCTGAGGTCGATGGAATATAGTACACCTTGAGGTCGATGGAATACAGTACACCCTGAGGTCGATGGAATACAGCACACCTTGAGGTCGATGGAATATAGTACACCTTGAGGTCGATGGAATACAGTACACCCTGAGGTCGATGGAATACAGTACACCTTGAGGTTGATGGAATACAGCACACCTTGAGGTCGATGGAATATAGTACACCTTGAGGTCGTGGGAATACAGTACACCCTGAGGTCGATGGATACAGTACACCTTGAGGTCAATGGAATACAGTACACCCTGAGGTCGATGGATACAGTACACCTTGAGGTCAATGGAATACAGTACACCCTGAGGTTGATGGAATACAGCACACCTTGAGGTCGATGGAATACAGCACACCTTGAGGTCGATGGAATACAGTACACCTTGAGGTCTATGGAATAGAGCACACCTTGAGGTCGATGGATACAGTACACCTTGAGGTCGATGGAATATAGTTCACCTTGAGGTCGATGGAATATAGTACACCTTGAGGTCGATGGAATACAGTACACCTTGAGGTCGATGGAATAAAGTACACCTTGAGGTCGATGGATACAGTACACCTTGAGGTCGATGGAATATAGTACACCTTGAGGTCGATGGAATATAGTACACCCTGAGGTCGATGGAATACAGCACACCTTGAGGTCGATGGAATACAGTACACCCTGAGGTTGATGGAGTACAGCACACCTTGAGGTCGATGGAATACAGCACACCTTGAGGTCGATGGAATACAGCACACCTTGAGGTCGATGGAATACAGTACACCTTGAGGTCTATGGAATAGAGCACACCTTGAGGTCGATGGATACAGTACACCTTGAGGTCGATGGAATATAGTACACCTTGAGGTCGATGGAATATAGTACACCTTGAGGTCGATGGAATACAGTACACCTTGAGGTCGATGGAATAAAGTACACCTTGAGGTCGATGGATACAGTACACCTTGAGGTCGATGGAATATAGTACACCTTGAGGTCGATGGAATATAGTACACCCTGAGGTCGATGGAATACAGCACACCTTGAGGTCGATGGAATACAGTACACCCTGAGGTCGATGGAATACAGCACACCTTGAGGTCGATGGAATATAGTACACCTTGAGGTCGATGGAATACAGTACACCCTGAGGTCGATGGATACAGTACACCTTGAGGTCGATGGAATACCGTACACCCTGAGGTCGATGGAATACAGCACACCTTGAGGTCGATGGAATATAGTACACCTTGAGGTCGATGGATACAGTACACCTTGAGGTCGATGGATACAGTACACCTTGAGGTCGATGGATACAGTACACCTTGAGGTCGATGGAATACAGTACACCTTGAGGTCGATGGAACACAGGTCACCTTGAGGTCGATGGATACAGCACACCTTGAGGTTGATGGAATACAGTACGCCTTGAGGTCGATGGATAAAGCACACCTTGAGGTCGATGGAATACAGCACACCTTGAGGTCGATGGAATACAGTACACCTTGAGGTCGATGAATACAGTACACCTTGAGGTCGATGGATACAGTACACCTTGAGGTCGATGGAATACAGCACACCTTGAGGTCGATGGAATACAGTACACCTTGAGGTCGATGGAATACGGTACACCTTGAGGTCGATGGAATACAGTACACCTTGAGGTCGATGGATACAGTACACCTTGAGGTCGATGGAATACGGCACACCTTGAGGTCGATGGAATACAGTACACCTTGAGGTCGATGGAATACAGTACACCTTGAGGTCGATGGAATACAGTACACCTTGAGGTCGATGGATACAGTACACCTTGAGGTCGATGGAATACAGTACACCTTGAGGTCGATGGAATACAGTACACCTTGAGGTCGATGGATACAGTACACCTTGAGGTCGATGGAATACAGCACACCCTGAGGTCGATGGATACAGTACACCTTGAGGTCGATACAATACAGTACACCTTGAGGTCGATGGATACAGTACACCTTGAGGTCGATGGATACAGTACACCTTGAGGTCGATGGATACAGTACACCTTGAGGTCGATGGAATACAGTACACCTTGAGGTCGATGGAATACAGCACACCTTGAGGTCGATGGAATACAGTACACCTTGAGGTCGATGGATACAGTACACCTTGAGGTCGATGGAATATAGTACACCATGAGGTCGATGGAATATAGTACACCTTGAGGTCGATGGAATACAGTACACCTTGAGGTCGATGGAATACAGTACACCTTGAGGTCGATGGAATACAGCACACCTTGAGGTCGATGGAATACAGCACACCTTGAGGTCGATGGAATACAGCACACCTTGAGGTCGATGGAATACAGTACACCTTGAGGTCGATGGAATATAGTACACCGTGAGGTCGATGGAATATAGTACACCTTGAGGTCGATGGAATATAGTACACCTTGAGGTCGATGGAATACAGTACACCTTGAGGTCGATGGATTCAGTACACCTTGAGGTCGATGGAATACAGTACACCTTGAGGTCGATGGAATACAGTACACCTTGAGGTCGATGGATACAGTACACCTTGAGGTCGATGGATACAGTACACTTTGAGGTCGATGGAATACAGTACACCCTGAGGTCGATGGAATACAGCACACCTTGAGGTCGATGGATACAGTACACCTTGAGGTCGATGGATACAGTACACCTTGAGGTCGATGGAATACAGTACACCCTGAGGTCGATGGAATACAGCACACCTTGAGGTCGATGAATACAGCACACCTTGAGGTCGATGGATACATGCACCTTGAGGTTGATGGAATACAGGTCACCTTGCAACCACAAAACCCTCTCTGCCATTGCTGAGGATCACATTTCAATATTTCTCGTCATATTCATCAGTAAATTAATGACCAGGAGTAATGACATAATCAATCACTATAATCAGTAACCATATTATGTAAGCAGCAGTTACACACGTAACGCACATACACACACACACACATACACACACACACACACGCACGCACGGATTAATATGATCTTGGCATGGATGACCAGTCCTTAATACACAAACAGCCTATCCAGGAGTTAACGATAGTGTCACTTTGATTGAGTTAAGTTGGAAGCTGTATTTGTGAGCTCAGTGAACTGATTAAGAGGCGGCTCTGTTTACAGAGAGATAAGAGGCTCTCAGCAGCCTTGAGGACTCTCAGGAGAAGCAGACAGGGGTATGACCGAGGAGACTTTCTCCTTTACCCTTCTCACCCCTACCACACAAACACACACACACACGTGCACACACACACACGAGCGCGCGCACACACACGCGCATGCACACACATTCCTGCTGACATGCATGTGCACTCATGCAGGTGACGGAAGCTGTCCAATGCCAAGGTAATTAGTGGATGTCATAACACTATTTTCTTCTCAAAACCATTTCAAATGGCCTCTGATGTTTGATTGCTGTTTGTTCAAGACCGCATCAGGTATGAGTCAATGAACAAAAAAGCAGCGAGCTTGTCTC
Source organism: Gymnothorax reevesii (assembly GCA_029721435.1). NCBI lineage: Eukaryota > Metazoa > Chordata > Actinopteri > Anguilliformes > Muraenidae > Gymnothorax > Gymnothorax reevesii. The sequence goes on along the minus strand of CM056584.1, from coordinate 53,815,911 downwards.
TTCTTCCCATGACGGCAGTTATTTTATAGTGCTTAAATCATTCCGAAGTGTGCGTAGTCCCAAGACAAGCGTGTCTCACCCGGGGGGTATAGGCTACTACGAAACCAGATTAGTGGGTTAGCGAGGCATGTCAAGCCTAAAGCCGGGCTTTTCAATGTCACGAAGGTGCCTCTCTTTTAACGTGGCTAGATCACCATGATAACTTACGCCGCAAACTTAACCTGTTCGGGAGCAGGTTGTGTGCTGAGTTTTGGCTTAAATTGACAATAAATGTGCTGTCTTGTCATTACGCACCTCCTTTGAAGATGGCGTCACCTTTCTTAGATGATCCTGCGGATCTTGGTGCTCGAATCATATGCGGTCCTCTTCGGCGGAAGAGAGTCTTTAGAGACTAATATGACTCGTTGGCTTTTTCTAACAATATTCTCTATGAACACAGCAGATTCTCAGCTGAGGGAATTCGATAATTATGCGACCTACTGGAGCCATATATCGGCTATGTAACGAAGTGAAGCCATGCGCTGTATACAACTGAACGAAGGGTATGCAGTGTTGCAGTTTGTTTGTTTTTTTGGCCACAGGAAGCTACATGCATTCAGTTGGTGATGCAGCAATCTGAGCAAGAATATTGTATACTGCGCTATACATTTTATACAGCATACCATTAAAATAAATATGAAAGCAAAGCAACATTTGATGTAACACTTTGAAGAATATTACGCCAAAAAGTGTTTGTTTTACACTTGCTGCCATGTCCCCTTCACTGTGCTGGTACTGCAACTATGAATGTAATGGCCAATAGTATACGGAGGCCAAGTGCAACGACAGAGAGAAAGAGAGCAGTACGAACACAGTACAAACACAGACAATAAAACAGACCAAACCCAAGTACTCGCGCTTCCAAAGGACGTACAATAGTCCAAACCACAGAAGCAAAGCGAGAAGAAACTCCAACAATAAGAAGGTATAAAGTCATACAAAACCTGACAACAGATACCTTCAGCTATAGTGCGAAGCGAAACACAGACACTCTAGTGAAGGAGGCGTGCCGGACCTCCTGCTTATATAGATTCTGGCGAAGCACCGCCCCAGCTCAATCAACCAGCTGGGTTAAATATTCGATGGCCCAGGAAATCAATATCGTCCCTGGATGAGAGCTGCAAAGAAAGGTCCAAACAACTCGCACGCCGAACAAACCATGACAATTAAAGCACCAATTACAAATTTTATCAGTATTTTTTATCAGTATTTCATGCTTGCAATTATTTTGATATGCCATCGGCCTATTCCAAATTTGTAATGGTGCACTAGGTTAGAATTTTTAGCGGAATGGGATTTTATTGAAATATATTGTGCTGTATTTAAAAAAAGAGAAATGGAAAAATACTTTCTACCAAAAACAAATATGTAGAATTGAGTATACTATTGGTATTTAGTACAGTCAGATAATATTCTATCTATGAATTAATGTTTCACTTTCATTTGACTCACTTTTTTACCCACTTTCCGATTTGATTTCCACTAATCCGTCAGTAAAGGACTTATGCATTTACTCGGTCAGAAATTTTCCATCAGAATTCCTCTCTGGGCTAATTAGCAGCAACAACGTTACCCTTTTCATTCATTATGTTTTTATATTCTTCATAATTGTCCGTAATCATGACCTGCTCCTCCTAGGAGACAAATTGAGCACGAGACCGGTCCAGTTTTCTGCGGAAGAAGAGTCAAGTGACGCGTGGAACACCCTTTTTATGGGAGCGCGCACAGAGCCAAACACACTAAGCCTAGGTTAATAAAGACAGATTATAGCCACCGTCGTGGTACCAATTGTGAGTTCAGGGTTTGTTGAACCAGCTTACTTAAACAAAGCCAGTCTATGTTGAACTTGCCTCGTAGTATAGACCCATTTACTGTTTGCAAACAAGACAGGTTGCGCGCGCAACTTGGCAACAGAAGCATGGTGGACCATAATAGCTTGTCAAGCTATATGCGAGGGCATTAGCCATCAAAGATTGCGAATTCTACCAAAACAAATTTACTTTGACAAATGGCAACCGATTTCCAGATCCGTATGGTATCAGTGAGTGGGTAGATGACGTTAGTTAGTGGCCCAGTATTCCGTGGCCTGATATATATACCTATTTGATTGAGAAACATTACCGTGTACACTAGAGAGGAACTACCAGCATACTTATGAGTATGTTATCTGCGGGCATAAGCAGAATGTTAAATACCACTACAGACTTGGAGTTTTGTGCCTCGAAATCAGAGGTCCTTCCTAGTCAAACACAAGGGCATAAAACCGCCGTGTATGACGCGTGGGCTATAATAATAATAATAATAATAAACAAAACAGAAAACTATGTCCTGACAGCTAATTGTACCTGCATGGCGGGCTAAGTATTATTTAGTATTGTTGGCTTGCTAGCTAGCGAGTTTGACTGCGTAGCTGTCATGCAAACATGAAATCTGCTTCGGCTTACCATTATTCTCACATATTTCATTTAATGTCTGTAACTGGGAGGCGCGCGTCAAAAAATTGGTTACATTAATTTCAATGGAGCAAAACCCGCTGGCAGCGTGTGACGCTTCAGATTTTTACTTTTCGTCATTGCTCAATTTCTTGAGCGTTAACTCAGTAGAAACGCATTTGTCTTTTAGATTATTTAACTATATTACTTTTCATGGTTGGTGGCACACACGGAAACCTCACATGCAGTTGCCGAAACCGATATACCTGCTTTTTAACCTAGTCACAGTTTTGAGAAGAAATCCGTCATTTTGCGTGCATTTAAGTTATCAAGCGATCCACAGTTTGACAGAACTCAAGGTACATTGGTAAGAATTTAACACTGCTGAGTTAGCTAGCTAGCTAATTCGCTGCTGGGTGAAGTAAAGTGAATCATCTTAATTTACTAGACAGCCAAAATTTAGGAGGCCTGTATATAGCATATAGTGCGCAGTAACCTGAACATTGCACTCTTTCATCACTTAAAATAAGCTTTATCGCTAGGTGTTTTCAAAATTAAACGTTATCTTGATATGAATCTTTTGAGAGTGACACCCATGGCTTCTCGGTCTTGTTAACAGCTGTGAATGTTGATGCGGCTGACGCTTTTAGTGGACATTTAAAAGCATCAAGGCAGCGTTCGGAGTTTGACTTGACGCTTGACCAGTGGGCGTTATACGGGTGCAATCCCCTCGGAATCCTGTAAAACTTAAGTCCACCAATGGAATATCAACTCTGACAGCCCTACAAGCAACAAACAGACATTTCGGTGCTGGTAAAATATCTAATTCAATGTTTGCAGATTCATAACTCGTCAGACTGAATTGGGGAGGCCGCTACTTCCGTTGCCAAGAGGCGCACACATCTTCTTGATGACGTCGGCTGTAAATGGGTCTATACCCCCCTGCACTTATCCAGTGTTAACATCAAAAAAGGGACAGGGCACAAAACCACCAGCAGGGGTCACCAAGACTTTTTCAATATGTATGAACGGTTGTGGGGATCGGGGGGGTGTGTGTTTCTAAAAGACATATATGCACGTTCTTGCGCACGGTAACACATACACATTTGCTCAAATTCAAGCATTTTTGGGCTCCACTAACAGTAACGACATCTGAAAATGCCCCTTGATACATTTTCTCTGTAGGAATGTGCCTCATTTGAAATGGACTTTAAGTAAGATTTTGGAACTATTTTTTCCTTGGAGATCTATAAAATGAATTACCCGGAACTCTGGGACAGGGTTTAAGGCCAGTGTGGGATGTTGTTTTTGGGGCTATGATAAGGACCATAGATGATTGGGCATAAAATTAACTGCTTATCAGGAATGGACAGAGTCCAATGAGAAATTCCTTCTCGAGAGTTGTTTGTATGCGCATGCTATTCTGGGAAATTGGCCCAAGAAGGAGGAGAATGTGTGTGTGTGTGTGTGTGTGTGTGTGTGGGTTCTCTCTCCCATATTTGCTTTCTTTGTACACTCTCAGAAATATGGGTACAGCAGGAGCCCATTTCTGTTCCCCAAGGTACATTCAGCACTTATATACCCTTTATGGCTAATTATAAGACCTCAAGGTACCTGTGTGAACCTTTTTAGGGTCTAAAAGGTACTTTTATGTTCCAAAACAAATAAAAACCCGCTTCAAAGGTACAACAGCAGTACCTTTGAGGACTCCTGCTGTACCCCTATTTCTGAGAGTGTATAAGCACAATTTATGGTTTATTGAAATATGAAACCACACAACCACTTTTTCTCGAGAGAGCACATCCTCTTGGAAATCTGCAGGTGTCCTATGGATTTGTTTCCTCATTAATTGGAAACTTGTCAGTCCGCCTGTGAAGAACAGAACCTTCAGGACGGAGAAAGACTGGGAAAGAAATGGGGCGTGACTTTTACAAAGACACGAACACTCCCATTGGTCAGAAAACTCTTCAAGACATTTGGGAGCGATTTGTTTCTTAGACCCACATATGTTTGCGAGACTAAGTCATGAGAAAACTATTCCCCAAACATTGACCTGATACTCCCCTAACATTCTCAAGGCGTAACGAAGGTGCTGAACAGATGAATGCACCTGGCATGACAAACACACACTCTGTGGGATCAATCCTTAATGGTAATCGATCAGTCACAAAATTGACACATTACACAATTCATGATGCAAGGAGCATTGCTGTGCCTGAGAATTAAATACAAGCATGGATAAACAATCCTTCAATTTTAACCAAAATTATCAAACTGAAAGATGTTGCATTGTTTCCCATTACACAAATTTATTATAGCAAAGGAACATGCTGGGGTAACTTAATCAACCGGAACTCTGTGTGTGTGTGTGTCTGTATGTGTGTGCGCGTGAGTGTGAGTGTAATGTGAGCATGTGTGTCCCTGTAAGTACTGAGGACCGGAATGAGTTTTTAAAGAACAAAGTGAAGTCTTTTTTGGGAAGTGAGGACATTTCGGCCGGTCCTCACAACTCCAAATTGTGATTATAAGTTAAGGTTAGGGTAAGGGTTTGGGTTAAGGTTAGAATTAGGGATAAGGTTAGGATAAGGGTGTGATGGCTGGTGAGTTGAAACGCCAAAAGCAGTGGCCAGAATAAAAGGGGGAACCGCAGATGAGAGAGACACACAAATAAAATAAGAGAGCGAGACTCGCGCTTCCAACGGACCTAGATGTTGTCCGAGGCAAGGAAGCAAGATGAGCTCAACAGGGCGAAAAGAAAGGGAAAAAACAGAAAAACAGAAAGATTCCCTTGCTGTCCAGAACTTGTCCTCAAATATGCAGCTAAACCCTGACCAACTCTCTCACTAGAGACCTTACCGGCTAAAGTGCAAACATAACACTGACACTCTAGCAAGGGAAGTGAGGCGGAACTGGAGCTTTAATAGAATCTGGATGACACCCCCAATTAATGCCAGCTGTCCCAGGAATCCGATTGAGAGCAAAACGATATCGTCCCGGACGAGAGCAACAAAGAAAACTCTCAAAGCCTCCAGACCATGACAAAGAGTTTGGGATAGGCATACATTGCTTATTGTTAAGATTAGGGAGAGACTGTTGAGACACAGAAAAATGAATGGAAGTCAAAGTAATGGCCTCACAAAGATATAAGTACAAGGATGTGTGTGTGTGAGTGTGTGAGTGTGCATGTGTGTGCGTGTGTGCATGTGTGTGTAATGAGTAACATAACCTGGTAATGCAGTGAGACCAATGATACTGCTATTTTAGCAGTCATCAGTCAGCTAGTTAGCACACACGGGTCAGTAATGGAGGATGTTATCACACACGGGTCAGTAATGGAGGATGTTAGCACACACGGGTTAGTTATGGAGGATGCTAGCACACACAAGTCAGTTATGGAGGATGTTAGCACACATGGATCAGTTATGGAGAATGTTAGCACGCACAGGTCAATTATGGAGGATATTAGCACACACGGATCCGTTATGGAGGATGTTAGCACTCACAGATCAGTTATAGAGCATGTTAGCACTCACAGATCAGTTATGGAGGATGTTAGCACTCATGGTTCAGTTTGTCAGCACACACGGAGCAGTGATGGAGCGTGTTAGAACACACGGGTCAGTTATGGAGGATGTTAGCACACACGGGTCAGTTATGGAGGATGTTAGCACACATGGATCAGTGATGGAAGATGTTAGCACACACGGGTCAGTTATGGATGATGTTAGCACACATGGATCAGTGATGGAAGATGTTAGCACACATGGATCAGTTATGGAGGATGTTAGCACTCACAGATCAGTTATGGAGGATGTTAGCACATATGGATCAGTTATGGAGGACATTAGCACACACGGATCAGCGATGGAGGATGTTAGCACACACAGATCAGTTATGGATGATGTTAGCACACACAGATCAGTTATGGATGATGTTAGCACACATGGATCAGTGATGGAAGATGTTAGCACACATGGATCAGTTATGGAGGAGGTTAGCACTCACAGATCAGTTATGGAGGATGTTAGCACACATGGATCAGTGATGGAGTATGTTAGCACTCACAGATCAGTTATGGATGATGTTAGCACACACAGATCAGTGATGAAAGATGTTAGCACACATGGATCAGTGATGGAGTATGTTAGCACTCACAGATCAGTTATGGATGATGTTAGCACACACAGATCAGTTATGGATGATGTTAGCACACACAGATCAGTTATGGATGATGTTAGCACACACAGATCAGTTATGGATGATGTTAGCACACATGGATCAGTGATGAAAGATGTTAGCACACATGGATCAGTTATGGAGGATGTTAGCACTCACAGATCAGTTATGGAGGATGTTAGCACACATGGATCAGTGATGGAGAATGTTAGCACACACATATCAGTGATAGAGGATGTTAGCATACACGGATCAGTGATGAAGGATGTTAGCACACACGCTGATCAGTTATGGAGGATGTTAGCACACACAAATTAGTGACAGAGGATGTTAGCACACATGGATCAGTTATTGATATTGTTAGCACACACAGATCAGTTTTGGAGGATGTTAGCACACACGCTGATCAGTTCTGGACGTTGTTAGCACACACAGATCAGTTGTGGAGGTTGTTAGCACACACGGATGAGTTATGGAGGATGTTAGCACTCACAGATCAGTTATGGAGGATGTTAGCACACATGGTTCAGTTATGGAGGATGTTAGCACACATGGATCAGTTATGGGGGATGTTAGCACACACGCTGATCAGTTATGGAGGATGTCATCACACATGGATCAGTTACGGAGAATGTTAGCACACACAGATCAGTTGTGGAGGTTGTTAGCACACACAGATCAGTTATAGAGGTTGTTAGCACACACGGATCAGTTATGGAGGATCTTACCACGCACACTGATCAGTTATGGAGAATGTTAGCACACACGGATCGGTGATTCTGGATGTTACCACACATGGATCAGTTATGGAAAATGTTAGCACACACGGGTCAGTTATGGAGGATGTTAGCACACACGGGTCAGTTATGGAGGATGTGTGCACACACGGGTCAGGGATGGAGGATGTTTGTACACTCATATCAGTTAGGGAGGATGTTAGCACACACGGATCAGTTATGGAGGATTTTGGCACGCACAGATCAGTTATGGAGGATGTTAGCACACACAGATCAGTTATGGAGGATTAGGCTGATAGTAATAGCAGTGCAAAGTGCTCCTGGGTTTCTTTACTGAATAACCCCATCTAGCTGTTCCCACCCAGTGTCTGCTGGGATACTGATGATGAGGTCTGCAGGTCCCCTCTTCCACATCATCCGGAATCAGTTTCCAGTCTCCCCGGGACAGATCGAGCCAACAGACGACGCTGCTGAATCCATTATAACATCCCCCCTCTGTGCTCAAATCCACCGACTGGATCCCAGTCATCAAGTGTCATTCTCCTCCAGAATCCCCCAGTCAAGAAAAGTCAGATTCTCTTTATCGGACTAAATTCTTCTGTCAGAAGCAGTAAATTCAGCAGATTGGACAGAGTCCCCCCAGTCAGAAGAGATATTCTCTCTGCCAGTCTCCGCGCACTCTAGCAGTGCAGAGATCAGGGGTCACAGGTCATGGGTCACTGCACGTGAAGTGTGCACTGTGTACACAGTGATGGTGCGGCTCAGCTAGTGCGCCAGGGACCTTCATATGAACCCCGAAACTGACTAGCTGAGTTACATAGATATAATAGAGATTTAATAGAGCAGAACTGAGTGGCCTGGGCTGGCCATGGCTCTGAACCGCAGTCTGTTTACGCCAGTGTTCAGGTCAGTGGGATGCAGAGATGCAGCAGCTGCTCGCCTGTTTCCCATAAAATCAACATTTTGGCAGAGTAGCAAAGTCAGAAGAGCTGAAGTTCGCCTCTCTCCTCGGACCTCAGCCAGCTGCTGAGTCATTCATTATTTCTACCTCCCAGCTGAAGCAAATTTGAACTTTTCATTAGCAATAAGAAAAAATCCCTCTGAACCCAGGGTGTACAACTGTGTCCCTCAGTCTGCAGGCAGACCTGCAGCCGTAATCAAGCTTTTGAAGTCATAGAGAACTGAGACATGAATCCAGATTAATTTGGGCCTCCAAGAGAATAATTATTTTCACATCATTGACTTTAAACTCCAGGGAAAACTGTGTAATTTGGCCATGCTGTGATTGTGCATGATTTATATCCAACATATCCTCTAATGCACAAAGAGCGAAACATTCCCTTTGTGGCATCTTTCTCATGGCGGTGTTCTAAGCAAGATTGTGAAACAGATTTTTTTTTTAAGTCACGTCAACTAATAAAAGATAAGCTAAACAAATGGTTCTGGAATGTCATGAGGGTATTGTTTACTAGCCAGGATTTATAGTGTAAACACTAGATAAACTTGCGCAGGGTGCTTATAAGGACAGCGCTGGGTTATAAATCTAGAGTCGAGGTGTCCAGGCTTATCCAGAAACGCCCGGTGTGTGAGATGTTTTTTTTATAGCCCAACACTAACGCACCAAATCTTCTTAACTGGCCTTTTTTTGTGAACCATGATCAGTGAATTAGAGAAATCAGATGTTGTAGCATTGGGGCAAAATAAAAACCCCCTATCAGACTGACTCCCTGCAGATAATCTCAGATACTCAGTAATCCAGAGGGATGACATGATGTAATCACTGGATTCCAGTGACACCACATCCCCCACATTTTCCCGTCTAACCCCATGAGATTTTTTTTCAGTTCCCAAAAAAATTGCCAAAATACCCTTAGCAGAGTTGAAAGGAATGAGATTTGTTGAGGAATTTGTACTGGTTAGCGTTGACTTTTAAATGAAGGACCAAAAAACAGTTAAGCAGTTCAACAATTTTACTATAATAATTCAGAAGATAAAACCATGAGTACAATAAGGTAAAATCATGTGCACAGATGTAAAATAGGATTCAAACCATCACATAATACAGAAACCATATATAGCCGATGATCTTTAGCAAAGAGCTGGAAAGAAGAATACTCAGAGAAACAGAAGCCCTGGGAGTACAGAGTCTCTGGTCATAGAGGACCAGAGCAGCCCCGAGTTCTTCTAACTCCCCATCTTTATAGCTCATCTCCCTCTTGTTTTCCTTTGAGGTGCCTCAGTGTCATTCCTTCTTCTGTCAGTCTTCTGCAGCCATCCACAGTTTCCACAAGCACCCTTCCTCAATCTAAAGATAATCTTGAACTCTTCTTGACAGGGCAACTGCTGAACCCATAACAGCCCTGCAGCTTTCTCCTCTTCCCATAGTACTCAAGGTCTCGCCACTCAGATCTCATTTCTAATTATTCACAGCCGGGGTCTTCACCTGATTTCACCTTTGCACGGCCTAATTTAGTAGTTCTGTGTTTTTAGAAAAGAGAAGCAAGAGGCTTCTATTACAAGCTTGGATGAACTTCAGGCCTCCAATTCTTAGTAGAGTGGTTGTGAGAACAATGGTATAGTTTTATGACCATATCTAAGGTTTTGCAGTACATGTTGTGCGAAGCATGGACCCACAAAGTGGCCCCCCTGCTCACACGCCGGGTAGCCATTGTTCATTAGTCTAGTTCACAGGCCTTTATCCTTTGTTTTTCACACAGATCTTATAATTAATGCCATGCCCTTAAGCATATGGTTAACAGGATATTGTAAACATCGGATACACCGATTCAGTGCATGGGAATCAATATAATGGCTAAATAATACATAATCAAGCTTTAGTTTATTAATGATTAGTTGATTGGAGAATACTAATACATTTGAACACAAATGATTACTGGGTTTAACGTTTTTGGTTACATTAATCAATATTTTCCCCACAGATTTGATGACCTTCCTACCAAAATTATGAGCAAATAGAACATAGTTTTGTAACCGTAGACGACTGGCAGCATTAATTAATGTCTGAAAATGGGCAGAATGTCAGGAGAATATCACGAGGACCTCGGAGGAAATGGCTTTGAAGGGCAAAACCTGTTATACTGATGTATGTCACCCCCCCTGCATCATTTGTGCACAATAAAATCCAATATTAGTTTCTTTCTAAATCTGGGGTGCTGATTCCAAAAACAACGTCCGATTTTCTCTAGCAGGTCACATTGTCTCATGATGTACGATGTTTCATTTCATCAACAACGTGTAGGGTTATGAAATCCTGCCACCACAAAAACTGCCACAGAGACATGATTCACATCTTCCTCTGAGCCAGGTGAGAACCATTTGTTCAAATCTCAGCTCAGATTTTCGCAGGTATGAATGAATCTAGACACATTATTTTATACATAATCCTGATATCAGGCTTAGTAATACAGCCACCGACATGAGGAAACGCAAACATGATCCAGATGTTTTTTGTGTCACGCCGTGGCACCCAGAGACAGCAAAACGGTGCCCGTGCAACGAGAGGGGCTGAGGACGCAAGTACAGGGACGTGGGTTTTTCAAAATAAAGACAGTGAGTATAACAAAACCTGCTGGAGAACGGACAGGGAGAGCAATGAACAAAACCGAAACGGAAACAGACTGTGGCTACCTGCCCGTGAGGAGGGAAACTACACTTTAAATAGAACAGGGAATCTTAATTAACAGGTGCAAACCATATACTGCAGAGAACTGAGTTAATTGAGTAATTAACTGAGGGCAGGGTGCCAGAGGGGAGGGGCATTACATTCCGTTACACCTGTGGGTGTTTCACTACACGCAAACAGTATTTGTTGCTGTTTTAGTCAGTGCATAAAAGCCGTTATATATGATAGAAAGAAAGTCTTCATTCCTATTTTGTGAAAAAAATCTCAGTGGTATAATATTTTTTTCTTGAATTTTTTTTTTAACTCAACATCCTTAAATGAAGTAATTTGTAGCCTTTTTGGGAAATTAGCATAATTTTTTTTTTATAATGCAGGGTGGCGTAATTCATTCCTAAAAATAAAAGTAAAATGTTAGAACTTTCTGATCTCACCACAAATTCAGACAATTTGAGATGAACTCAGTTCTGAGGTGCAAACATGGGCTCTACCCTCCCAAAAACTTGACTTAAACAACTTCCCAACTCAAACAGTACTCCATAATCTCTTACCACCATTTATAGTTTACAGCACAGACCAGACATGCAGTATTAAAGCTTTGTTAGTTAGGTAAACTGCACCAGTTTTATTTAAATCTCCATGCAGGAAAATCTGGAGCAAAATGACTTGCGTTAATCTCACTGGAAAGTTAAGAAAGGTTTGATTTTAATGATTCACTGCATGTTGAAACATGTGGCTGTGTTAAACGTGTACAGCGCACACCAGATGAATAGTATTAATGACACCGTTTATGATTTGAGGTTGTGCAAGTGCTGCTTTCTCATCTGTCTCGAGAGAGAAACAGCGTGTGAGACTCGAGTGAGCGAGAGAGACCCAAAAGTTAAAAAGCAAAAACCTCAGAGTGCTTTTAGAGTTCATGTTCATGAAAGCTAAAGCAACATTATCATGCTGCTACACCATAGTAAATGGCTAAAGGCTCATGGAAGCTGCGCCATTTTTGCTCCAGCCCAAGAAGAGGCTCTTTATATTACAGAGCAGGACTGCCTGACTGCTTCTCAAAGCCTGCGCTGCAGCTGAGGGAGACTTGCGCTCGGTACACTGCATTACAAATGCGACGAAGGCTTGGTATGAAGGCTTTTCCTCTGATACGGCCCAAGAAGTCTGGATGTTTGCTTCATCGGAAATGCTCAGTTTGGCAAGTGATTTCATTTGTAAGGAAACTACTACTTCATTAATCTTGTCAAGTGACCAAAGTATCTGTACTTAAAGTATTGGACTTGGCCTGCTAAACATTGTTTTAAATAAATTGATGTCTGGTGTTGCAGAGTTTTAACCTTCTTTAAATGTATGGTGTCATTTATATATAGAAATACGCATCCAAGGTTCTATTTTACATATTTATTATTATTTACATGTAATGACAAATTCAAATGGAATTGTTATCCTCTCCATCCCTTTTGTAATGGGCACCAGGTTCTTCTGTTCGCACATGTGTCCAGCTACGCCCTCAATGGCCCGCATCGCTGGAATTGTGAGGAACTGGCTGCTCAACTCATTACTGCTATCTGTGTCCAATTGTCCCACTTTGAGTTTGAAAATAAAAGCCCTGACTCTGCACCACTACAGTGCAAAGTCTCATACACCTCTTTCCTTGCGAAGGCTTTTGCCGCAGCGTTTTGCATGTCTTTAAGTCACAACTGACTTTGTTCAGCATATTGTTTGTACTACTTTTGGGAACCATGTTGCCGATTTGTTTTGTACTCATCTTTTAACCTTTCTAGCTTTGCTGCAAAGGTAAATAAAACAAAGCACTTTTTTGCATTTGGATCCTACGTTGCTTTTCACAATTTTCAGTGCACATACGAACGTGCTCAGGAAATCCATGACAGAAGACTTTGCCAAAGACCATGGAATCAGCAAAGATACCACTCCCACCGACCACTCTCCGCCAGATATTCTCAGTGTCGTGGCGATGCAACAGAGGGATATTGTCTGACTGGGAGCCACCTTGGAGGATCTCGTTCAAGGCTTCTGTGAGCTCGCCATCTCCCACTCGCTCCCACCACCCGCCACTCCAGTCGCCTCAGCGCATCCGCAGGCTTATCCAGCCCCTCCCCAGGGTGTTTCATCTGTTTGACTGCCAGACTGCTATGAGGGCTCCCCGACCACTTGCAGAGGATTCCTGCTTCAGTGACTCTACTTTGCCTACCACTCCACCCTCAGTGATGGTGTGAAGATCGCCACAGGCATCACTCAACTGTCTGGCAAAGCTCTAGAATGGGCTACCGCTGTCTGGGATTAGACAGCCTTACCCACCAGGCAGTCTTTGATCACCTGAGGAAGAAGGTTGGGGATCGCCGGCTTGATCTGTGTCAGGGGCTAGGTCGGCAGCAGAGTACGCCCTCGCCTTCAGGACCCTGGTGGCAGCTATAACGGATGGAATGAACCAGCGCTCCTGACCATCTACCGCAATGGGCAGCAGCCAGACTTGCAGGCAGAGATGGAGTGCAGGGACCACGCTGCTTCCTAGTCTCCTACATAGACACCCCCATTCGTCAGGACCATCTGCTGCAGGAGAGACAGCAGGGGTGCTGCAGAGACCACATCCAGCTGCTCAACTTGGAGCTGGAGCTGATAAAGATCGGCTCCTTCAGACCTGCCGACCGTCGTGACTAGCGGAAGTCAGGACCGTGCACTCGCTGTGGAGGACATCAGCCACTGCCTGTCTAGGTAATCGTTTTTCCATCCACTATATCAGGTCAAACGTTCCTGATCCCAGTTTGCGTGGCATATGTTGATCTGCACAACCATTCAGAGGTCCCAATTGACTCTGGTGTGGTGGGAATCCTCATCTTCTCTCAGCTAATATGACTGCTTTAGCCTCTGGCACATCGGCTCGACACCCCCATCACTGAAGCCGAACTGGAGGGAAACCTCCAGGGAACAGAAGCATCCTCCATCAGTCGGCTCCAATCTCCCTCTGTCCAAAAGAGCCGATAGAAGGAGCTCCTGCTCCTCATCCTACCATTCTCCAACCACTTTGTGATTCTCGGTCTCCCATAGCTGTGAAGACACAACCCCATCATCTCCTGGCACACCCATTGTCTCATGTTCTGGGCCAAGTATTATCAAGAGCCCTGACATCGCAACCAAGTAACAGATTCCCAGGGAATACTGGAAGCTCCAGGAAGTCTTCAGCAAGACCCAAGCCACCCAGCTTCTTCCGCATAGCCCAGTAGTCTGTGCCATTGAGCTTCTGTCTGGTACCTCACCACCCAGAAGCTGAGTCTACCACCTTTCGGTGGCTGAAACTCAAGCTATGGAACAGTCCATCCAAGAAGTGCTCCAGCAGAGTTTCATTCATCCCTCTACCGCACCAGTCTCGCCAGCTTTTTCTTTGTCTCGTGGAAAGATGGTGGTCTTCATCCTTGCATTGACTGCCAAGTGCTGAACGAAGTCACAATGAGGTGAATGGTTCCCAGCACTGTGGAGCAGTTCTGAGGTACTAAGTTCTTCTCCATGGTCAACCTCTGCAGCGCATACAACCTGATCCATGTCCAGACGGGAGATGAGTGGAAGACAGCCTTCAGCACCACCTCAGACCACTGCGAGTACTGTGTAATGCCTTATGGCCTTATGAACGCTCCATCTGTGTTCCAGTCCTTCATAAATGATCTGCTGCGAGACATGCTTGGGAGGTTCATCATTGCCTACATCGACGACATCCTAGCATACTTCCCAACATACGATGAGCGTGTAAAGCATGTGAAGAAGGAATTCACATGCCTCCTGGATCACTGGCAGTGTGTTGAAGCCGAGAAGTGCGTCCTCTACCGAAACCCCCCTCTCATTTCTGGGGTATGTGATCGGACCAGAGGGGGTTGCAACGGAGAAGAAGGTGGAGGCAGTTGCAGCATACCCAATCCCACGGTCCCAGAGGACCTCAGGCGCTTACTAGGATTTGTCAACTTCTACCACTGCTTTTTAACGAACTTCAGCACGGTTGCTCAACCTCTAATCGCCTTATTTTAGGGAAGGCCTAAGGGGTTGGTTTAGAATCCAGAGGCAAGATGCGACTTTGATTCTCTGTAGTGGCTGTTAATAATAGGCCTCAAACTACCAGATCCACAAAAGCCCTTTGTCATCGAGATGGACTCAACCAATGTGGGGGTGGGGGTTATGTTACCACAATGCCATGGATCACCTGAAAATCTTTACCCTTGTGCTTTCTTTTCCCATAGACTCACAACAGTGGAGGTGAATTATGATGTTGGCAACTGGGAGCTGCTGGCGGTGAAGCTGGCCCTCGGTGAGGGGAGGCAGTGATGGAAGGGAGCTCTATATCCATTCACAGTGCTGACCGACCACTGCAACTTGGAATACTTGCAGAAGGTCAAGCGGCTCAATCCACATCAAGCCAAATTTACTAATTTCAACTTTACCATAACCTATCATTCATGCTCAAAGTCCACCAAGGCAGATGCTCTATCCCAGAGATATGAGGTGGAACCAGATCCGGGGGCAAACAAACCAATTCTACCACCTTCCTGCATCATCACTCTGATCAGATGGCGGTTGGATTGAGATATCCAAGAGCATACAAGAAAGAATCAGCTCTTGCCTCAGTGCCTGCAGGTAAGACTTTCGTCCCCTCCACTCTTCAGGATAGGGTCATCCTATGGGCCCACCCCTTCCTGTCTTCCCATCACCCTGGAGTCCGAGGAACCACAGAAGTCATCACCCGCATATACTGGTGGCCCCACCTGGTCTCTGGCCTGGAAACCGTGATCTACTCATGCAATACGCGCCCCATCACCAAGACACCACGACAACTACCTGCAAATACAACTAAACTCCATCCATTACCCTTTCCACACCACCCTTGGTCTCACCTTGGTATACCATCCTGAGTTAAACGGGCTGGCAGAGAGAGCCATCTAGGATCTGCGGAGATTCCTCTGGGCACGTTGCCACCATCAACAAGTTCCTGTATTGGGCTGAGTATGGCCAGAACTCCCTCAGGAGTGCCTCCATAATGCGTAATGTTATGCTATGCACCCATCGGTCTGCGTCTCCAGAATTTTGAGGAACCTGCCTGCTCAACTCATTACCGCTCATTACTGCCATCTGTGCTCAATTATCCCATTTAAAGTTTGTAACCACATAAAAGCCTCGACTCTGCACCACTACAGTGCAAGGTTCTTGTCTGGCATAGGCTTTTGCTGCAGCGTTTTGCGTATATTTATGTGACTACTTTGTATTGCTAACTTTGCTTGTTTGGCATATTGTTTGTTCTACTTTTGGGAAGCACGCTACCAAGTTGTCTTGTACTCGTCTTTTAACCCTTTCAGTGCCATGGGCAATTATAGTTGCCCAATGATGTAAGATATCAAAATCAGATGCTGTTGAAAACCTATCACGTGGCTCTTGTAGGGAAGCTCTTTTAAACAAGTTGACACATGATAGGTTTTCAAAAGCTCAGGATAACTACATTTTTAATTCCTTGAAAATTTATTCAGCGCTCAAAGGTTAACCTTTGTGGCTTTGCTGCAAAGGTGAATAAAGCCAAGTACTTCTTTGCATTTTCATGCTGCCTTCCTTTTTACCATTTTTCAATGCATATACAAACGCGCATGGAAAAACCATTACGAAAGGATTGTAGGATACATACAGACACAAGTGCGCACCTTACCTGTGCTTCAGAATCCGACAGATGAAGGCAGCGTTTCACTGCTCTATTTGAAGGATCCTTCACATTGCAATGACTTTCAGTGACCTGAGCAGCAGACAATTGCAGCCGTTGCGTTGACAAACAGCCCCTGCAACACTTTCAACTTCCATTTTGAGCTATGAATATGAACAATACTTAATGCATACTTAAAAAAATACATTTGAACTGGTTACTGATAAACATGCAGTCAACGGTAGGTGGCCTATTAAGTGGACAGTTTTGAGGTCATTGTTCGGTAGGTTTTTTATCAGCGACATTTTTATACATTTTTTTTTCCTCAGAACGAATATTTCAGCTCATAAGTCACAGAAAAAAAAACCAAGGATCAGCAGTCAAAGGTCATTTCTGGTCAAACTGGATGCTATAAAAGCAAGAAGGACAAAATATCAGTGAAATAGAGGACTGTTCATTGACATATTCTCAGGACTTTGCCAAAACCATCTTTCACAAAGGAAGTACGCCGATCTCCAAGCTCTTTGTGATAGATTTAAAGCAAGCAAAAAGGCAAAGGTTCATTTCTTAAATCAGCTTTTCTCAGCCGTACCCAGAATGGGCCAGTTTGGGTGCAGGCTTTTGTTTCAACCAGTTATCAAACAGCTGATTTTACAAATGAAGGTCTTTAGCAATGCTTGGAACTGATCAGTAGACACAGCAATGTTATTGGAAAGAGTCCACTCACACTGGCCATGCACAATCCAAAAACTAGAACGGTTGTAGATTGCTATTAAATAACTAAAATGTCTTCAACCTTGAAATCTATGAAAGCTCACATGATTGTTTTCCATTCGGGAAAAAGCTCCTCAATTCATGTAACCATGTTAAGAAATCATTCTTTGTAATTCCGGGTGTGTCTGTAAAACTTTTCCTGTACCCGCTCTTGCCCTCCGAACTCTGCGTAACAACAGTTTCCCAGTTTCCTCGTTTGTCATCACGCCCCTCTGTGCTCACCAGCTCCACGTTTCTGCAATCATCCCTAGTACATTTGCCCTTTCTTTCACCAGTCCAGGGTGAGTTTATCTCAGTTTTTCCTATTACTTACAAGCCTTGTATTCCAGTGTTGCATCCTCATGCATCTACTTTCTTTGTTTACCGGTTTACACATTTGAATCAGCCTAGAATCTGTTTGATTTTTGCTTTGACCTTGATTGTCTGACTGGATTTCGCTGCTGCCCATGTTCCTGTGCCGTATTCTGTTAGTCTGGTTACTGACCCTCTGACTGTCCCATTACTTGGGATCTGCTAATCGTTTTGGTGCTTCAATTCTCCTGATGGCTATTGACCCGGACTGTCTCATCTTGTTAAATGGGTTCATAATTAAAGTGAAACGGATTTCCTGCCTGCTTTTAATTTCTGCATAGTTGGCATCACAAAGGGTGGACCAACTAGTTATAAGGTTTAGGAGGGCAATTATTAGTTCACAAGGGTAATGTAGTTTTGAAAAACTTATAGTCTTCAGAAAATGAAATGGTCCTTTAATAGCTGCATTTTGAGTTAACTCACATTGTATTTGTCTTATGTGAAAACTGGTTGGATAATCTGAAACATATGAATATGACAAATAAGCAAAGATGAAAAAAATTGAGAAGGAGAAAATAGAAATGCCCCTTCCTGATTATGAAACATTATGAAACACCTCCACAGCCAGACTGCGGGATGCTGACAGGACACAGCTGTAAGTCCCAGGTCACAGCCGTATGGTTTGCTGATGTGAGATCTTGCTTTCTCTGGTCTACTGATCTTCACTGAACTCCAGGACCCCCTCAAAGCCATTGTAGGTGAAGGAGGGGAGGTGCTGGTGGCAGGTCTCCTGGGCGATACAGGCCATCTTGTTGTTCTCACACTGTTCTGGGGAATCGGGGTGGATGTACACGGCGTCCGGCGAATCCACTGACGGATCCTGATCAAAATAATTGTGCGGTCTCAGGATGACCCCTCCGCCGTTGCCGACGGTTACAGTGTTTGGGACGTCCTCAGCGTGTGGGATGTGGAGGAACCCTGTGGTAACCCAGGCAACCAGATCCTAGGAGCAGTTGTATACAGACAAAAAATTGGGTTTACTGACATCATGACAAACATCTGCACAGCATCATCAACTCTCAGAGAGAAGACCTGATTTGCAATAAAAAATGTTCTTAAAATTATTATCATCTTTTTACAATAAGTGAAAGTTTTAGACTTCTGTAGACTCACTGGAAGAAGACATGTTTTAAAAACATATATTAGACCTTCTTGGCCACAAATGTGATGAAGAAAACTGATCAAAGAGACATTCTCTCCGAGTAAGAGTAAACAGGGCTGAGCATCAGGCTTTAGAGAGGCTCACACTACGGGACTGACAGGGACCTCGATATCAGGGAACCTCACACATCTGCTCTGGGCCCATCAGCCTGATTTGATGAGCTCCACCTTAAACACAACTAATGCATCTAATCCAGCTCATGATCAGTAGCTCAGGTCAGCTGTGGGCTTAACAACACAAATAACTAGATATAGCAGGTGTGCCCCACAGAGAGGTTTGGCAAGACATAAGGTGCTGGAGTATCTTTCAGGAGAAAAGGAGCACCTGTGTCTCTCAGGGACCAGAGCAGCAGAACTCATGTTAAAAGAGGACAAATCTTTAGATCCATGAGGTCACATGATGCACAGCTGTCTACTCTACTTGGACTCGAACCAGCAACCTCCAGTCCAAAGACTGGCAGGTATCGTGGCCTGCTCCTTAGCTAAATAAGATAACCTAATCCAATCCATTCATTTTCGGCCGCTTATTTGGGCTGGGTCGCAAGAGTAGCAGATTAAGCAAAGTGGGCCAGGCCTCCCCTCTCCAGCTACTTACTGCAACAATTCCTGAGGGACCCCAAGCTACTGCAAAGGCCAGCTGGGAGATGTTGTCCTTCGAGCAAGTCTTGGGTCTGCCTCGAGGCCTTGGACATGCCCCGAAAACCTCTAAAGGGAGATGTCCAGCAGGCATCTGGACCAGATGCCAGAACCACCTCAGCTAGCTCCTCTAAGTCTCTAAGGGCCAGCCAAGCCACCCAACAGTAAAAACTCATTTTGGCCACTTGATTTGGCAATCTTTTCTTTCGGTCAGTACTCAAAGCTCATGACCGTAGTTGAGGGTTGGAACGTAGATCGAGCAGTAAAATTAGATGTTCTCTTTCAGCCTCAGCTGCTTCTTCCACACGATAGACCTGTTCACTGCCGCTTCACTGCAGATGCTGCACCGATCTCACGGCCAACCTCCATCTCCATTGTGCCTTCACCTCTTGAAGACTCCCAGATACTTAAACTTCTCCACTCAAAGCAACAACTCACCCTCCACTTGGAGGGGACAATCCACTGTTTTCCAGCAGAAAAACATGGCCTCAGATTTGGTAATGCTGATCCTCATTCTGACCGCTTCACACTCAAATACAAACCACTTTGGTGCACGTTAGAGGTCACCACTCAATGAAGCTAACAGGACCGCATCATCTGCAAATAGCAGAGATACAACTCCGAAGCCACCAACCTGGACACCCTCAAAACCTCAGCTGCACCTTGATATCCTGTTCATGAAAATCTTGAACAAAATAGGAGACGAGATACATCCTAGGCAGAGTCCAACACCAACTGAAAATGAGTTTGACTTTATGCCCAGAATGTGGACACAACTCCAGCTTCCGTTGTATAAGGATTGGGGGGCTCAAACTAATGGCACCATACTACCACAGCACCCCCTACAGGATACCTTGTGGGACAGGGTCAAAAGCCTCCCTCAAATCAACAAAACAGACGTAGATTGGATGGGCAAACTCCTACGACCCCTCCAGTATCCCCTAAAGAATAAAAAGTTAGTCAATTATTCGAATGAAAGAATGGAATCCGCATAGCTCCTCCAGGTCTGAGGTTCGACAATTGGGCAAAGTCTCATTTCCAGCACCCTGGTATAAGCATTCCCTGGGAAGCTGAGGGAAGTGATCTCCCAAAAAGTTGGAGTTCACCCTCCAGTTTCTTTTTTTGAAAATGGGAACCACCACCCCAGTCTGAGAGACTAAGGGCACTGTACCCAACTTCAATGTGATGTTAAACAGGTGTGTCAACCATAACAGTCCAACAACATCCACAGCCTTCAGCAAATCAGAACGAATCTCTTCCATCCCCAGTGACTTTCCACTGCAAAGCTTTCTGATCACCTCAGTGCCTTCCACCAGGGAGATGAGCAAAGACTCATTCAAGTCCACCATCCCTGCCTCCTCAACAGAGGGCGTATCTGCAGGATTCAAGAGTTCCTCAAAGTGCTCCTTCCACCAGAAACAATGTGCCCAGTCGAGGTCAGCAGTTTCCCGTTCCTGGTGAAAACAGCCTGGGCGAAGCCCTGTCTCCCCTCCCTTAGTCGCCTGATGATAGCCAGAACCTCTTTGAGGCCTCCTGAAAGTCCATCTCCACAGCCTCGCCAAACTCCTCACAGGCCTGAGTTTTCACTTTTGCAACTATCGTAGTTGCAGTCCTCTTAGCCAGCAGATACCGGTCCGCTGAGCCCCCTGGGCCAGCCAGGCCTAAAGGACCACCTTCAGCTTACAGCTTCCCTCACCGCTGGTGTCTGTCTCAGGTCCTTAGGGTGCTGCCATGACTAGCAGTGGCAACCTTCTGACAACAATACAATTCAAGGCAGCAGCCTCCCCAGTGGAGATGTCTGACAGGGCCCACACAGGCTCCATGTCCCCAGTGTCCCCCGGGACAAGTCAACTAACTGACACACACACACACACACACAGACACACACACACATTTTCCTCCTGCTGCATAAGGCTACAAGGCTCCAGTTGAGCAGAATGCTCGTACAGTTCAAAGATAAGGAGCAGAGACGCACCTCGTCCACGATGGACTCATTGTCCTCTATGAATGAGCTGAAGTCCACAGGAGGGGCCCACATGCTATTCTGGCTGTGCAGGCTAGTGCTGGATTCTTCCTCGTCTTTGCGTTTTGTGACGGCCACTTTATACCTGGGTCCCAGCCAGAGAGAACAGCTGTCATGCATTTCGTTCAGAAACTATAAAACGAGAGGCCAAGAGCAACTAATAGAGACAATAACAGCAGCATCTTCTCTCTTTAACACCTGAGTGTTCTTTTAGCAAATTAAAAAATAATAAAATAATAACAATAATAATAACAATCATCATCATCATCATGTGAGGATCACGAAAGAGGTCACAAGAGAGAACCAGTAAAATACAAAAAGGAGGCTTTATTTCTGAAGGGGGGGAAACCCCCAACAGAGCAGGCAACGGTACAAAGTCCACAATGCAAAATCAGAAACCAAAGGGGCGAAATCCAAAATAGTAACCGGGCACCAATCACAAAAATCAGAGTCATACAAAAAATGGTTTAGTAACAAGAAGGCGGCGAAGTACAAGGAGTAAGCAAAAATCGATAATCAAGGACGGTCCAGTCAGAAAGATAATCACAATGAGAACTAGGTGAAAATGAACGTGGCACAAGGGTAAACTTTGATGAGGAAGTGCTGTGTAGAGACACCTAATATACACTTCTGGGAGATCATATGACAACAGAACTCAGGTGCAGGCAGTTAGACTGACTACAAGGAAGCGACACATTAGGGAGAACCTGATCACATGAAATTGGCAGAAACCAAAACGCGGACAGGGATCACGGGACAATCCTATAGACAAATACACAGCTCCAGTCAAGGAGTTCTAATGTGCCTAGATACTAAGAGAAAGGACAGTGCGAGCAGGTCCGGAGAACCCACAGAAATGCAGTAGAGAAGATTAGGGAAAGACAAGAGGCGGAGACTAGAACAGGGCGCATGCTGAGAGCTTCTTGATCAATTAGTAAGTGCAGCTATACAATCCCTAGCGCTCGTTAGAAGTTAGTATTATATACAATGTTAGTCTTGGTTAGTAATTTAACAAAAACAACAAACTGTTACTATTGGTTAGTAATATAGAAAAAGCAAGGTGAAGGAAGAAAACGAGATTGGAAGCAAGGTTGAAATCCAGAAACCATTAAATCACCCGAAGGAGTGGCACGCAATACTGGGGCTGTGAGCAAAGACAAGACCAAAGACCAGACAGGGGGAAACAAAGTGCAAAGCATGGTATAAACAAAAACATGGACCGGAGTAAAACTATGGTAAAAAGTAAAACATGGAAAAACAAAACTAAAACAATGCATGAATAAATCTGAGTAACCAAATCACAATACACATTTAAAGAATAGTCAGACATTGCAAAAATCTAAATATGGCAATCTGATCAGGAACATGGCAAGGCAGAATCAGAATCACAACAAATCATCATCATCATCACCATCATTTTAACAATATTCCATTGTGTATACAATTTGGGCTATTTAGTTTTATGAGTAAGGTAGACTATATGCAAATAAAGGTGCACATTTCACCCAGAAAATGCAAGTGTGATCACTGAATGATATGTCGCACAGGCACAAGGGTTACAAAATATGGTGGGACTTCCAAAAATATTAGACCATTCCATTGTAACGTCTGTCAAATAACGTCAATCACTGGGAAAAAAAAAAAAAAAAGAACTGTGAGATTCCCAAATTGTTGAACATGTGCTCCTTATAGCAACCTTACAGCGCTTATATTGCGTCACAATTTCCACCAGCTGTGAGACAATCAGATGCAAACAGATGCCATTTTTTCTGCCTATAGAGGGCGCTGTAGCCTCACCGTGCCCAGGACATGGAGCTCTCTTCAGGGGCGATCTCAGGCAGGTGTTCCCCGGCGAAGCTCAGCACCTGTAGCCGATAAGAGCGCTGGTGGCCCCAGCGGTTTGTCCGGTTGCTGGCGATGTGCAGATAGCGGGGAATCTTTTCGCCGTGGCGCAGTGCCGCTTCTTTCTCTGTCCCCAGCTGCTTCTCCACCAGGTGCGGCACCTGCGCCTTCCTCCCCGGTAGCCATGGCAACTCCACCTCCTCAAATCTCATGTCTTTGGTCTGGAACACGTTTTTCACGCCTTCAACAGAGACAAGACCTTTCAGCAGCATAGATTTAGCATCCTGCAACCCCAAAAAAACATGTTATTTGGCTACATAGAAAGAGCCTTACAGAACATTTATGGAACCCTCCGTCATTAGTGCGAAAGCCGTAAAATAAAGAGCCATTTGCCGCATGTACACTGCTTGGACAGTGTTCTACAGTGTGTAAAGGTTTGTTTTGGGGCATTTTTTTTCTGAGAGACAAATGCAAAGTCTTTGTGGTCGACACGCACTGTATGTGTCCTATCATCATCTGCGTCAGTAAAACTAATAGATATCAGGATATCGATGCCTTTCAATGATTGATTGATTAATTGAGTGCTTGGTGATACATTTATTTGGAATTTTTCATGAGCACCAACAGCTACTTTGAGCGCACAGCATGACTGCAAACTCAAACACAGATTAACAGTTTAAGGAAAACTTGAGGAACAACACAATCCCAACAAAGCTCTCCAAACCAGTTAAGTGATTCAATCTCACATTCGATTTGAGTGTAAAAGAGCCATTCCCGCAACTGCCTACAGGTTAAAATAAAGTCAGCATCTTAACCTCGATCTTTTATTTGTTACTGATCATGTCATTGTTGGACTTGTAGTACAATAAGCAAAATATTACATCAGGTATCTTTGTGGCACTGCAAAGCTGTAATTGAGATAATGTAATTAACAAAAGTACATAACCCCTGTGAACATCAAAGGCACTAAATAATGAACAATTAATGGCT
This sequence comes from Gymnothorax reevesii, assembly GCA_029721435.1. NCBI lineage: Eukaryota > Metazoa > Chordata > Actinopteri > Anguilliformes > Muraenidae > Gymnothorax > Gymnothorax reevesii. The sequence continues at coordinate 53,791,427 of CM056584.1, read as the reverse complement.
TGTTCAATAGCTGGGATTGCCATTGCGGTTGGAATTGAAACCAGTGCATCCAGGGGTCCAACTGAGAACCACTGAGGGATGAGCAGTATTGTCCACCGTCACTGTGAATTATTGGTCGTACTGACCCTAGAAGAGCCAATTCAAACCCACAGAGAGTGACTAGAATCGACATGCCAGCACACTTACCCAATACATCCAAGTCAACTTTGAAGTTCATGAAGTGGGTGTGAATGTTTCCAATGATATTTTCTTGCACCTGGTGGCCATGTTTCTCACTTCCTTTCACTTTGAAGGACGAAGATATGTAGCCCGTGGCATGCACTTTGGCCTCCACGGACCCGCTCTGGTAGAAGATGAAGTCCCATACGTAGTCATAATTAATTATTGCCGTTATGGTCCGAAAGATCAAAACGCTGTTCGACAAACCCCCGTAGCTATTGCTGAAAAAATCAGAAAAGTGTCTTCTGAGTGGACGCCCGGTGTCATGCTCGAAAATGCAGATGGAATTCATGAACCTCTTGGGTTCGTTTGTGTCAATGTAGCGGACGGTATCCACATATGCAGCGTTATACGGACAGTCGACGCCGCGCGTCAGTTCATGCGCGAAACGCCCTATCCCCATACTAGCATACAGGAACTTAGTTAGCATCATTCCTGGCGTGACGGAACCATATAAAGACATGGCCTCTTGGACACTTAATTCATAAGCAATTCTTTCATCTTTGAAGCGAATGTCAAAAACTCGCATTCCCGTCGATGAACTCAAGCCAAAAGCAAAACTCCAGTCTAAGTACAATACCTGGTTGTTCTTAACACTGAAACGTTGGCCTTGAAGATAAATTTGTTGAGGACCTAAACCTGTTGGTTTCACTTTGGGTTTCAATGATGCATAATTAGAAATCTTCTTATAAACGATCTTGGTGACACTACCAGCATTGTATTTTTGAATAAGTTCCTCTGCGCTCTGGAAGTATTGCCCGTTATACAGCAACTTCTCTACTATCCATTCAGAAGCGTTTGTACTTCTGTGATTCACTAAAACTTCGAATCCGACGGGATGAAGGTACATTCCGCTCATATCCCGAAAGTATGAAATCCACGTTTGTCTGTCTCCCGCCTGGACGCCCCGGGGCATTCCTTCGAATGGATTCAAGGACTTGTCCTTTTGGACACCGAAGCTCTCTCTTAGGATGTGACCGAGCTTCGTATATATTTCCTTATGCAGAAATTTGAAAAGTAAGACATATTCCCCAGTTGTGACAGTTCGGGAGAAGATTGGCAGCTCTTTTTTGTATTTCTTTAAAGTGACATCCACGTGGTACTTAGGATTTGGGAGCGGTCCCACCGCATACTCCTTAATATTCCCCTCTGATCCATGGAAAACCACCACTCTTGCGCGCCTCTCGGGTCTTGCTGCATCTCCATCCAAGTAGCGCAAGACATCAGCCTTCTTAGGTAGTTGCAGGTCAATCATGAAAATAAAATCTTCAGATGGCTTTGCAGAAGCGCTGCGGGAGATGTGCAGGTTAGGATTATTCCACATGTAGTCGCGCACCTGCAGGTATTCATCAGTGGTGAGATCGGCAAACACCAGGCTGCTGCTGTTATGTTTGTACTTCAGCGCGTTATGGGACTGTGAGGGACACGCTGGCGTCGTCTTCGACTTCAAACATATCAAGAAAATATTAAGTACAACCGACAGTATACCAAGAAATATGCACGGATTTTTCGCAAAGGAATTCATTAATTGCATGGCTGCACTGTTTTATGGAGATGAGGGTTTGGAGGTGCGGCGCCAATTAAGCCTCAGAAATGAAGTACAGGGGTTGACTGCTGGTTACTAAAACCCAATGTGGCCGCCCATTCCAATTCCACGACTTCAGCCCCCAATACTCTGTTAAAAGATCCGACGAGAATTTGTACACTGTTTTTTTTTTGGTCGAAAATCTCGCGAGAAGGCTTATCTATCCTTATCTGTTGTTTGTCTTGGCAGCAAAAAAGTACCACACACAACATCTCTTATACCACAAATAAATAGCCCATGAGCACTAGTCATACAGTTCAGGTTAGATGAGAAATATAATTCTTAATTTGAACGTGAAATTGTTCGCATATCAATCTTGGTTTCCATTTTTTCATCAATAATGGAGCATATGGGAAAACTAAAATGACTGAGAAAAGGTCAAATGTCATCAGTTTTCAAGGATGTTTATCCTTCCCTCCCCCTCCCCATCCCCACCCACGCACCCACTCAAACACACACAAACAAATAGTTCAGGTAAGATGAAAAATATTGTAAAACACTTCATTTGGACATGAAATTGTTAACATACCTGTCTTGGTTTTCCTTGTTTACATGAACAATGAAGTTCAGGTTTTATAGCTTGCTTTGCAGAATGTGCCAGAAATTGCAGCAAAAGACTCAGAGTAGTTGTTCTTTTTTTCAGGAAGTGTATGAAACAGTTTTCCAGTTTCAGTTTCGACCATGACTGGGATAATTTAATCATGAATCAACACCTTTACCGGTAATTTTTACGTATAGAGGTGCTGGTGGACTGCAGATTCCTTTGATCTGTCATTGTGTTCACGTCATTAGATCATGTAAAATTAGTGTGAGTACTTGTCGGCGTAGCATTTAGCTTCAATAATTTGGCAACTTGATTGTGGAGACTGTGGGATCATCAACTCACAACCAATGAGGGCTGGAAACTGCTGTTTTTCACCAGTGTCTCCCGTTACCTGCAGTCAGGTGTGAAGACAGACAGGCCAATCACCTGGCAGAAAAGAAAAACCAGGGCTGGATCTGGATTTGAGTAACAGAGTTTGCGACGATGCGACTCCTCGCGGTCATCGCTCAGGTTTCTTTTCTTTTTCTTTTGTTTGCGGCCGCAGAGTCATAGTTGTGAGTGCTGAATACTGTGGAATCTGCATGTCTGAATATGTGCTGCACACACATTTACAGTTCATATTCACATTTTATTAGCCAGATTCTACATGCTTTTGGTCAATTAGCGGCACCGTGGCACAGCGGTTTTTCACTCTTCCCTCATAGCCAGAACATTGCAAGTTCGAATTTGGACCTGGGGCTTTTCTGTGTAGAGTTTGCATGTCCTGCCCGTGTTCACATGTGTTTCCCCTAGGTACTCTGGTCTCCTCCCAAGCTCCAAAGCTGTGAATGGTGTGTGCGCCCGGCGATTGATTGGCGAGCTGTCCAGAGTGCGTCCCTGCCTTTTGCCCCTTGTCAGCTGGGATAGGCTCCAGCTCCCCCGCTACTCTAGAAAGGAGGAAGCCGTATAAATAATGGAAGGATTTCCATCAAAGCACTCCGGCCAACAGGAGGTAACTCATGCAAGCAAGTTTTAGACCAATTGTTTGTTCACAAATTCACCTCAGTACTACACCATTAAATTAACTATTTTTATGTTACCAACAACAAAACACGTGGAATGCTCGCACTTAACATTTATTATATACAGTACTCAATAGTTACTACGACCATCCACACCTTCTCCTGGCTTTTCCACATGTCAAATAGTGCTGTCAGCCCCCAGCACAGTGTATAAGGGTGAGTGATGTCATCAGGTACTACCACTTGCAGGAGCTTTCTGATCTCACCACAAATTCATGTGATTTGAGATGTACTCAGTTCTGAGGAGCAAACATAGGCTCTATCCTCCCAAAAACTTGATTTAAACAACTTCCCAAATAAAACAGTACACCACGATCGCTTACCACCTCTTATTGTTTACAGCACTGACCAGACATGCAATATTTAAGCCTTGTTAACTGGGTTAATGGCACCATTTTTAGTTTAATACCCATGCAGGAAAATCTGGAGCAATATGACCTCAATTATCCTCACTGGAATGTTAAGAGAGATGGGTGGATCGCAATGATTTACTGCATGTTCTGGCAGATTGGTGCGTGGCCACGCCCTTCAACCACATCAGCACACCTGCAACAGCTGATTCTCCTCCTACAGAGCGGTACTTCAGCACCCTGGACAGCGGCCAGAGAGACAAACCCACTCAGCACTCCCGAGACGCTGGACAGTTCCCACCAGCTGTGAGTCATAAGGCTAAGCGGTTTTGGAGAAAAGGTGCATGAGGGGAAACAGCAGCGCCTCATGTTAATCAGAAGTGACCACACCTTCAGAGAGAGAAACGGGCAGCTGTCAGGAGGCCGCCGCGGAGCCTGGATGTAGGGCTCTTTTCTGACCATGCCTGTTTTTTCTGTCCCTTAAGAGTCAGATGGTGGAGAGACTGGGGGTTTCCGCGCAGAAATCTGGTTTTGACTCATCCTCCCGCCTAGTCCACGCCTTGTTTCCTGGTGTCTCGCCACAATGTTGAGACATGGCTGTGTTAAATGTGTACAGCATACACAGACAGAGAGGATTAATGACACCGTTTATGATTTGAAGTTGTGCAAGTGCTGCTTTCTCATCTGTCCCGAGAGAGAAACATCGTGTGAGACTCGAGGGAGCGAGAGAGACCCAAAAGTTAAAAAGCAAAAACCTCAGAGTGCTTTTAGAGTTCATGTTCATTAAAGCTAAAGCAGCATTATCATGCTGCAACACCATAGTAAATAACTAAGAGCTCATGGAAGCTGCACCATTTTTGCTCCAGTCGAGAATGAGACTCAGGGAGAAAGAGGTGAGCACTTTATTATATATTACAGAGCAGGACTGCCTGACGACTTCTCAAAGCCTGCACTGCGGCTGAGGGAGACTTGCGCTCGGTACACTGCATTACAAAGGCGACAAAGGCTTGGCATGAAGGCTTCTCCTCTGATACGGCCCAAGAAGTCCAGATGTTTGCTTCCTCGGAAATGCTCAGTTTAGTGAGTGATTTCATTCTGATGGAAACTATTATACTGAGAGGCATTAAAAACACAAGGTGGCTTTTATGGTCTAGGTTGAAAACTGATTTTTTCCTTTTTCTGATTCATATGATGACCATCAGGTATGGTAAGCATTGCAAAATGTCAGGTGTCTGGGTTCAAATCCCTTCCTGGTTTAAGACCTCATTATGATTATTCAAATGCAACAAAATGCCCTAGATCATGGTGTGAATCACATACTGTGAGAAATCGTTTTGCAAATGAAAAGTTTAAGGTTGCTGCTGAACTGAGTGCCAATTTAACAAAAGCAGTAAAGGCAAGTCTCACAACCAAAAGTACAGTTTCCCCAGACCGTGTTTTGCAAAAACAAAGGACACAATTTACCACTCTGTAAAACAGTATATTTTAATATGCATTTCTAATGCCTCTCAGTATACTTTATTAACCTTGTGCGTCAAGTGGCCAAGGTACTTGTTGAACTTACTGAGAGTATTGGAGATGACTTGCTAAACACCGCTTCTAATAAAATGGGTGAGTGGTGAGTTTTAACCTTCTTTAAATGTAATGTTAAATGAAGAAATACACATCCAAGGTTCTATTTTACTCTTTATTTATGTTTATTTACATGTCATGACAAATTCAAACAGAAATGTTGTGCTGTACGCAACTTTATTTTTTTTTTACTGGGCACCAGGTTCTTGTGTCCGCAAAGGATTGTGGGATACATACAGACACAAAGTGCGCATCTTACCCATCCTTCAAAATCCAATAGATGAAGGCAGCGTTTCTCTGCTCTATTTGAAGGATCCTTCACAATGCAATGACTTTCGATGACCGCAGCAGCAGATAATTGCAGCCTATGCTTCGACGCACAGCCCCATGCGACACTTCCATTTGGAGTATGGAAAAAGGAGGATATTTTGTGCATACTTGAAATCATATATAAACTTGTTACTGATAAACATGTCATAAACAACAGCCGGATTATTCAGTGGACAGTTAGGAGGTCACTGTTCGGGAGGTTGTTCAGCCACGCCATTTTTATTATCATTTTTTATGATTATTATTATGATTATTTTTTCTCAGGACAAATATATCAACTCATAAGGCACAGGAAAAATAAAAACCAAGCAGTCAAAGGTCATTTCTGGTCAAACTGGATGCTATAAATGCAAGAAGGACAAAAATTGCAGTCAAATAAAGGTCTGTTCATCACAATATTATCAGAACTTTGCCAAAACCAGGGTCATCTGGTTTTCACAAAGCAAAGACACCAATCTCAAAGCTGTTTGTGATTGATTTAAAGCATGGATAAAGGCAAAGCTTCATTTCTTACATCAGCATGGATAAAGGCAAAGCTTCATTTCTTACATCAGCATGGATAAAGGCAAAGCTTCATTTCTTACATCAGCATGGATAAAGGCAAAGCTTCATTTCTTACATCAGCTTTTATCAGCCGTACCCTGAATGGGCCAGTTTGGATGCAGACATTAGTCTCAAACTGCCAGTTAAACAACTGATTTTGTAAATCAAGGTCTTTAGCAAAGCTTGGAACTGATTATTAGACACAGCAATGTTACTGCATTTCTGGATTGAAAGAGTCCACCCACACCAGCGATTTCTAGAAAATATTGCACAATCCAAAAATAGGACAAAGGGTCCTGTAGCTTACAGAAATCAATCTTATAGTGATGATACAAGTTATGAGAACTTCATGTGAAGTTTGACCTTCAAATCATTGAAGATCAATGTCAAGGTCACTGAATAAAAGTTCACAAAAATTTATAAGACCTCTTGTAATACAACCCCAAGCTCTGAAGCAGTTTTGGTGATACAAGCCATTGAAAATTCAATATGTCAATAGTGAACTTTAAAGGTCACAGAGGGTAAAGTTGCGGCCAGAAGATGGACTTCATATATCACTATGTCTCTACACCAACCTTGGCTCCATCTGTCACCATGAGTCATTGTCATTTCACTGTCGAGTTTGATCCTCACAGGTCACTGACAGTCAAGTTGAATGTCATCAAATTAAAGTTCATATGTGACTTCCAAGATGTCAGCAACACAAACATAGGCTCCATCTGTGACCATTTTAATGACAAAAGTCATTGAATTTTCACTAGCTCACATTTGACCTTCAAAGGTCAATATGAAGGTCAAATGAAACCTCATATACTATGACTTCCTATATGTCTCCAATATAAACCTAGTCTCCATCTGTGACCGTTTTGGCAATTTTAGTCACTGTAATTGTATTATGTCAAGTTTGACCTTCAAAGGTCATCAACAGTCATGTTTAGTGTCAGTAAATGAAAGGTCATGCGTGAATTCCTTTAAGTCTGTGAAATAAACTTATATGCTATCTGTGAAATTTTTAGTGGTAGAAGTCATTGAATTTTCACTATACCAAGGTCACCAAATGCCCTTCACTTTCTCCTCATGCCTGTAAGATAGATATCAGCATGTAGTTCTCAACAAATCCTCCTCCAAACTGAGTAATGTCACCTCAGGCATCCCCCAGGGGTCAGTCCTGGGGCCTTTGCTCTTTTTCATCTACTTGCTCCTACTAGGTCAGATTCTGAGAAACCATGGCATCAATTTCCACTCATATGCAGATGACACACAAATATACTTATAAACAGCCTCTGACGTACAGCCTACAATAACCCAGGCCACCAAATGCAACAATGAAATACAATTATGGATGAACTATAACTCCCTTTAACTTAACACCAGCAAAACAGTCGCAATTCTCATTGGTACCAAAATGGCAGGCATCTCCCACATCACCATCTGCGACCACTCCATCCCGCTCTCCTCACTTCTCACTAACCTTGGTGTCACATTGGACTCATCACTTTCCTTTGATGCAGGCAAACAATGCCCCAACCTACCTCCAAGAACTTCTCAGCCCCCAATCCTCCCCCCAAACACTAAGGTCAAGTTTCTACAACCTCCTTGCTGTGCTGTGGACCAAACTGGCCAGAAGGCGTGACTAAGCCTTCTCCGTGCTGGGGCCCCGCCTGTGGCATTGGCTCCCTGGACCACTCAGGGCCCCTGAGTCTCTGGACACTTTCAAGACTAATTTCAAAACGCTCCTGTTCATTTAAACTTTTCCCCATTTGGCCCATTCTCCATAAGACCCAATGTTAAAGTACAGCGCACCCACAAGACCCACATCCATTGATTCAATCAAAATGGCACTTGCACTGTACATCATGGGTATCAAGGTGAGTTGATTGCCAGATTTAGAAAAAACCGTTATTGGACAGCTTTTGAGAAATTATCTGTCTGTCTTTTAACATTGTTAATATTTTCCTTGACCTTGAGTTTGACCTTTGAAAGTCAGCTAAGGTTAACTTTGACATAGCCAAATTACAGGTCATAATTGACTTCCTGTATGTCGATAAGCTAAAGACTACAAAACCTATAGTAGATAATAATTAAATCACTTAAATGTCTTCAGCCTTAAAGTCTAAGGAAGCTCACATGAGTGTTTTCCATTCTAGGAAAAGCTCCTCAATTCATGTAACCATGTTAAGAAATCATTCTATGCAAACTGCAAAACTTGATACTGCGAGCTGTAATCTCTCTAAACACACTGTGATATAAGCATATACTGTATTCCGCGTGTCTGTAAAACTTTTCCTGTACCCGCTCTTGCCCTCCAAATTCTGCGTAATAACAGTTGCCCAGTTTCCTCTTTTGTCATCACGCCCCTCTGTGCTCACCAGCTCCACGTTTCTGCAATCATCCCTAGTGCATTTGCCCTTTCTTTCACCAGTCCAGGGTGAGTTTATCTCAGTTTTTCCTATTACTTACAAGCCTTGTATTTCAGTGTTGCATCCTCATGCATCTACTTTCTTTGTTTACCGGTTTACACATTTGAATCAGCCTAGTATCTGTTTGATTTTTGCTTTGACCTTGATTGTCTGACTGGATTTTGCTGCTGCCCAAGTTCCTGTGCTGTATTCTGTTAGTCTGGTTACTGACCCTCTGACTGTCCCATGACTTGGGCTCTGCTAATCGTTATGGTGCTTCAATTCTCCTGATGGCTATTGACCCGGACTGTCTCATCTTGTTAAATGGGTTCATAATTAAAGTGAAACGGATTTCCTGCCTGCTTTTAATTTCTGCGCCCATGGCATCACAAAGGGTGGACCAACCAGTTGTTAGGTTTAGGAGGGCAATTATTTGTCACATGGGTAATGTAGGTTTTGAAAAACTAATAGTCTTCAGAAAATGAAATGGTCCTTTAATAGCTACATTTTGTGTTAACTCACATTGTATTTGTCTTATATGAAAATTGGTTGGATAACCTGAAACATTTGAATATGACAAATAAGCAAAGATGAAAAAAATTGAGAAGGAGAAAATAGAAATGCCCCTTCCTGATTATGAAACATTATGAAACATCTCCACAGCCAGACTGCGGGATGTTGACAGGACACAGCTGTAAGTCCCAGGTCACAGCCGTATGGTTTGCTGATGTGAGATCTTGCTTTCTCTGGTCTACTGATCTTCACTGAACTCCAGGACCCCCTCAAAGCCATTGTAGGTAAAGGAGGGGAGGTGCTGGTGGCAGGTCTCCTGAGCGATACAGGCCATCTTGTTGTTCTCACACTGTTCTGGGGAATCAGGGTGGATGTACACGGCGTCCGGCGAATCCACTGACGGATCCTGATCAAAATAATTGTGCGGTCTCAGGATGACCCCTCCGCCGTTGCCAACGGTTACAGTGTTTGGGACGTCCTCAGCGTGTGGGATGTGGAGGAACCCTGTGGTAACCCAGGCAACCAGATCCTAGGAGCAGTCATATACAGACAAAAAATTGGGTTTACTGACATCATGACAAACATCTGCACAGCATCATCAACTCTCAGATAGAATGCCTGTTCTTAAAATTATTACAAAACCCAAAACCAGTGAAGTTGGCACATTATGTAAATCGTAGATAAAAACAGAATACAATGATTTGCAAATCCTTTTCAACTTATATTCAGTTGAATACACTGCAAAGACAAGATGTTTAATGTTCAAACTGAGAAACTTTTTTTTTGTTGCAAATAATCATTAACTTAGAATTTAAAGGCAGCAACACATTGCAAAAAAGTTGGCACGGGAGCCTTTTTACCACTGTGTTACATCGCCTTTCCTTTTATCGACACTCAGTAAACGTTTGGGAACTGAGGAGACCAATTTTTGAAGCTTTTCAGGTGGAAGTCTTTCCCATTCTTGCTTGATGTACAGCTTAAGTTGTTCAACAGCCCGGGGTCTCCATTGTCGTATTTTACCCTTCATAATGCGCCACTCATTTTCAATGGGAGACAGGTCTGGACTACAGGCAGGCCAGTCTAGTACCCGCACTCTTTTACTACGGAGCCATGCTGTTGTAACATGTGCAGAATGTGGCTTGGCATTGTCTTGCTGAAATAAGCAGGGGCGTCCATGAAAAAGACGTTGCTTGCATGGCAACATATGTTGCTCCAAAACCTGTATGTACCTTTCAGCATTAATGTTGCCTTCAAATATGTGTAAGTTGCCCATGCCTTGGGCACTAATACACCCCCATACCATCACAGATGCTGGCTTTTGAACTTTGCGCCTATAACAGTCCGGATGGTTCTTTTCCTCTTTGGTACGGAGGACACAACGTCCACAGTTTCCAAAAACAATTTGAAACGTGGACTCGTCAGACCACAGAACACTTTTCCACTTTGCATCAGTCCATCTTAGATGAGCTTGGGCCCAGCGAAGCCGGCGGCGTTTGTGGGTGCTGTTGATAAATGGCTTTCACTTTGCATTGTTCAGTTTTAACTTGCACTTGCAGATGTAGCGACGAAGTGTACTGATAGTGGTTTTCTGAAGTGTTCCTGAGCCCATGTGGTGATGTCCTTCAATGTTGGTTTTCGGCCTTGTCGCTTACGTGCAGTGATTTCTCCAGATTCTCTGAACCTTTTGACGATATTCCGGACCGTAGATGATGAAATCCCTAGCAATAGCTCTTTGAGGAATGTTGTTTTTAAACTGTTCGACAATCAGCTCACGCATTTGTTCACTAAGTGGTGACCCTCGCCTCATCCTTGTTTGTGAATGACTGAGCATTTCAGGGAAGCTGCTTTTATACCCAATCATGGCACCCACCTGTTCCCAATTCGCCTGTTCACCTGCTGGATGTTCTAAATAAGTGTTTGATGAGCATTCCTCAACTCCCTGAGTCTTTTTTGCCACTTGTCCCAGCTTTTTTGAAACATGTTGCAAGCATCAAATTCCAAATGAGCTAATATTTGCAAAAAATTACAAAGTTTACCTGTTTGAACATTAGGTAACTTGTCTTTGCAGCGTATTCAATTGAATATAAGTTGAAAAGGATTTGCAGATCATTGTATTCTGTTTTTATGAACGACTTACATAACGTGCCAACTTCACTGGTTTTGGGTTTTGTGTTATCTTTTTGCAATAAGTGCAAGTTTTAGACTTCCGTAGACTCACTGGAAGAAGACATGTTTTAAAAACATAATTTAGACCTTCTTGGCCACAAATGTGATGAAGAAAACTGATCAAAGAGACATTCTCTCCGAGTAAGAGAAAACAGGGCTGAGCTTCAGGGTTTAGAGAGGCTCACACTACAGGACTGACAGGGACCTCGATATCAGGGAACATCACACATCTGCTCTGGGCCCACCAGCCAGATTTGATGAGCTCCATCTTAAACACAACTAATGCATCTAATCCAGCTCATGATCAGTGGCTCAGGTCAGCTGTAGGCTTAACAACACAAATAACTAGATATGGCTGGTGTGCCCCACAGAGAGGTTTGTCAATACAGAAGGCACTGGAGTATCTTTCAGGAGAAAAGGAGCACCTGTGTCTCTCAGGGACCAGAGCAGCAGAGCTCATGTTATAAGAGGACAAATCTCTAGATCCATGAGGCCACATGACGCACAGCAGTCAGCTCTAGAGCAGTGTTGTTTTCGTTAAGGATGATGAAATGATTTCGTTAACGCACCTTTTTTTATCACTAAATCGAGACGGAGACGAGCTAAACGTAGCTCTTTGATGACGAAAATATGACGAGACGTATCTGTTGTTTTTCGTTGACGAAGGAGACGAGACGAAATTGTTAGTGGGTTGGCTTGCTGGCCTGCTAATTTCTGATTCCCAAGCCACATAGCAACAGGAGAGGTTTTAACGACTTTGATTGGCTGGAAAATGATGTCCTGTATTTGCATACCAACCAATCAGCTTCTGGGAGTGCGTGCATGCATTAGAGAGGCTGTCTGCCAGAGAGTTTCTAGTATAGTCATGGATGGCTTGACACCTATGCGAGCCGTCGTGTATCAAATTACGTTGCTCTTTGGTTACAGCCACCCTGTATGCCAGTAAGCTAAGAAGCGTTCACTAAGGAAAATCTTTGAGAGTGATCATCATTTTCTGGCGATATGATTTGTTTCGTGCTCCAACTTTACTAACTTTGCAAGCTGTAATAGGCATGAACTTATCTGAGGTTTCGCGGCAGTTCCGTGCATTATGCATTATCTAGTTGCACATGCTATAGCGTTACTCTTCACATTATAAAGTTAGCCATCTTCTTACCTTGCTGACGCTAGTTCAAGGAAATCTTTGTAATCATTATTGCGGTAATATTATGGCGATATAATTTAGTTTTTTCTTAAACTGTGAGAATTCCGCATTCAACCTCCACTTTTTTCGGCTTTCACTCTGAATCGTTAACTCAGAGTTGGCGAGTGCCTTTTGTGACAAGATTCTAATGGAAATGGATCCTTCCTTGTCTCTGATGAGGTGTTAAACAGCATCATATGCTACAGTATGAGACAGCTGTACTTGCAGGCTACAAGTGGTTTCCAGAAATTTCACTGGGAAACGGAAACAAAAAAAAGTTTCTCAGTTTGAACATTAAACATCTTGTCTTTGCAGTGTATTCAATTGAATATAAGTTGAAAAGGATTTGTAAATCATTGTATTCTGTTTTTATCTACGATTTACATAACGTGCCAACTTCACTGGTTTTGGGTTTTGTACGTCGAGTCTACTGTTGGGCTAAAGCCACAAGGGTCTGACAGTGACATCGCACAGGCATAACCACAGGCTGTGCTTTTTGCTGTATTTTGCTGTGGGGTTGTATAAGCTAATGTCTGTTGTACTTCATAATAGTCAGAGAGATCATATGCATGTTCTGAACTGCACTTGCAGTGGCAGACGAGGTCAAGTTGAGCAAATGTGTTCCTCTGATATTGCTCATATTTTGGGCTTGTGTGTGTCAACAGCACTTTCATAGGTTCTCAGAAATAAAGCCACAAACAAAGAATGGTTTGTTTCTTGACTGTCTTGGAGTGATGAACATTAATTCCACTCTATGTTACCACTTTATCTGTGTTTAAAGCACCATTTTTAGTAGATCAGCCAGTATAGTATGACAGATTTGTATCTTCATGGATGGGAGCGCTATCAAACTGGTAAGGGATCTGGTTATTGTACAAAAGTGTTAAGAGAGTTAACTGTTGCTTTGTGAATTGCAACACAACCAGTCAACCTTGATTACAATTTCCTATATCTGTATTGGCCTAATTTAATCTTTTTAAGTCATTATTTTTTTGAGTAAAATTAATGACTAAAACTAGACTAAAACTCTTTTAGTTTTCGTTGACTGAAACTAGACTAAAACTATCAATGATAGAAATGACTAAAATGTGACTAAAACTAATAAGCATTTCGTCCAAAAGACTGAGAATAAAACTAAATCAAAAATGGCTGCCAAAAACAACACTGCTCTAGAGGCCCTCCAGCCACTTGAACTCGAACCAGCAACCTCCAGTCCAGAGACTGGCAAGGTATCGTGGCCTGCTCTTAAGCTAAATTAGATAACCTAATCCCGTCCATCCATTTTCGGTGGCTTATTTGGGCTGGGTTGCAAGAGAAGCAGACTAAGCAAAGTGGGCCGGGCATCCCCTCTCCAGCTACTTACTGCAACTGAGGGACCCCAAGCTACTCCAAAGGCCAGCTGGGAGATGTTGTCCTTCGAGCAAGTCCTGGGTCTGCCTCAAGGCCTTAGGCATGCCCAGAACACCTCTAAAGGGAGGTGTCCAGCAGGCATCCGGACCAGATGGCAGAACCACCTCAGCTGGCCCCTCTCAACACTGTTGAGCAGCAGCTCTACTCTGAGTCTCTAAGGGCCAGCCAAGCCACCTGGCAGTAAAAACTCATTTCAGCCGCTTGTATTCGCAATCTTTTCTTTCGGTCACTACTCAAAGCTCATGACCAAAGGTCAGGGTTGGAACGTAGATGGAGCAGTAAAATGAGATGTTCTCCTTCAGCCTAAGCTCCTTCTTCCACACGATGGACCAGTTCACTGCCCGCTTCACTGCAGATGCAGCACCGATCTCACGGCCAACCTTCCTCTCCATCGTACCTTCACCTCGTGAAGACTCCCAAATACTTATTCTCCTTCACTTGACGTGACAACTCACCCACCATTCGGCGGGGACTAGGGCTGCACGATGAACCGAATGGCGGTTCTTTTAAGCGCAATAAAAATAACGGCCACTATGAGGAAGACAGACGTGCTTGTTTATTACCTTTTCTATGACACACACCTAATATGGTCATTTGAAATGCTTCTGGGAAAAAAACAGTGATTTGAAGTTTGCTAATTACCTGCGAGATTAGACAGCCTACATCACCTTGGCTTAATTAGCTTACCTTAAATCAATTCCCGTGTACTTTGCTTAACTTGTAATCAAGCCATTTAACTGACTAATAAAAACCAAAATGAGGCCAATAATGATAAAGAAGAGATAATGAGAAGCAGAGAGACCTAACCAGGCTGCTGTGTGGGATAATAATCTGAACAAGTCGACATGGTCTACAACATCCCCCGCCAATCGTGCGCTTCTCATTTTCGAACTCAATCAAGGCCTTTATGGTCTGAAGCTACACACCAAATTTGGTTGCTGTATCTGTAGTAGTTTCTGAGTAAAGCTGTCCCCTTTATCTCGGACGGACGGACGGACGGACGGACGCACACACGGACGGACGGACGGACGGAGGTCAAACCTATATCCCCCTCCCACTTCGTGTTGTATAGCAGACCTCTGAATTCCACCTCTCGTAAAATTTTTACATATCATCAAAAAGATTTCTTAAAAATAAAATCATTTTAAGATGGCTATGGCTTTTAAGCATTTCAAAATATACGCAAAGTGGAAAACATTGTGTGAAGCATATCAAATGTGAAGTGCGAGAAAGGCGCATTGCACACAATAGATACATGCAGCACAGACTTGGCAAACACGTTCAGGCAAACGCAGATTTGTAGCATTTTTTTTTTATTTGATGATTGAACAAGCTTAATTTGAAATAAAGTAATTCATAGCTCTTGATTTTGGTTTCGTTTGAGGGTCTAAATAGCCGACTGAAGGTGGAAAACATTTTCTTTGAGCATATCGAATGTGACATGTAAAATGTTATCACATTTGCACGCATCGCGGCCAAACATAAAACTAGAAATATTCAATCTAACACATTCAGGCAAATTACGAGCTGAACAAAGCAAAGTTAAGGTCCGCGAAATCATCATCCTCTCCTCGACAATTGGTCTCACCCCCTTCCCATTTACTTTAAACCGCCAGAGATAGGCCTTATGTAATGCTCAATCACAAATAGGAAACCATTTATGTGGAGACCAATTCCACCATGACATTGACCTTCACGTGGCGTTGAGGGCACATCCGAGATGAAGTGGCCTTCTGAACACACCCTCTAGATTATTTGTGTGTCTATTTGCATTCTAAAGGCCACAATTCTGGATGGATTCTCTTCAAATTTGGTGTGGACAATCCTTTGGCTAGAGGGAAGAAATGATTCGTTTTTGGTGAAAATCAAGCTCAAGGTCACCCATTTCTCACATTGCTCTCGGGGCCAAACGGTGGGAGATAGACACACGGTTACTATTAACCACTAATAGGAAGTCATACATGGGAATCTAATGGCACCGTCACCTTCACCTTCAAGTGACCTTGAAAGGTCAGACTCAGCATCACCACTTTTCCGAGTGCTCTAACAGCCAAACGGTGCAAGATAGACCCATAGTTACTATTGATGACTAATTGGAAGTCATATATGGGGAATCTAATGGCACTGTGACTTTGACATTCAAGTGACCGTGAAAGGTCAAAATGGCCGACCTTCAAATTTTCAGGCTCTGTAATTGGGAAACCGGCAGAGATAGGCCCTATGTTATGCTCAATCAGAAATAGCAAATCATATATGGTCAGACTAATTGCAACATAAAATTGACCTTCATGTGGTGTTGAGGATGCAGGCGGGTGCCTTCTGGACACACCCTCTACTTACTGTACCAAATTTGGTGAAGCAGCGATCAGTAGTTGCTGAGTTTTGACCCCTACAAGATTTCCTGCCTGAAGGTCACAGCACTAAGGTCAAAGGTCAAATCCAGCAAAAAACATGACATTGCACATCTATGTGTCACAGTGAATTTCCATACCTGATTTGGAGAAGCTGGGATAATTACTTGCCGAATACTGACCCGAACAAAATTTCCAGGGTCAAAGTCACAGAGCTAAAGTCAAAGGTCAAATCCAACAAAAATCCTAACACTGCACATCCATGGGTCATAGTGAGTTACCAAACCAAATTTGGTGAAGATGCAGTAATTAATTGCTGAGTACTGGCCCGGACAAAATCATGGACGAACGGCAGACAACAAACAGACTCGCAGGTGACGACAATACCCCTCCGGCCAGAGTCGACCGAGGGGTAAAAACAGAATGTAGTATAGATAGAACCAGCGAATAAGTAAAAACCAATAAAACAATATAAAAATTACATTTATAATGCAACAAGCAGGCAATCAGAGCTAAAACACTAAAAACAGTCAATCAGGGCTAAAACTGTCATTCAGAAAATGTTCTCAAAAACAACAGTGTTTTTAACCCTGATTTAAAAGAACCAACAGATTGTGCAGGCCTCAAGCGCGCAGGCAGTTTGTTCCACAAATGAGGAGTGTAGTAATTAAAAGCTGCTTCACTATGTTTTGTTTTTGTTCTTGGAACGCACAACAGGCCTGCCCCAGAGTGAGAGTCTGGAAGGGAAGAAATGATTAGTTTTGATTAAAGGAGACTTCCGGTGTGAAATTGACTTGGGGTGTATTGAAACATGATAATGAGTACTTTCTTTTGTCAAATACCCCACCTCGTACGCACGCAACATTTTGAAATAAATGGCTTTTTAGCCGAAGCTCCCAACAGGCTTACAATGGCAATGAATCGGGAATAGCATTGCCATGCAAAGAAATCGCTATTTTTTTCATCATTAACAAGGCTCAAAGTAGCTCCACACTTCATCGGTAGAATTCTGAGAGCCCTGACATTTAATACGAGGCACTGAGAACTTTGAAAATGCACAGGTAGTTTACTAAAAAAAGACTATTTATGCAAACAGTACCTGGAGGCAGTTTCCAGTCGCCTCCATCTTGAAACTCACGAATAAGTCGATTGAGCATGAATGAATAGAAAGGATAGGGGAACAGATTGCAATCTATTTGTTTGTGCTCGTCAATCGACTTATTGTTACTTTCAAGATGGAAGCGACTGGAAACTACCTCAAGGTACTGTTTGTACTAGTCTTTTTTAATAAACTACCTGTGCATTTTCAAAGTTCTCAGTGTCTCCTTTTAAATGTCAGGGCCCTCAGAATTCAACCGATGAAGTGTGGAGCTTCTTTGAGCCTTGTTAAGAATGAAAAAAATAGCGATTTCTTTGCATGGCAATGCTATGCCCTTTTACTACCATTATAAACCTGTTGGGAGCTTCGACTAAAAAGCCATTTATTTCGAAATGTTGCGTGCGCATGGAGGTGGGGTATTCGACAAAAGTTAGTACTCATCATCATATTTCAATACACCCCAAGTCAATTTCACACCGGAAGTCTTCTTCAAGATCCTGTTCAAACCCTGGATTCTGGATCAGTTTGAAAATTTCATTAACACTGGGAAAGAGGGCAGACTTTCCACTGCTTATAACTTGAAATTGGTTGGAGATAGGCATGTAGTTAGTATTAATCACTAATAGGAAGTTGGGTATGGAGATTCTTTTACCACCAAATGTTATGACCTTCAGCAACCTTGAAAGGTCAAACTCAAGGTCATCCATTTCTCAGGCTGCTCTAGAGGCCAAATGGTGGGGAATAGAGACATGGTTACTATTAACCAGTAATAGGAAGTCATAAATCACAATCTAATGGCACCATCACCTTGACCTTCAAGTGACCTTGAAAGGTCAAAATGGCCGACCTTCATATTTTGAGGCTCTGTAACTGGGAAACCGCCAGAGATAGGCCTTATGTTATGCTCAATCACAAATAGGAAACCATATATGGGGAGAATATTTGCACCATGACATTGACCTATGATCCTCAGCGACCTTGAAAGGTCAAACTCAAGGTCACCCATTTCTCAGGCTGCTCTAGGGGCCAAACGGTGGGAGATAGAGACATGGTTACTGTTGAACACTAATAGGACGTCACATATGGGGGATCTAATCACACCATCACCTTTACCTTCAAGTGACCTTGAACAGTCAAACTCAGCATCACCACTTTTCCCAGTGCTCTAGCAGCCAAATGGTGCAAGATAGACCCATAATTACTATTGAAGACTGACAGAAAGTCATATATGGGGGATCTGCTAGCACTTTGGCCTTGACCTTCAAGTGACCTTGAAAGGTCAAAATGGCCGAGCTTCATATTATGAGGCTCTGTAACTGGGAAACTGCCAGAGATAGGCCTTTTGTTATGCTCGCAAATAGGAAATCATATATCAGGAGACTAATTGCACCATGACATTGACCTTCGCGTGGCGTTGAGGATGCAGGCGGGGTGATGTTGCCTTCCAAACACACCATCTAGTTTTAAATTAATCTTATTGAATTATCAAATAAAAAATGCCACAAATTTGCGATACTGATTCACCTGAACATGTTTGCCCAACATTCAGTGCATTAAACTATTGCGTGCAATGCAAATCGCACTCACATGCTTCATAAAATGTTTTCCACTTCACGTATAATTTTCAACGCTTAAAACCAGGGCCATCTTAAAATGACTTTATTTTTAAGAAATATTTTTAATAATACATAAAAATTCTCAGATATGAGGTGGAATTCAGAGGTTGGCTGTTTATTCAAATCATTGACATTCTTTCAATCTAACAAGGCAGCCTGGCTAGGTCCCTCTGCTTCTCATTATCTCTTTATCATTATGAGCCACATTTTGGTTTTGATTGCCCAGTTGGCTGAATAAATGGCTTGATTGCAAGTTAGGCAAAGTACACGGGAATTGATTTAAGGTAAGCTAATTAAGCCAAGGCGATGGAGGCTGTTCAACCTCGCTGGTAATTAGCAGACTTCAAATCACAGTTTTCTTCTCGGAAGCATTTCAAATGACCGTATTAGGTATGTGTCATAGAAAAGGTAATAAACAAGCTTGTCTTGTCTGCCTCATAGTGGCAACTACTTATATTGCACTTAAAATAATCGTGATTCGTTAATCGTGCAGTCAAAGAGGGGATACAACACCTTTTTCCAGCAGAAAAACAAACCATACCGGCCTGTGTAAGAGGTCACAGGTCAATGAAGCCAACAAGATCACATCATCTGCAAATAGCAGAGATACAACCCTGAAGCCACCAAACTGGACACCCTCAAAACTTCAGTTGCACTGCGATATCCTGTTTATGGTAAACATGAACAAAATAAGAGACGAGGTACATCCTAGGCAGAGTCCAACACCAACTGAAAATGAGTTTGACTTTGTAGCCAGAATGTGGACACAACTCCAGCTTTGGTTGGACAGGGATTGAGGGGCTCAAACTAATGGCCCCAGCTCCCCATACAACCACAGAAGCCCCAATAGGATACCTTGTCGGACAGAGTCAAAAGCCTCCTTAACATCCACAAAACAGACGTAAACTGGATGGGCAAACTCCCACGACCCCTCCAGTATCCCCTAAAGAATAAAAAGTTAGTCAAATATTCAAATAAAAGAATGGAACCTGCATAGCTCTTCCAAGTCTGAGGTTTGACAATCAAGTAAAGTCTCCTTTCCATCACCCTGGTATAAGCATTCCCTGGGAAGCTGAGGGAAGCGATCTCCCTAAAGTTGGAGCTCCCCCTCCAGCTCTCATTTTTTAAAATGGGAACCAGCACCCCAGTCTGACAGACTAAGGGCACTGTACCCAACTACAATGTGATGTTAAACAGGTGTGTCAACCATGACAGTCCAACAACATCCACAGCCTTCAGCAAATCAGAACGAATCTCTTCCATCCCCAGTGACTTGCCACTGCAGAGCTTTCTGATCACCTCAGTGCCTTCCACCAGGGAGATGGGCAAAGACACACTCAAGTCCACCATCCCTGCCTCCTCAATAGAGGGCGTATCTACTGGATTCAAGAGTTCCTCAAAGTGCTCCTTCCACCTCCAAACAATGTGCCCAGTCGAGGTCAGCAGTTCCCCATCCCTGGTGAAAACAGCCTGGGCGAAGCCCTGCCTCCCCTCCCTTAGTCGCCTGACGATAGCCAGAACCTCTTTGAGGCCTCCAGAAAGTCCGTCTCCACAGCCTCACCAAATTCCTCTCTGGCCTCAGTTTTCACTTCTGCGATTACCGTGTCTGCAGTCGTCTTAGCCAGCAGATACCGGTCCGCTGAGTCCCCTGGTTCAGCCAGGCCTAAAGCACCACCTTCAGCTTACAGCTTTCCTCACCGCTGGTGTCTGTCTCAGGTCTTTAGGGTGCGGCCATGACTAACAGTGACAACATTCTGACCACAATACAATTCAAGGCAGCCGCCTCCCCAGTGGAGATGTCTGACAGGGTCCACACAGGCTCCATGTCCCCAGCATCCCCCGGGACAGGTCAGCTAACTCACACACACACACACACATACACACGCACACACACTCAGGGATCTACATTTTCCTCCTGCTGCTTAAGGCTACAAGGCTTCAGTTGAGCAGAATGCACGTACAGTTCGAAGATAAGGAGCAGAGACGCACCTCGTCCACGATGGACTCATTGTCCTCTATGAATGAGCTGAAGTCCACAGGAGGGGCCCACATGCTATTCTGGCTGTGCAGGCTAGTGCTGGATTCTTCCTCGTCTTTGCGTTTTGTGATGGCCACTTTATACCTGGGTCCCAGCCAGAGAGAACAGCTGTCATGCATTACATTCACAATGCATAAAACGAGAAGCCAAGAGCAAAAAATTGAGACAAGTAATAATAATAATAATAATAATTTTAACAACATTCAGTTGTGTATACAGTTTCGGGCATGTAGTTATATCAGTAAGGTAGACTAAAAACAACTAACGGTGCACATTTCACCCAGAAAATGCAAATGTGATCACTGACCAGTATGGCCATGTCACACAGGCACAATTCAATCCAGTTGCGGAACACGAACAGAGAACTGGGTTGCACAAAACTTCCGTTTAAAACAATTATTAGTACTGACCCGTTCTCAGTCATTTTCATAATCAACAGAAGGTTCACTCCGGGAGCACTCAACAGTTAACAGGGCCGGCTTGTTCTCCCCGATTAGGAACAGGTCAGGACTAATAATTGTTTTAAACGGATGTTTTGTGCAACCCAATTCTCTGTTTGTGTTCCGCAACTGGACTGAATTTGGCTCATGATTTAATCGCTGTTAGATCGCATACGGAGAGAAACCGTGTCTTCGGTTGCCAATTACGATAATTGGAAAACACGTCAATAAATGAAAATGATTGAGAACTACTAATTGCAGTCAAAAAGGGACGTGTCTCAGCAACCCCGCTGGCCATGCCACTGTCGGCAAGCACATGTGCCAAAATAAAATTATCCCTTTGTTCTAAAAATTTAGAGATCGGTAA
This sequence comes from Gymnothorax reevesii, assembly GCA_029721435.1. Taxonomy (NCBI): domain Eukaryota; kingdom Metazoa; phylum Chordata; class Actinopteri; order Anguilliformes; family Muraenidae; genus Gymnothorax; species Gymnothorax reevesii. The sequence continues at coordinate 53,769,641 of CM056584.1, read as the reverse complement.
TCAACATGATATATCGAAATGTATTTATGACCACAATGACGTTTCATGATACCTCCTAGAAATATCAAAACGAAGACATTTCAATGATAAACCTACCTGGTCCGCCATCTTCGATTTCCTACACTGGAGGCAGCCATTGAGTCATTATTACCAGGGCCTCACTTTGAGCGCAAGCGCAACGAGGCACGGGCACCAGGCTGTCGAGCGTGTCTGCAAGTAAGCCGGCTGCGCGAGATTCCTAAAAAATTACGCGAGAATCTTGCCGAAGTTGCGCAATAAGCCAATAGCTGTGGCCATCGCAGGCTTTGGAGGGCTTATCACGCAACTTCGGCAAGATTCTCGCGTAATTTTTTGGGAATCTCGCGCAGCTGGCTTCCTTGCAGACACGCTCGAATGCACCCTTTATGTCTTTGCATTGACATTAAATGTATTATGGTTGCTCAAAGATTTTGTTTCACGTTCAGTGGAAATGCAGCATAAGACTGTCAGTGAGGGTAAATACAAACAGATGCCATTTTTCTTTCTAACACACAGGTCTGCCTGTAGAGGGCACTGTAGCCTCACCGTGCCCAGGACATGGAGCTCTCTTCAGGGGCAGTCTCAGGCAGGTGGTCCCCGGCGAAGCTCAGCACCTGCAGCCGATAAGAGCGCTGGTGGCCCCAGCGGTTTGTCCGGTTGCTGGCGATGTGCAGGTAGCGGGGAGTCTTTTCGCCGTGGCGCATTGCCGCTTCTTTCTCTGTCCCCAGCTGCTTCTCCACCAGGTGCGGCACCTGCGCCTTCCTCCCGGGTAGCCATGGCAAATCCACCTCCTCAAATCTCATGTCTTTGGTCTGGAACACGTTTTTCAGGCCTTCAACAGAGACAAGACCTTTCAGCAGCATAGATTTAGCATCCTGCAACCTCAGAAAAACACGTTATTTGGCTGCATAGAAAGAGCCTTATAGAACATTTATGGAACCCTCTGTCATTGGTGAGAAAGCCGTTAAACAAAGAGTCATTTGCCGCACGTACACCGCTTGGACAGTGTTCTACAGTGTGTAAAGGTTTGTTTTGGGGCAGTTTTTTCTGAGAGATAAATGCAAAGTCATTCTGGTCGACATGCACTGTAGGCCTATATGTCTTATTATCATCTCTGTCAATGAAACTAATAGATGTTATGATGTCGGTGCCTTTTAATGATTGATTGATTAATTGAGTGATTGGTGATACATTTATTTGGAATTTTTCTTGAGCAGTAACAACTACTTTGAGCGCTCAGCAAGACTGCAAACTCAAACACAGATTAACAGTTTTAGGAAACTTGCGGAACAACACAGTCCCAACAAAACACTCAGAACCAGTAAAGTGATTCAATCTCACATTCGTTCTGAGTGTAAAAGAGCCATTCCTGCAACTGCCTACTGTTGTGATTCTGATTATGCTAATGTGTTGTTTAAGTTCTGTGCCTGGCTTTGCCATGTTTATGGATTTCTGTGTTTAGTGACCATTGCTCTGACTGACCACTCTTTGGATTATGTATTGTATTTTTGTAGTTTGGATTTCCTTGTTTTATTATTTTTTATGTTTAGATCATTAGTTATCTTGCCATGTTTTCCTTTCCATGCATTGCACTTCGTCTACCCTGTCTTGTCTTGTGTAGGTCTTTGGCCACAGTCCCTAGTCTTGCGTGCCACTCATTTGGGTGATTTATTGGTTTATGGGTTTTCAATCTTCCTTCATTATCTCGTGTGCTTCCTTCCTCTCTCTTTTACTATCTACTAACCGTACTAACAGTTTATTGTTTTCAATAATTACAAACCCTTATTACCATTGTATATTTTTACTAACTTACTAACATGCACTCGGGATTGTATAGCTGTACATACTAATTGACTAACCATCTCTCAGCAGTCGCCCAATTCTAATCTCCGCCCTCCTTGCCTATCCCTAATTATCTCTGCTGCAGTTTTCCACTTATATCTCTTGCTCTCCTTTTCTTTAGACTATACACTTTAGTACTCCTTAATCGGAGTTGTTGTTTGTTCATAGGATTGTCTTGTGATCCCTGTCTGCGTCTTGGCATTTGCCAAATTCATGTAATTAGATTATTCCTCATGTGTCAGTCCTGATTATTGTTTCATTGATCACACCTGTTCTCCCTTGTCATGTGCTCACCCCGGATGTGTACTTAAGATGTCTGTTCAAGCACTTCCAGTGTCAGATCGTTCTCCCTAGTTTTCTTGTGCTACGTTTCTCGCCTCGATTTCTCAGTGTTTATCTTTCTGACTGGATTGCCCGACTTTTGATTTTTGCCTTTGTGATTTTGGATTACTGTTGCATCTGTGTGTTTTGACTATTTTTCTGCCCGACTACGAGATCTCTGTTTGCTGCCTTGGTAACGATTCGGATTACGTCCTGTGGATTCTGGCTTGTCACTCTGATAGTACTATTCCTGTGTACCAGACCCATTTCTGTCCGACTACGATTACTGTGATTGCTGCCCTGGTTTTCGATACTATTTTTTCCCAACTGGATTTCGATTTTTGGATTGTGGACTTTGTACTGTTGTTTTTCGCCCTGCGGGGGTCACCCCCCTTTACCAATAAATCAAGCTCTACTGCATTTCCTGGTTCTCTCATCTGGTTCCTGATCGCCACACCTACAGGTTTAAATAAAGTCAGCACGTTAACCTAGATCTGTCATTTCTTACCGATTATGACATTGTTGGACTTATAGTCCACACTGAAAAAACTGAGACTTTGGATCAAAGTAAAAAAATTGCGTCAACTTGTTGCAGATAATTTTTTTTTATTTTTTCTCAGTTGAAACATTTTTTAAAAAAGGTAATTTTTTTTTCAATTGAGAAAACCAAAAACCTTAGCTGTAACAAGTTGACAATTTTTTTTTTACTTTGATCCAAAGGCTTAGTTTTTTTTCAGTTCAATAAGCAAAATATTACATCAGCTATCTTTGTGGCACAGCAAAGCCATAATTGCTATTATGTAGTTTAAGAAGGTAAATAACCGCTGTAAACATCAAAGGCACCAAATAATGAAAAATTTGTGACTTGCTAAATAGCTTGAATTGCCATTGCGGTTGGAATAGAAACCAGTGCATCCAGGGGTCCTCCAACTGAGAACCACTGAGGGATGAGCAGTATTGCCCACCGTCACTGTAAATTATTGGCTGTACGGACCCTAGAAGAGCCAGTTCAAACCCACAGAGGGTGACTAGAATAGACATGCCAGCACACTTACCCACTACATCCAAGTCAACTTTGAAGTTCATGAAGTGGGTGTGAATGTTTCCAATGATATTTTCTTGCACCTGGTGGCCATGTTTCTCATTTCCTTTCACTTTGAAGGATGAGGATATGTAGCCCGTGGCATGCACTTTGGCCTCCACGGACCCGCTCTGGTAGAAGATGAAGTCCCATACGTAGTCATAATTAATTATTGATGTTATTGTCCGAAAGACCAAAACGCTGTTCGGCAAACCCCCGTAGCTATTGCTGAAAAAATCAGAAAAGTGTCTTCTGAGTGGACGCCCAGCGTCATGCTCGAAAATGCAGATGGAATTCATGAACCTCTTGGGTTCGTTTGTGTCAATGTAGCGGACAGTGTCCACATATGCAGCGTTATACGGGCAATCGACGCCGCGCGTCAGTTCGTGCGCGAAACGCCCTATCCCGGTGCTAGAGTCCAGGAACTTTGTTAGCATCATTCCTGGCGTGTTGGCACCATATACAGACATGGCCTCTTGAATACTTAACTCATAAACAATTCTTTCCCCTTTGAAGCGAATGTCAAAAACTCGCATTCCCGTTGATGAACTCAAGCCAAAAGCAAAACTCCAGTCTAAGTACAATACCTGGTTATCCTTTACACTGAAACGTTGGCCTTGAAGATAAATTTGTTGAGGACCAAAACCTGTTGGTTTCACTTTGGGTTTCAATGATGCATAATTAGAAATCTTCTTATAAACGATCTTGGTGACACTACCAGCATTGTATTTCAGAATAAGTTCCTCTGCGCTCTGGAAGTATTGCCCGTTATACAGCAACTTCTCTACTATCCATTCAGAAGCGTTTGTACTTCTGTGATTCACTAAAACTTCGAATCCGACGGGATGAAGGTACATTCCGCTCATATCCCGAAAGTATGAAATCCACGTTTGTCTGTCTCCCGCCTGGACGCCCCGGGGCATTCCTTCGAATGGATTCAAGGACTTGTCCTTTTGGACACCGAAGCTCTCTCTTAGGATGTGACCGAGCTTCATAAATATTTCCCTGTGCAGAAATTGGAAAAGTAAGACATATTCCCCAATTGTAACAGTTCGGGAGTTGATGGGCAGCTCTTTTTTGTATTTCTTTAAAGTGAGATCCTCGTGGTACTTAGGATTTGGGAGCGGTCCCACCGCATACTCCTTAATATTCGCTTCTGATCCATGATAAACGACCACTTTAGCGCGCCTCTCGGGTCTCGCCGCACGTTCATCTAAGTAGCGCAAGACATCCGCCTTCTTTGGTAGTAGCAGGTCAATCATGAAAATAAAATCTTCAGATGGCTTTGCAGAAGCGCTGCGGGAGATGTGCAGGTTAGGATTGTTCCACATGTAATCGCGCACCTGCAGGTATTCCTCAGTGGTGAGATCGGCAAACACCAGGCTGCTGCTGTTATGTTTGTACTTCAGCGCGTTATGGGACTGTGAGGGACACGCTGGCGTCGTCTTCGACTTCAAACATATCAAGACAATATTAAGTACTACGGAGAATATACCGAGAAATATGAGCAGATATTTCACAGACGAATTCATTATCTGTACTGGTACACTGTATTGAGGAGATGCGGCGCGAAGTAAGTCCAGGAATGAAGTGCAGCGGCCGAGAACAAGAGACAAAAAAGCAGATGGGGCCGCCCTTTTCAAATTACTGACATCATCCGATCATCAGTGAATTTCCCTTGTAAGATTAGACGAAGGATTAGGCGTAGGCTACAAGCTCTTCTTTTTAAATTGAAAATCTTGCAAGAGTGGAAAGCCACATTGAGATTAAAAATTTCTTTTTCAAGTGTGCCAGCAGTACATACAACAAAATTATGAACCAAACAATTGAAGCAATTAAGGACAGACAAAAAAGAACAAACAAACAAATAAAAATATGTATAAATATAACATACAGCTCATAGTAAGAATAGCATAAATAAATAAGTAGAATCAGTCGAGAAAAAAACTTTAAAAGAATATACAGTTTATAACACAAACAAAAACAGTCAAAAAAATCATCACATCATCCAAATAATAGAACTTTAGCCAAAACAACGACAGTCTGGTGAGCCTGATGCCACTCGATTCATTAGGATTTAAAGGCACCAAATGAAACTGGTTTGAAAAGATTTAAGTTGCCTTGTAACTTTTTGCAGGAAGTGGGAACAGAATTTCTGAAAGCTGTCTTTCCCAGCTCAATGCCGACGTTTGGAACTGTCACCAAGAATAATTCCTGGGAACGCAGACTGTAAATACTTGCGGGTTTTACAGAGGTTGCATGAGATAACCAATGTAATGTGATTGGAAGAAAGTTTGATAATGTTTTTTTTTTTCCCATAAATATGGCCATTTGGAATCATTGGGGTAGTACTCCTTGCGCAAGGACTACTCACCGGGTTTGGATTATTGAACGATTAAAGGCTGGATTAAAATAAGCTAACTTTTGAGGATTTTGTCCCAATCATGGCCTCACATCAAAACATCCCTTTCAATAAAAAAAAAATAATAATTAAAAAAATAATAATTATCCTGGCCTGTTTTCAGATTTTGCTCTTTATTTATGATATTTTCAGTAAACATTCAACCCACTCAGGTGGCCTCGAAGCATTCAGGGGCCTTTCAGTGACGGCTGTGGGTAGACCCCCCGCAGCAAAGAATAAGTCCCCATCATCATAAAAGCGTTTTTTTTTATTATCCCAGCTTGATTTTGATTCACTCTTTTCTTTGGCGACCTTTAAACCGCTTCCTTACCGGACGCGAAACGAATTTTCGTACAACAGATAACATACAAAGTTATGTTATTTGAACGTAATCTGTCGTGCGAAAAATTTGTTTCGCGTCTGGTGTGAAAGCAGCTTAGTTGGGAATAGCCAAACTCCAAATCTGAGGATTTTAAAAATGTGTGTGACTCACTAAATCTTGCCCAGTAGGTAGAAAGTCCCACTCATCCTAATATTCATTTTCCTAATAAATCATCCTTAATAGATCTGGGCCCGTGTTCATCAAGCTTCTCAGAATTACTCATAAGAATGCTACTAAGAATTGACTTAAGAGTAAAAAAATTCAAAGCTGTGCTTTAAAGGTTGTTATCAAGCATTTAAGTTTCATTTTAAGCAAAGTGAAGGAATAAATCTTAAGTGTCATTCTAAGAGCTGACTTTATGACATTTTGCTGTGCTTGCAAACAGGACTGTAGATGAGGCGATTGGAAAACCCCAAGCAAGGACCAATCACGGAATGTAATTTCTTATTTAAGAATATTCTCTAAAAATATCAAAATGAATTGCGAAAGTCCAAAGATAAGTTCACATTCAACGCACGTAAAACAATAATGAATTTTCGAAAGAATAAATTATAGGGGAGACCGGGGTCACCTCGTCGTGATTTTGTATTTGGCTTCACAACTCTGTTGCTGAAACTGAGAGAAATATCTTTATGGTCTATGTGTAGTGCAGAATGTCGCCTACAAAAGTTGTATTGATACAGTCTCAATATAACATATATTTGTCACAATATTCAATTTTCAATATGTGACAAACGTGCCGAAGTAACCCCATACCCGGGGTCAGATGGGTGGGGTAAAATTGTCACAGTTGGCAATCAGCTAAAGAAGTCAGTCCAATATTCTCATAACAGAAATGGTGAGAACTGTTTTTTTTTTTTACAACGAACCAAAACAAGCTGTGATTTATGCATAATCACCATCAGAGTAGCAGTTATGACATATGTAGGCGAGCTCACTGACATTTGCACAGTCCTCATGTGCCCAACCTTTGCATGAGAAGCAGTGGACCCACTCCTCTCCACCTTAGGATGAAAAAAGAGGACCACGGAACCAAAGAGGAGCAGCAAACATTCCCACTGAAAAAGGAATGGAATGAAATGCAGAGGCCCCAGGGCTGGCACCTGCCAACCCCAAATACTCTGCCAACACCTCCACTTTAATGGGCCCAACCTGTGGCCAATTAAGGTGGAGGCGAGAGAATGATAAAAGGAAGGGGCTGCAAAGAGCAAACCTTTACACATTCATACTTATGTCCTCCAAACTAACGCCCTAATAGGTCCTCTATCATAAACATAAAATAAATGCAAATATTAGAATTATGAAGACACTATAGGTGTCTTAAAAACAATAAATCGGCTCCAGGATTTGACTTGGGAATATTTCAATATAGCCTGAACACAGGACCTAAAAGAGGTGCAAAGTAAGGACCCTGACAAACTAGCTCCATGCTGCATGGTCAGAGTAGCCCCGTGCTCCCATTATGGAAATCAGGCCGCATATCTCATCTCATGATTGCAGCAGGTCTTTATCTTGTGTTAATAACTCTAGTTACATACGTTTATGAAACAGAACAAAAACACAGTGGAAATCTTTGTCTTCAAAGAAGCTAGATGCATTTCTTTCAGAAACTTAAAGTTTGGAATTTGGGCCAAAATTCAGTTATTTCGGCAGAAAACACTTACATGACACTACAAGTTCTTCCTTCCAAGGGATGACGTCGCATAATTTGTACATTTTCATTTTCCCGTCAGTGCGTTTGCAATGAAAAAAACTGGGGTGACAAACCTAACCCCGTGACCGAAGTAACCCCAGTCTCCCCTATTATTTACATTGGAAATGAAAGACAAACACTTTCTGATTTGTTCCAACTATTTCTTAATAACAAATTTGAAACTCTTGCGGTTGACTGACTTCCATATATAAAGTCTTCCGGTGGTGGAGGTGGGATGTTGCGCCTCTTGCAAATATTATGCAAAATTGCACATGCCATTCTAATACGGCACACTCTTTCGAGGGATTATTGAGCTTCAGACTGTAAAATGTGGAACCGGCACTTCTATTGGCCGATCCCTCTCTCTACCACACTTCTTGTGATATGGTGTGCCCTGCGAAGGGATGTTAAATTAAAACCTTAATTACAGCCCACATGCGGATTATTCTCGCAATGTGTTGATAATTTGAAAAACAACTGGATATCATTGTAAATAGCTTAAAAAAAAGACAATCTGTTGTAATTGATTTGGGCTTCTGTCAGCGGCATTGTAAGAAGTGGTCAAGAGAACACCAGTTGCAGGATCCAGAAGTGTTTATTAAACAAAAAACACCAAAAGAAACATGGCAGGCTCGCCAGAAATAAAACACCGTGCACATGCACTGAACAGATGGGAAAACTAAAGTACTCTGCCACAGGCAGGGGGAGACAGAAATACTCACTTCAAGAGTGGCTACACTAGAAAAACAGAAACTGAACCTAACTAAACCGACGGACACACTGGGGGACTTAAACGCGGGGCGGACAAGACAAGGGCGCCGCAAACAAGACTAGGGGATCATACAAGGAGAAACTGGGAAGGCACAAAGAACTGAGATTTCACCAAGTAGAACAGAGTCAATACGAGGATCTGTCTGATGTCCCCTCCCAGTACTGCCACATAAACAGTCACGAGAGGAGGCGGGGACTCAAAATGCAATCTCAACTGAAACAGAAACACACGGGATTAATAAACAATTACACGAGAACCGGGTTAACAAGAATGACTGGAGACAAGACGCTGAGACCATCAACCAAGCTAGACAGTTTAGATTAAGGTCATCTAAACGTAACAAGTAAAGAGCACCACAAGAGCAGCGAAGGGAAGCATAGCTTTTAAATCAGTTAATCAGAGAGCTCAGGCAGAATTTACTGAAGTCAGAAACGCACGCACTCGCTAGCAAGTTAATTAAGGTTAATACTATGCGACGAAATATTTACAATCACCCTTAAATAAGTGCTGGTTAGTACGGGTTAGTAATATCCTATCAGAGAACGCATTCACTCAGAGTTTCGCGAGACCTAGAATTAAGCACAGGTGGAAGCAATGAATGAAATAGCAGAGCCGAAACCGAAAGAGGAAACGTGATTGGACGACGCGACGCAGGCATGCTGAAGGCTGTCACGCGACATCACTGAAGGCAGACTGGGAGTGGATCGTCAGACGGCCGATGAAAGCTGAAATATAAAGCGAAAGTAAAGCACCAGCACAAATAAGCACGGGACAACACACGAAAGGGCAGAATCATAACAGTCATATGGAAAGGGGTGAGCAGCCACCGCGTAAAGGGTCCTTTACCACCGAACAGATGACATCCCCATGGTACAAAGTCTCTTTCAAAGAGCTGCTTCAGGCCACTTACATTTAAAATCTGTGCATCATCGGTAAACCCAGGCCATTTGGGTACCAAATCCAAAATGTTGTATTCTGCATCAAACACAGCTTGAGCGTTGATGCTGTGGTACCTCTTCCTGTTCACACACACATCCTCATTTATGCTGGGAGCGATGATCTTTATATGAGTGCCATCAATTGCACCCACAACTCCTGGAAAGTCGGCTATTTATTTTTACTGTTTATGCTACTCTTGGATAGTACAGGGTTGTTGTTGGAAAGTCGATGAAACGAGCCACACTGGAGCAGTAAGTGCCATAATTACTTCCATAACAATTCGGCTAATTGATGATTGTGATGGCCCCAAATCATCAGCGTTGCATTGCTGCATTTTTCCCGTGAGTTTTTTTTTTTTTTAAGTTTGTCTCAAAAATCAACAACAACAACAACAACAACAACAAATAAATAAGCTACATTACATAAAAAGATAAAAATTAGTATAAATAACACAAAATATAATACATCACTTGGTATTCATCAGAAAACTGAACATTGGTAATGTGTTTGAGAAGGAGCAGGAAGAAGCAAGAATGCTTATCAAGTCTTACCCCATCATTGCAGTAACAGAATACCTTCCCCACATCATCAAATCATGATCCGCCTCATCTCTGTATTTGTCCATGATTGATTTCTTATATTTGCTTTTAAACTGTGTAATATTATTGCTTTGCTTAATGTCATCATCAAGGCTATTCCACAGGATCACCCCACAAACTGATATGCACATGCTTTGTTGTGACGTGCAGAACACAAGCTTGTTTCAGATTTAATCTCCCTCTTCGCTCATATCTCGCCCCTCTGTCACTGAATAATTTTTGAATGTTTCTTGGCCGTAGATTGTTGTCTTGCTATAAATATGATTTGTACTGTTTAAAATTTTATTAGATCCATGAATTTCAGAATGTTTGATTTTACAAACAGTACATTTGTGTGTTCTCGGTAACCCACATGATGCATTATTGCCTTATTGCCCTTTTTTGCAGTTTGCATATTTTTTGTAAGTTGCTCCTGTAAGTATTACCCCAAACGTCCACACAGTAGCTGAGATATGGTAGAATTAGTGTGTTATACAGCATGTACAGTGTTATTTGGTTCAGTATATGTCTAGTTTTCCACAATATCGCAACAGATCTTGGAGCACAGATAGTTAACATGAGATTTCCAACAGAGCTTATGGTCTAATACAACACCCAGAAACTTATATTCATAAACTCTTTCTATCATTTCCTTATTAATTTTGACTTGTACCTCTGGATTTATTTTATAATAATGAGCCAATCAAGCAATTATCAGGATAAGCAGACTTGCAGGTTGTGACAGCAATCTACGTGTTAACCAAGATTTGTCAATGCGGTTGGATATTTAGCGTAGTTGTAATGCAGACAAAGTAGAAGTACAGAGTACAGATAAAAGTTTATAGAGTGGGGGTTGATAACGCTGGGCCTGTAGAGCCAGAGGGTGTGCTGAGTTTGGTTTTTTCCACCCGATTTAAACCTAAGACACCAGGTGAGATGAGTTAAGTGTGTAATTAACTGCTTTCATTCATCAATCAAGTCCTGAGTAACACTAAAAACCAGCTGACACTGCGGCTCTCCAGGACCAGGGTTGGCCACCCCTGTCCTAGAATATGGCTCTATAGGTTGAATGCCATAATCTCTTGGATTTAAGTTTGCCAGATTTTTGAGATAGAGCTTTGTTTACAAGTTATAGCACTACTCAATTACAATGATGGCTGCTGCGAGCAATCAAGACTTCAACAAAGAAAAAGTTCTTCACAGTGGATCACTTTACAACAGGGGTCACCAACCCTGTTCCTGGAGAGTTACCATCCTGTAGGTTTCTGCCAATTGAGCACACCTGATTCAACTAATCAGCTACTAAACAAGATCACGAGCTGGACAATTGAGCGACTAATAAGTTGAATCAGGTGCGCTGAATAGGAGGTAGAGCAGAAACCCATAGTAGCTCTCCAGGAACAGGGTTGGTGACCCCGCTCTACAATTTGTGAGTTCGATTTATATCATAGAAATGGCTAATGCTGATGGCAAAACTTGACAAATGGAGCACAAAGCTATGAATATAATGATAATACTGACAGGGCACAAAATTGCGACCGTTTTGGTCGCATATGTGACTAAAATTAACACTCGGCTGAGGTTAAAAGAAGGTGAAAAGCACTCTGTGCATTGTAAAGATTATGGCCCGGATCTCGCAGATAACAGCGCGTTAAATACTGGCTCCAAATACTTTAAACGTGACAGTACCTCCATACATAGAGAAAGCAAACACAGAAAATGCTGTGACAAATGAGCGTGAACAAGTAGGTTCGGTGTTCTGTTAAAGGGAACTTATTATGCTGATCCTTCTTTTAATACATATTAGTGATGTTATAATGTTGGTTGTCCATACTCAACCTCTGAAAAGTTTATAAACATAAGACACAGAGGCTTTACCGTAATCCAAGAACGTGATTTTGTGAACGTGATTTCCACTCTGGGCAGTTCCTCCCAAGATCTTTACGAGATCTGGGTAAAACCTGACGTCAGGTTGTACCGTCCACTTAATACGGACTTAGCCCAGAGCCAATCACGGCGCTGGACCTGCCCACACCGGAAAATATTCTAGCAGGCACTAACAACGGCACATCATACTATGCCTTAGTAGCCTCTACACTTTTGTAAATACAAAAGAAAAACCGCAGATCATTTGATCTGCCAGAGCTGCTTGTGCGTTTACTTTTGGACACAAATAAAAAAACACCTATTTCTCTTCCAAAAGAGGATTCCACCAGAAATCAGTGGGTAGCTTTTTTGTTTTCTGGCAGCAAACGGCCATGGCCGAAGCGAACGTTAGCTGGTTCTGCTCAGCATTTCACCAAAGACAGCTTTGTCAATAAAGGATAATTCGACACAGGATAAGCGTTTCAGCTGCTTCTCAAACCTGAAGCCAACCTGACGTGATCGCCAGTTGATTGTGGCTGTAGCACAGTGGCTAACGTAGCCAAGTTACTGTTGCTAATGTTTGTGTCCTAAATATGCAGGAGTAATATCAGGGGAAATTCGACAGAAGGTGTGTGAATATAAATCTCATTTGAAGCTAACTTTAAAACCTGTACTGCAAGGGTTTGTCTCTATGGTCATGACCGCTCGGTGCAGCTACTGCATGTTAGTTTACATGTCACCGTGCTAATTAAAAATGCTCCTGGTTAACTTATATGAAGTAATTCTGATCGTATGCTTGTTACTTTGGTAAGCAAATCATGGGCATTGTGTCCTCCGGGATAAAAAGGAAAAAGACGACCCCTCTTGTTATCAGCTTTCAGTTCAAAAGCCTGCATCTCTGATGGTATGGGGATGCATTAGTGCATATGGTGTGGGACACTTGCATGTTTTAAAAACCACCATGAATGATGAAAGGTATATAAAGGTTTAAGAGCAACATATGCTCCCCTCCAGATTACATCTATTCCAGGGAAGGCCTTGTGTATTTCAGCAGGACAGTGCAAAACCACATACTGCAGCTATAACAACAGCATGGCTTTGTAGTAGAAGAGTCCGTGTGCTGAACTGGCCTGCCTGCAGTCCTGATCTTTCACCAATTGAAGCATAATTAAACGAAAAGTCTGTCAAAGGAGACCAAAAACTCTCTAGCAGCTGGAAGCCTGTATCAAACAAGAGTGGGATCAAATTCCAATGGCTAAACTCAAGACACCTGTCTCCTCAATGCCCAGATGCCCCCACTCTGTGTTAAAAAGAAGAGGGGATGCTACACCATGGTAAACAGGCCCCTGTCCCAACTTTTTTGAGACCTGAAGCAGCCATCAAATTTGAAATGAGCTCATTTTGTGAATAACATTTAGAAATTTCTCAGTTTCAACATTAGCTATGTTATCTCTGTTCTATTGTGAATAAAAAACTGGCTGGTGTGATTTGAAAGTTATTGCGTTTTGATTTTAGTCGCAATTTACACTTTGTCCCAACTATTGTGGAATTGGAGTTGTAGATAAATCCTGCCAATTGTATTTGTCTGACCAAGGCATTTTTAACTCAGTCGGCCTGATGGTGGCGCTATAATTCAAGAAAAACAGTTTTTCACTTTAGAGGATATAACTCCTACGCTGTAAGTCCAATTTAAACAAAACTAGGTACAGACATTCCTTGGTCCAAACTCTTCAACTTTTCCTCGGACCTCTAAGGTCCGCCTTATTTGATTTTCCAGAATTTTGAATTTTTTTAAAAGCACATTTTCGACATCACCTCCTAGGCCATAGGTCAGATTCCTTTGAAATATGTGGATCATCAGTGGACCAAGCTTATCAAAGATTGCATAAAGCTTGTTGAAATCTCATTTCGTTTCCAAGATATTGACCAATGAACTTCAGCAGGGGTGTGGCTTAGCACATAAATGGACAAAATTCATCAACTATTTGGCCAATCATCACAGAACTTGTAGAATATGTCTATATAAGTACCAGGAACATACCTTGATAGTTTCATACACTATAGATGCAAAAAATGGCCTGCTGGCCTGAAGGCCTTGTGTTCCCTGTCGCACAAGTGACCAGAAACGTGGCAAAAACTGTTTTGATGGCTGAAAATAATGTGGTGCACTGTACGACTAATAATGTGAAGTACAATGACACTGTAGCTCATTGGTCATTGGTTGAACAGAGAGATGGATGAGGGATGGATCATTGTGATATGAGCTAAATATAACCATGGGTCATGAGAGAGATTACAATTTTCATGACTTGTGGATGATGGACGCATCGCCAAGGCATAGTTTTGTGCCCATGGCTGAGATCTACCTAACAAACCAATAAGAATGTCATATGAATTTGGTGAGCCTCCATCAAAGCTGTCAAAAGTTATTGCGAGTACAGTGTTCCTCACATCTTTTTGGTCAGTGACCTTGAAAACTAGGTCAAGGTTACTCATCATTTAACTTGAGCAAGGCCTTCACGAGAGGCATATGTGGTGTGAATTTGGTGATCCTCCATCAAACCTGTCAAAAGTTATTGCGAGTACAGTGTTCTTCACATGTTTTTGTACAGTGACCTTGAGAACTAGTTCAAGGTCAATCATCATTGAACTTGAGCAAGGCCTTCATGAGAGGCATATGTGGTGTGAATTTGGTGATCCTCCATCAAAGCTGTCAAAAGTTACTGCAAGTACAGTGTTCCTCACATCTTTTTCTCTGTGACCTTGAAAACTAGGTCAAGGTCACTCATCATTGAACTTGAGCAAGGCCTTCACGAGAGGCATATGTGGTGTGAATTTGGTGATCCTCCATCGAAGCTGTCAAAAGTTATTGCGAGTACACTGTTCCCGGACGGACGCACGGATGGACGCACGCACGCACGGACGGACGAACGAACAGCATTTCTATGTCCATCGTCCCGCCGGGGCGACGGGGGTCAAAAATGGGCATAGCATGACACAAATCAGACTATAAATCAGCAATTGTTTGTCCTATGGCCATAAAACTCACAGGATAGATTCATATAAGTATTTGAAATATACCCTGAAAATTTCACTCATATTGTCAGATAGGGGGCGCTATAAATGCAAAACAAAGCAACGTGGTATAACACAAATCGGACTATAAATCATGAATAGTTTTTCCAATCATTACAAATCTCACAGGATATGTCCACATAAGAACCTGAAACGTAGACTGAAAGTTTCAATGAAATCGACCAGTAGGAGGTGCCATAAATGCACAAAATAGCCTAACATAACACAAATCAGACTATACATCATAAGTTGTTGGTCCAATCATTACACTGGCATAATAGGTCCACATAAATACCTGCAACACACTCTTAAAGTGGTTTTTGTCCCCTGCCGCCACGATTGTGAGTGGAGCGGGGGACATAGTATTCAGCTCTGTCCCACTGTCCGTCACGTCCTGTTTATTCTGAACGCGATATCTCAAGAACGGTTTGACCATAGATTTCTGTGACCTTGGCATTATTCTCAAGGTCATTACGACCATTTGCCCACTTACAAATTCCTTGTCAACATGATATCTCAAGAACGGTTCGACTGATTCCATTCATCTTTGGTCTCAAGGTGTATTAGAGGAGAGGAACATAGTATTCAGCTCCATCAGTCCATCTGTTCGTCCTTCACGTCCCGTGTGTTGTGAACGTGAAATCTCCAGAACGGTTTGACTGATTTTATTCATTTTAGGCTTCATTGTGTATTTGTGTGATACGCCAACCCCAGTCCATTTCCATCACTTGGCTGGGGACATGGCCACGTTTAGTGGCAACACTTGTTCATTAAGCTGTTGAAGCTTTCGACTATTAATGGTCTTTCTTGGCTTGAATCCCCAGATTTGCCTCTTGCGGCTATATTTTTATCATTTTTACTTGATATTTGTGCTTGAAATTGAATGTATTCAAATTTTGTCTGTTTTAATTGTATTTACTGTCATTTTTTACTTTGTTGTGCAGGAGCCTACTGTCAGCCATGAACGCCATAGATCAAAGTTTTGTTCTTGTGTTTTAGTTAAAAACAAAATCACTGTGAAATAGGTGAAAATTAAGTGGTAAATGAAGTTAGGATCAAAGACTTTTGGTTACTTTCTTTCAGTTAAAAGCATATCTCCCTTGATAGTTACTTGATGTCTGGCACGATATGGGGCGCGTTTCCCATAAACACAGATGCTAATGTAGTCGGAACCATTGATTGCATATGATAGGTTGGTTGCTAATGTAGTTAGCAACTATGCTTTGCGGAAACATACCCCTACTCTGCTCAGCTTGACGCAACTGCAGTCCGCCTCTGTCAAAAATAGACTCGCCGCGTTTTTTCTGCAGAGCTAAGTAGAGTTTGTACCTGAGCATTCCTCACTCCATGTATAGGCTAAGAGCGTTGTCAAGAAAATGTTTCTTTTGTTAGCTTCTCAGGTTTACACTATCTGAACTCTTGGTAACCTTAGATAGCTGAGATGTCCATATGGAGCTGACAGTTATGACAGAGCAATTCTACACTTGGTAAGCTTTATATCAAGCATTGCCCAAGCAGTCGTGAAGAACAGATCATGATCTGCAATTAATGAGCTGTCGTGGAAAAAATAAGCTTTTAATTTTTTTTTTTTTTACCTTTTTCTTGTACACATAATTTGATGATCATGTACAAACCCAAACATATAACTTATAGTACAGAGAGAATTCAATTCAATTTTATTTGTATAGTGCTTTTCACAAAGTCACAAAGACGCCTTAAATTGAGAAAAATAAATAAAGAAACACATAAATAAAATGGACAGTGCCCAGCCTAATGCCCACTACAGCAAATGAGGCAAAAAAACTCTCAGTAAGGAGAAAAATCCTCAAACAGTGGTGTGAAAAAACTCCCCAGTGGGAATAAATCTCAGGAGGAACCCGGCTATAACGGGGAAGCCCATCCTCCGCGGGCTGGCTAAATAGTAACAAAATAAAGTAATAATAACGTAAAATGGTATTAAAGTCCAAAAAAGTCCATTAAAACATCGAAGCAGTGGCGTCTGTAGCTCCAGGAAGTGGCATGTAGAGGATGGTGCAGATCTGGATCAGGACCGAATCAGGACAGCAGGACAGCAGCAGCCAGTGCTCATGGTGAGGGACGGGGCTCTGATGGTCAAACAAAGTAATACTGGCGGGGGCTAAGGAATGAGAAGACGGCAAAGATATTCCGGGTCCAAGTCATTTAATGCTTTGTAAGTTAGCAGTAGTATTTTGCACTCAATTCTAAATTTTACTGAAGATTTTTTAAGCACCGGGCTGAAGCGATCAGGTCTTTTTTTGTCCTGGTCAGAACCCTAGCGGCAGAATTCTGCTCTGATTGAAGAAATGTCAGGCCAGAGCTCATACAACCATACAGTAAGACTGTAGACATTACATTAGTCCAGCCGAGAGGACACAAATGCGTGAACCATTTTTTCAGCCACTTGAAGGGACGACATTTTTCTGAGTGTAGATATGTTTATAAGATGAAAAAAGCCACTTGTATAGTTTTGTTGATATGAGTCTGGAGAGAGTTCTGAATCAAGGGTCACACCAAGGTGTTTCGAAACAGCTTTGGTAGAAACAGAGAGGCCATCTAAGTTGAGAGAAAACTTAATGATTGAGTCTGTAAGAGATTTAAGACCAAATACCAATATTTCAGTCTTATCTGGATTTAGTGAAATACCGTAAAATGTTGTGCCATCCATGCTTTAACAGCATTAAGGCACATCTCTAATCTAGTTACCTGATCGTTTTCACCTGGATTAAAAGAAAGTATATAGAGCTGTGTCTCGTCTGCATAGCAATGGTATTTAACATCATGTCTACTTATGATATTTCCTAGGAGAAGCATGTATGGAGAAAAGAGTAAAGAGGCTTGGCTGTACGGCGCTGTTTAGGGTAACTGAGCTATGCTAGCTAGTAGTAACGAAATGTAGTCACCCAGTTAATAGTTATACCTGTATAAATTTTAAAATGTCAGTCCATAAGACTGGTAGACAAGTGCTTGGCTAAACCTTTGCAGTCAATACATCCTGGAGTCAGTGTTGTGCTTTCATTATAGTTACGATTGTTTCATACCATCTCATGATGCAATTGTCCCCCCTGCCTTCTCACCTTTCACGAATAAAAACCAACAACGTGGCTAGCTTGCAAATAAAGACACTTGCTGCTCGCCAGTTGTTATTTTTTAAGGTAGGGGAAGCCAGGGCACAGTGAATTAGGGCATTTTTTTTTACAGAACTGACAAGGGGGAATACCAAAATGACATCATCACTTTTTGTGTTTGGGGACTCCCAATTCAACAAAGCTCACTTGATATCTTCAGGATCACTACTTATAAAATAGCAAGGTAAAGTATGTTTTTTAGGCATCAAAAGTAAATTTCTACCAATTCAGTTTGTTGGCCATATCCTGTAGACCACCCAGAAATATAAATCAAAACATGATGCAGTGGTTAGTGTGTTTATTTGTCATTATTACTGAATGGCTGTTTGCTTAGAACAGATGCAGCATGGACCAGTAGAGGCACTTTAGGTCAGTGAGTGCACATGGGGCACAGTGAATCGAGGCAGAACAAATCACTGGAAAAGTAAATTGCTCTGCCCTGACCATGTGATTCACTGTAACCCAGTGTGGTATTTGATCAGATACGAGGACCTCCCCCGCCCGCCGATGGCGTGCCGGTGTGGTGGGGGGAGGGGGGGACAGGTGGTGGGCTTGTTCATTGGCCCGCCCTTTCTCTCCTGTCCACCCAGTAGAGAGTGACACTCCCCTGCCGGCTGGGCCCGGTGTGCCCTTGGTCGTGGGTCCGGCAATGGGGGCTGGATTGGTTCATCCGGGGGGGTCGTATTCCTCCTCAGTGGGTGTCAAATCATTGCCTCCTGGAGTTGCACCGCACGGGGCCTCGGATCTTGCACTCTGCCCCTTCATGGTGGTTGGGGGTCGTGTCTGACGTGGGGTGTGGGGTGTGCTGGGGGGGGCTTGGGTGGGGGCGGTGGGATTCGGGGGCTTCTGGGGCGCCGATGCCCCGTGGGACCCCTCGGGCGGAGTTGGCGAAGACTGGCCCTGCCCCAGTCAATACATTCCGCAGGAAAAACACATAGAACAGGGACAGCAACAGGGTTAGGGGTGCGGGTTGGGATAGGTGTTGGAGGGGTACGGGGGGGGGCAGACGGCAGGGCAGTGGTGCGCTGCGGCTCTCTCCCCCCCTTTCCCCGGCACCTTCCGCCCTGCACTCCTATTTTAAATGCATTACACAAGAATAGGAGACAGAGCAGGGAATAATAGGATTAGGAGGCTGGGTTAGGTAAGGTGTAGGAGGGGTAAATGGGGGGACAGACAGTAATGCAGTGGTGCTGCGCTGCTCTGCCACCCCCCACCTCCTCCCTCCCTGCACTCCTATTTTAATGCACTTCACAACAATAGGATACATAGCCACTGATACACAAACCAGATAACACAAGTCTGGGGGGCGGGATGCGCTAGGTGCAGGGGGGGCGCATGGGGGGACAGACTGTAATGCAGAGGTGCAGTGCAGCTCTGCAGCCCCCCCCCCCCCCCTTCCGGCACACACACACACCCCCCTTCCTGCCCTCCTAGTTTAATGCACCTCACAAAAACAAAAACAGAAGAAGGAGAGGAGGAGGGGGGGGGGGAGGGAGAAAAACAAAACAAAACAAAAAAAAGTAATATTAAGATAGATAGAACGGGGCCTGGATCGCGAGGCTTCGCGTGGGGGGGTGCAGGGGGGTGGGGGCCCCCTGTTGTCCCGCTCCGCCCCCCCCCCTCGCCCTTGATGCCTCCTCTCTGCTGTCCCGGCCGCTGTTGGACCGGGTCCACAACTACCGGTGGGGGCGGGTCTATCTGATGGTTACCTTGCGGTTTCTCTTTGGGGGGTGGTGGATTGGCAGTCTTGGGGGTGTGGTGAATCAACTGCTGGGGGGCCTGTCCATGCCCCCGGGTCTGATCCTTGGCCGCGGGGCGGAGGCCTGTGCGGGGCTGGGGGGGGGGTGGGGGGATGGGGGGGAAATGCCTCCCCCCTCTCCTACTCCAATGAGCGGGTAGGCGGGCCCTGGCCCTGGCCCCGGTCCTGGCCTGGTCTACCTGCTCCTGGGCTCCGCGGGCTTGGGCGGCTTCTCGGGCTCCGCTGAGGGTGGGGGGGGTGATGGAGCGGGGCGGGTGTTCATGGGGTGGGCGGGGGTCTTGTACCCTTGCCCCCCCCCTCCTGGTGGCCCAATGATCGGCCAGGGTGCGCTGGCGGTACCCGACCTCGCCCCGTATGGGTCCTCCTCTGGATCGGGGTCCTTGGTCTCCTCCACTGGTTCAGGTCCTGCGATTTGACTGCCCCGGTGATTCGGGTGTCGGGCTAGCCACCTGGCTAATCTGACCCAAGTGGGATTGCATGCACCAGTGGTGATCTCATTAGCCAAATCGAATCAAATATGGCGACAGCCGTCTGTGACCCAAGCTTCACTAATGATTGTGGACCAAAGGGCTGCATCGCCAGGAGCATCACCTGCGGTGTTTTAGAAACTTTGGGAAATGGTCCCGCTCTGTCTGGCTCCCTCTGATCTCACTTCTATTTTCTCCCCTTATATTTGTCCTGTCCTTGTTGTCTTTGTCTTTTTATGTTTATTGGTGTATAAATAAAATGTCCTTCTATATCTCACTGTAGTGTCTCATTTCTTGATTAGAAGAATGTGTGGGTATCAGGGACACTGCCTTGGAGTGGTTTAAGTCATATATGTTAGGGAGATGCTTTTCAGTTAGACTTGGGGACTCTGCATTGTCGTCTGCCCCTCTATCCTGTGGTGTTCCTCAAGGCTCAGTTCTTGGGCCCATCCTCTTCTCTTTATACCTTTTGCCCCTCGGATTACTTTTCAAAAAGCATGGCATCTCTTACCAGTTTTATGCAGATGACTCCCAAATCTACCTGCCTCTCAAAAGAAATGATAACAGCTCCCTGATGCTCTTGCAAGAATGTTTAAAGGACATCAAGGCCTGGATGGCCCTAAACTTTTTTCATTTGAATGAAGAAAAAACTGAAGTCATGGTGTTTGGACCCAGTCAGGCCTCTGATATCCCTCTGATGAACTTGGGTTCACTGCAACCCTATGTAAAACCCACAGTCACAAACCTCAGTGTCAAAATGGACAGTGATTTTTAACTTAATAAACAAATAAATTCTGTAGTAAAATCCAGTTTTTATCAACTGAGGCTTTTATCTAAGATGAAACCTGTTTTATGTTTTAACGACTTTGAACGTGTGATTCATCCTTTTATCTCAACCCGTTTGGACTACTGTAATGCAGTTTACACTGGCCTTAATCAAGTCTCCCTTGCACACCTACAGTTAGTCCAAAATGCGGCTGCTCGTCTTTTAACAAGAACTCGGAAGCATAAACACATTACCCCCGTTCTGGCCTCCCACCATTGGCTGCCTGTCTATTTTATAATTAAGCTGCTGATCAGCTCTGTCTGGCCGTCCCAAAAACTAGACAAAAAACCAGGGGCAACCGCGCCTTCTCAGTGATAACCAGGGATGACCGCACCTTCTCAGTGATAACCAGGGGTGACCGTGACTTCTCAGTGATAACCAGGGGTGACCGCGCCTTCTCAGTGATAGCCTCCAGGCTGTGCAATGAGCTACTCCTCCATGTCAAAATGGCCAGCACCTTAGAAAATATTAAATCCAGACTTTTATATTTAGTCCTTGGCTTTTAACCCAGCATGAGAGTTGTGTGGTCACTGTTTTTGTTTTTAACTTCTGTTTCTTTTGTCTTTTGTTTCTGAGCCACTTTTTTTTTCTTTTGTACGTATATGTATGTATTTTATGTGTTCATGTGTATTTTATAGTGCTTTTTACTTTGAGTATCTTATGTGTTCTATTTATTTATTTTATTTATTCATTTTTTGCACAGCACTTTGGTAACCATTGTGTTTTTAAAATGTGCTATATAACTAAAATGGATTGGATTGGATCTTGTAAAAAAAAAATGTGTCTCACCAGAAATGTGATGGTAATGGCCAGGATCTGAGGCCTTGTGTATATACACAACACCCACCCCTTTATGCTCAGCACATAATGGTAAGCTTGCTTACAAACAGTATGAGAAAATCAACTAAATAATTTTACCGATTCACTGTGCCCCGGCTTCCCCTATGCTAATTTTTTACATCTGGTTGCAAACCCTCGATTTACTCTGGTGAGGCATTCTCCTGATTGTTCACATTTACACATATATGCCCTGCACCTTGAAAGTGTTCCTGACCTGGCAGACTCGTCGCCTGAGAATTAACTAGGTCTATCTGAATATTTTCCCAAAACTGAGTTATGTGAGTCAAATGTTTTCAAACTTAACAAGGTCTCCTGTGAGCACTTGATCTCCTGATGCCTGCAGTGGCTAGCTGTCAAAGGTCGATGTTACAAAGGTCTAACTTCATATTTCCTACTTCCACTAAGCATCAGAAAGGTTTATCAATGTAGTATATGGGGCTGGGCGGCCTGCCTATGTAGTATCCTGCTCTGGGCTCTATAGCCAATCAGGATGGACTCAGGGTTTTCATGGGTGGTTCTGGTAGTTCTGGCGAGGAAGTTGGGGTCGGAGTGTTGTTGTTGTTTTTCTGTAACGTGCCTGGAGCTACAAAGTAAAAGTTATGTTTCTGAATCCATCCTATATATTCCTCCGTTCTGCACATCGAACCCGACATGGTGTAAGAAGCGGCAAACTGCCACTGGTATTATGCATCGTCACCTGGAGTGAGAGTGGACTTTCTGTTTAAGCCTGTGAGTAGTAGCTGCACGGACAGCTAGCCCACCCACGTTGTTAGCTCGTGCTTACTGAGTTCAACGAAAGACAGTTAGCCTACCTCAAACAGCATGCAGTCCCTCACACCCCCGTCTCCATTATCCCTGACTGGAAACCTTGCTGAAAATTGGTAAAAAAAAAAATTGGGAGCAAAGACTGCGCTTATACCTCCTGGGTAGCGGACTTAAGGACAAATTAGAAGATCGGAAAATTGCTGTGTTGCTGCACTGCATCAGTGAGGACGCTTTGGAGATTTACAATATGCTGGAGATTGCCTATGAGGATCCGGGCGATAAACAAATGGAGGAGGTAATAAAAGTTTTTGAAAATTACTGTGCACCACTTCGGAATTATGTTTTTAAAAGACACCCGTTCTGGCGACATCAGTTAAAGGCTCACACAGGTACTGACATGTTTGTTACAGAGCTTAGGCAGAGAGCATGCACTTGTGAGTTCAAAGAGATGAGGACTTAATGATCAGGAACAAAATTGTGTTCAGTGTGTCAGATCTGCGTCTGAAAGAGAAACTGCTTGCTGTCTCTGATTTATCCTTGTCCAAGGCTATTGACATTTGCTGTGCTAAAGACATTACTCAGGCCAAGGTTAAAGTCACGACTTGCAGTGGTAGCATAAAGGAAGACGTGCTTGCGGTTGAAAAACATGGCCGCCAACGTCAGGCATCACAATGTCATGTGCGGTCCACCAGGGAGCAGCAAAACATGACCTGTGATAGATGTGGGGGAATGTACAAGCCCAGACACTGTCCTGCATGCAATGTGGAATATAGGAAATACGGTGCTGTGTGCCCATCAGCACTTGATGTTGACCCCATTGACACAGAGACCATGGGAGTAGATGCACTGTTCATTAGGGAGGTCACATGGACACAGGTTCGCACAAAGGACACTGGCTTGCACACAGCACTCCAAGTGAGGGTTTATTAGTCACCTTTAAACTTGACATAGGGGATGAAGCGAATGCATTGCTGCAAGCAATAGCAAGCAAACTGCTCAAACACCATAAAACGGTGGAGACAGACACTGTACTTGTAGCTTATGGTGGCCCCCGCATCAGACCCAAGGGTGTGCCAACACTACACGTCCACTCCCAAAACTAGCATCAGGCTAAAGGGTGTGCCAACACTACAAGTTCACTCCCAACACAAGAATCAAGCCAAAGGGTGTGGCAACACTACAAGTTCAGTCCCAACACATGCATCAAGCCAAGAGTGAGCCAACACTACACATTTACTCCCAAAACAAGCAGGCCCCCCTACAGTTCTTTGTGACTGACACATCTGACACATCATTGCCTAACAGGGCAGCATGTGTGAAGCTTGATCTGGTCAGGAAACTGGAGACGTTGACATGACGAGATCCACCACGGGTCAAAGAGATGCTGTTCCCCGCTATGCAGGTGTGTTCAAGGGCCTGGGCGAATTTCCAGTTACAAACCACATTCATATTGATTTGAAGGTGCCGCCTGTCTTTAAAAAATCCTATTTGCTGTGCCGGACAGGCTGTGAGAGACACTGGACAAACACACACGAACAGAGGGGTGTGTGTCGTAAAGTAAAGAAACCAGCACCTTGGGTGAGCAGCCTTGTCATGACAGAAAAGAAAAATTGTTCCCTACAAGTGTGCTTGGACCGGAGGGACCTTAACAAAGCAGTTCTCTGACAACACTTCTCCATACCCACACCTGAGCTTGTGCAATGCCAGGTAGCAGGGAGGAAAGTGTTCACAATTTTTGAGGGAAAGGACGGGTATTGGCAAATAAAACTGGATGATGAGTCAGCTGATCTGTGCACGTTCAATACACTATGGGGAAGATACCAGTTCACACATCTACCCTTTGGCATAAAAAGTGCCAGTGAGGCGTTTCAGTGGATTAACACCGAAAGCTTTGGCGACGTCACTGGAGTCCACATTATCGCAGATGACATGATAATAGCTGCAGCCACGAAGGAAGAACACGATCACATCTTGCAGCAAGTAATGGACAGAGCTGTTAAGCTGAATGTGAGATTCAATCCTGACAAAATACAGCACATGGTGAGTGAGATGAAATATATGGGCCACATCATCAGTGTAGAGGGTGTCGAAGCAGACAATCCAAAGTGACTGGAATCACAGAGATGCCCCCAACCAAGGACAGGAGGTCTACAGAGGCTGTTGGGCATGGCAAGTTTTCTGGCTTAGAATCCACGAGGCCTGACTGAACCGCAAAGAATGCTACTCAGAAGAGACATGATGTGGCAATGGCAGCCAGAGCAACAATTGGTGCTAGACCGACTGAAAGCAGCAATCTCCTGTGCACCACTGCTGACGCTCTTCAATCCACAGGACGATGTTGAAATACGAGCGGATTCATCCAAAGATGGCTGGGTGCAGTACTGATGCAGGGTGAACGTCCAGTAACTTCTGCATCCAGGGCCCATTGTACAGCTGAGCAGAACTACACTCAGATAGAAAAAGATCTCCTGGCTATAGTTCTGCACTGAAAAAGTTTCACCGATATGTCTATGGAGTCAGGGTCAAAATCCAATCTGATCACAAACCCCTTGAGGCTATTATCACCAAGCCTAATGCCAAGGCACCTGCAGGCCTTCAAAGAATGCTCCTCAAGATACAGAAGTATGACATTCATGTCACATATACCCCTGGCAAGGATATAGCGGTGGCAGACATGCTCTCCAGGGCTGTCAAGCTAACTGTCACACAAGAGGACTGTGACCTAGGTGAAGAGAAGGTTGTATATGAGATCAACCAGATGATGTCTGTAGACTGATCTGTCATAGAATAACTGAGAATGGCAACTGACACAGACCGTGAGATAAGATGTAGGTGCTGGTAAAACTTCACAGACAAGAGTGGCCTGACAGGAAAAAGTGTCTTCCACCAGAAGCGCAGCCATACTGGCACGCAGAGAATGACATTTACGTTGAAGATGGCTTGCTCATGGTTAACCTCTGCATGAGAGGCTGCACACTGCACACCAGGGCATCCAGTGCTCTCTTGCACACGCCAGGGCTCTGATGTACTGGCCAGGCCTGACAGACGATGTTAAAATGATGGTTGAATCATGCCCCTCATGTCAAGAAAAATTACCTGAAGACCAGAAAGAGTCGCTCCATCCTCACGCAGTGCCTGATGCACCGTGGGTGAAAGTAGCTGCTGACATTTTTGAGTTCCTAGGACGCTCCTTCTTTGTGGCAGTGGATTACTTTTCCAAATACCCTTAGGTGCTCCGGTTTCCCAACAAGACATCAGGTACAGTCATAGCTAAGTTTAAGGGTGTCTTTGCAAGGCGTGGTATACCCACTGAATTGATTGATCATGTTCCCTTTACCAGGGCTGAAATGACCCAATTTTCAAGGGAATGGGGTTTCAAGATAACCCACTCTAGCCCAGCTTACCCTCAGACTAATGGGTTGGCTGAAAAAACTGTTCAGTCAGGAAACAACATGGTGAAGACCACAACACAATCAGGTCTTGACCCTCACTTAGCTTTCCTGCACTTCAGAAACAAACCCATCACGGGACTGAAATACTCACCTGCTCAACTGATGATGGCCTGGGTCCTCCGCTCTGATGTCCCAGCCAGCGAAGAAGTCCTGGCTCCAGCGATACCGGAGAATGTCCAGCACAGCCCGAGGAGATGACAACTCCAGCAAAAGCACAGCTACAATAGGACGACATCCCCCCCTTCCTCCCTTCAAGGAGGGTGAGAGGGTTTGCATGAGGCTTACAAAAGGATGGCAGCCAGCATTAGTGGAGAGCGTGAGGGATGAGCTAAGATCATCGTCATCACACCTGCAGGAGCAAGATATCAGAGGAACCACAGTCACCTCAGTCTAGACAAGGTTGCCGGGCGCAGAGACTATGATGAAATCACAGGCCCAGCCACTGAGTCTGACCAGGAGAGCGAGCAAGGACAGAACGAAACACCTGATGTGCCAGAACCAGTGACCGACACAGAGACTGGCATAAACCAGACAGTAGGAAGAAATTTCAGGTTGCCGGCTCATCTACAGGATTATATACTTTAGTCTACAAGCATCCTTATCTGGTCATTTACTATGATGCAAACAGTGTATGTAGTATTATTTCATAATTTATGTTCATGAGTGAGTTTATGTGCTATCCCCACGTTACATGATGTACTCAATTATCACTCCTGAATGTTTAAGTACAAAGGGATACTGCATGTGTGTACCATGTTTAGCTAAGAATGGGGATGTAGTATATGGGGCTGGGCAGCTCACTACTGCTCTGGGCTCTATAGCCGATCAGGATGGACTTGGTGTTTTCGTGGGTGGTTCCGGTAATTTTGGGCGAGGAAGTTGGGGTCCGAGCGTTGTTGTTGTTGTTTTTCTGTAACGTGCCTGCAGCTGCAAAGTGAAAGTTACCTTTCTGAATCCGTCCAATATATTTCTCCGTACCACGGGGGTCTGTCAGCAAGCGAGTCGAGGTATCCTGCACACAAATTTGAATTTCTTGCACTAAAGTGGAGTGTGTGAAAAGTTTCATGACTATCTGTACGGGGCCAACTTTGTGGTAGTGACTGATAACGACCCGCTCACTTACCTGTTGAAGGAGAATTCCAGTGTGAAATTGATTTGGGGTGTATTGAAACATGATTGACGAGCATGAACGAATAGGAAGGATAGGGGAACAGATTGTAATCTATTTGTTTGTGCTCGTTAATTGACTTATTGTGAATTTGAAAATGGAGGTAAATGGAAACTACCTCAAGGTACTGTTTGTATGAGCAGTCTTTTTAATAAACTACCTGTCCATTTTCAAAGTTCGTAGTGCCTCGTTATAAATGTCAGGGCCGTCAATGAAGTGTAGAGCTACTCTGAGCCTTGTTAATGATGAAAAAACTGCAATTTATTTGCTGGCAATGCTATGCCTAATTCACTACTATTGTAAGCCTATAGGGAGCTTCGGCTAAAAAGCCATATATTTCGAGGTTGGGTATTCGACAAAAGTTAATACTCGTTATCATGTTTCAATACACCCCAAGTCAATTTCACACCGGAATTCTCCTTTAATAACAGCAAAGTTGGATGCCGCCAGTCACAGATGGCTTGCCGCCTTGTCCAACTACACGTTCAAGCTGCAATACTCAGCTGGAGAGCATAACCTCAACGCTGACACTTTGTCTCGCCGCCCTCATAGCCACCCTGCTGACGGGACCATATAGAGAGATTGGGACCTGATCAACAAGTTCACTGAAGGCTATGTCATTGAACCTGATGAATTGGAAAAACTTGACCCAGACATTGTTTCTGCCATTTGCCACCACTGTCTTGTCACCAGTGAGCCCAGCAGTTTGGCAGAGAGTCCCATCGCCTTGGTCGAGTCCCTGAGCCTAACGGCTAAAGCCGTTCCGGACTGCTATGCCAGCGAAGACCTCCATTTCTTACCAGTTGTTTCCTCCCTGTCGCACCTGGACCTAAAGGAAAAGCAAAGTGCTGATCCAATTATAAGAGATGTCATCCACCAGATAGAGACTGGGGAGAAGGTTCCCCTAACAGCAAGGCAAGAGCTCCCAGACCTTATGCTGTAGTTGAGAGAGCTGAACCACCTCGATTTGCAAGATGACATATTGTATTGAAGGTGGCAAGACGGAGAACAAGACTTGTTTCAGCTGGTGTTACCGGAGGTGCTGAGGTCCAGTAGTTTTTACGAGCTTGCATAATGACATGGGTCACTTGGGCATAGAGCGGACCTTAGACCTTGTACGCTCCCAGTTTTTCTGGCCTCGCTTGGCAGCTGATATTGAAGCTAGGATCAAGACCTGTGATCGTTGTGTGAGAAGCAAGGCACTCCCTGAAAGATCAGCACTACTTGTAAACATCAAGACCACTCGTCCTTTGGAGTTACTTTGCATGGATTACCTGTCACTCAAACCAGATCAAAGCAATACAAAAGACATTCTTGTTTTTACCGAACACTTTACAAAGTTTGGGATAGCCATTCCCACAGCTAACCAAAAGGCGAAGACAATGGCAAAATATCAATGGGAGAACCTCATTGTGTGCCAAGAGATACCAGAACGCCTCCACACGGATCAGGAGCCCGATTTTGAGTCAAAGTTGATTAAGGAACTTTACCAACTTGCTGGGATTGTAAAGACCAGAACAACCCCTAAGCATCCTCGTAGAAACCCAGTTCAACCGAACCCTACTCAACATGCTTGGTACGCTGGAGCACAAGCAGAAAGCTAGATGGAAAGACTACGTGAAACTGTTAGTGCACGCTTACAACTGCATGCGGAGTGACGTCATCGGTTTTACACCGTATGTACTAATGTTTGGCTGTTCATCATGTCTTCTGGTAGATCTGGCTTTTCGCTTGCATATGCGGGAACCTCAGTCTACTTCTCATTCCCAGTATGTTGAGAACCTGTGGTCCAGACTTGAAGAAAGCTTCCAGCTAGCTTCAAAGAATGCTGCAAGCTCTGGTGAAAGAAATAAAGCTCGCTTCAATCAGTGAGTCACCCGTCAAGTCTGGAGGACAGTGATTGAATTTTGGTGGAAAATGTCAGACTTTGTGGCAAGCACAAGCTTGAAGACAAATGGGAGCAAGATGTGTACGTTGTTATGAAACGTGCTGGAGACCTGCCCGTGTACACAATGCAGTCTGAGAACAGCGCAGATGGACTAACTCGTACGCTACACCGAGATTTACTTCTCCCATGTTCCTTCCTGTCAGCGTGTAGTGATCCAGATCCTGTGCCAGTTACACCACCACATTGTCCTCAGATCCAGAGCCAGAAACCAGTCAGTGTTCATCACACTGAAGACCAGGTTGAGGAGAAAGATGGATTGAATGCGCCTCAAGTCCAGATCCAGCCAGCCACATTCCAGTTCCGAGGTTCACCTGTCGAACCCTCCTTTGAATTTAATTCTCAGCCTCTGCTCAGGGCTGCTGGTTCACCTGTGTCCTCAGCAAATCCTGTGGATCCTGTTCCTGAAACCTTTTGCTTACCTGCTAATGGGGAGTCCTCTGCTGCGTTGGAAGCTTCTCTACCTGTGGGGGAAGAGCCTGAGCCTAATGAAAACTTACCTGAAGGAATCCCACCTACCTGTGTTCCTGAAGATCTATCTGTGGAAGAACCAGTGCTCCCTGACTAAGCAGAGCCATCACCCAGCCAAAATGAGCAATTGCTCAGTTCACCTGAGATACCGGTTGAAGCTCCAAACTTACCTGATCCGGTCGCTGAATCGGTTCATGTCGTCAGGCCTTCTAGTCGGCAGTGTCAACCTCCTAATTGCCTTCAATATGCGACGTTAGGTAATCTGCTCATTTCAGTTGTACAGGCACTATTTCATAGTTTCGTCAATGCTTATAGCGAAGCGCTAAGTACCGCTGCAGCAACTGACCTTGTGCGGCCTGGTGTTTACGATCTTTAGGATGCATCGGGAGTTGCATGATCTAAAGGGGGGAGGGTGCAACCCGAGTGAAAAAACCCTTATTAATTTTCTTTTTCCGCTCTTAATATAAAACTTACTCTTGCATGATTGCATCGTGCGTCATGCGTCGTGCGTCATTATGTCACGCGGTCATGTGACAGAGCGCGCCCAATCCTGGTAACATAAACCCGGCTGTGGCTTGCTGCCGGCAGTAGCAGCGAGAGGGGCACATTTGGGAAAAGTTGCTGCAGGAACGTCATATCATTGTTTGTTTAATTCAACACGAAACATTCCAAAACTAAATGCAACATATGTTGAACTGTAGGAGCCGACTACCGGAGCCATCGAGTGTCTGAAACGGAGGCTTGTATTGATTAAATTACGGAATTGGTGAATCGTGCTAACATGGTTTAACTTCCCATTCATTTGAATGGGTTCGCCTTGCCGCTACCTTGTTTTGTTTGGTGCGGTTAGTAGGGTCATTCATGCCCGAGTTCTCTGAATATGACCGGCTAAAGGAAACGTAAGCACTGTGCACTTATTTATATGATTGTGTATTACCTTTCGATGATGTTGAAGCGCTTTAAAGTTAATTTCTTTTTATTCGTGCTTTGCATCCTATGGACTTTCATGCAGTCCAGTTAATCACTGGGGCTGCCATGCACTTTATTTATGGATACTTGCCTTTTGATACTGCAGTTACTATGACGGATATTTTAATATAACAAATATTATTTATTCAAATCGAATTTATGTATTATGACTTGTTTATATTGTACAATATTGGATTATTGAATACTGAAGAACTGCTATTTATAATGCAGCCAGTGTGGTTTAGCACTGATCTTTTTGAATGTTCTTGATAATGTGTGTGCACAGTGCACACTAGATACTTAATTGGACCTGTTCTTTATACAGGCCAGGTTTCATGGCGAGCCACAAAGCCTAGTCTGGGCCTTAAAGATTGTGCCTGGGATTGAATCGAACTGAACCTCCACCCATCTGGTCGCGCTGGCTTCTGTATGCAGCCGCTGAACTGTGTTTGCGCCTTTTCAATCACAGGCAAACCCTCAAACTCTTTTTTTGGTGTCTGGACAATCAGATACTCACTGCAAGTTTAATTAATGTGCAATGATGAATTGAATTGTACATGCTGTGTTTTCCTAGGAATTGCCATTGTTATTATTTTCATTCTATCTATTGTTGTCAATGTGTAATGTTATTTGTCTTCTTATTTATAATATATGGTACCGCTTAAACCTGGACGGTATATTCTCCCCTCCTAGAGTCGTACGTAGTCCTCTGAGACGAGCCCTAATTATAACTGTGTCGCTGTCATTCAGTATCTATACTGTACTTTACACCAGGATAACGCACATGTTACACTGCCCTTTTCCAGAGTTGATGATCCCTGCGCTATTTCATTCAACGAGCTCCTATGTATCATCGGGGGGTATAAGGGCAAGCCTAAATAATACTCAAAACACTCGAGTCAATGACTGAAGGACAAACACATAACAGTTTACTGGATTTTATTTGATTTTACCCATTCAATGAAGTAATTCATTTTTAATAAGCTGAATGCGCCGGCCCCATCCTGTTGCTCGATACGGTATGGAATACACTCATATGAAGGGATAGTATCCAAACTGCGATATACCCATTTACTCATTTTGAGTAAATTAGCTTTTTCAATGTTGACACCTACGAGTTTGCTGTGTAGACATTTTGCTCTAATTTAAAGAATTTGCCAGGTAATGGAAGGGATTACACCATTTTGTATGCATTATTCATGTAATGTACTGTAAATGTAAGCAATATGCTGGTCATTGTACAAAAACAATTGCAGATTCAAAGTCATGAAAAATATCGCAGACTTAATAAGACCTATGCATCATTTGAAGGACACAATCATGAAACTAGGCATGTCATGCATTCTTAGCAGATGACCAAAATTAATTTGACTTGAAATCTGCAAAAGCCCCAGAGAATGCTTTCCATCAGGGAAAAATTCCCCTGATTTCCAGTGGTTGATACATGAGGTTACAGTGTTACCAGGTTAAAAAGTCATTCAACAGAGAATAATTAAAGCATGTATTTCATGTCTCTCCCATACAGTTATGTAATAAAACTTAATATTCTTACCCTTTGTAGCAGGTATTCATGAATCCAAGCCAAGTTACCAGATTACATTGGCTCAGTTCACAGGTTGATGCTCAGGAATTTTTTCACGGCAGTAATGAAGGGCCTATGGTTCTTCCACAGTGCTGCTGAAGGAATCACTGAACACATACGCTGAGCACTATGAAGCTGCTTTCACACCGGATGCGAAATTAATTTTTTACAGGACAGATTACATTCAAAATCATGGCAAAGACGCAATTTGGCGTGTATTCGCGTCTTTGCATTGACTTTGAATGTAATCTGTCGTGAAAATTAGGTGCGCGTCTGGTGTGAAAGCAGCTTAATTGGAAAATGATGCATTTTTTTTTTGTTATTTTGGTTCTGTTGAGTGAGCTATAATGACACTTTGTCGTTTTTGAACCCGATCTTTATTTATCCGGGTGAGGGAAACGGTGTGAAAAATGCATGCAGTTTTTGTCAATTTTTTTTGCATGCCTCCAGAAATTAGCCGTAAAATCTCAACGTCACCCTCCAGTGCTGTCATTAGACTCATACCTTGACGCATTTTGGAGGTAAGAACAACAATAAGCAATTACAGCTTGGATTTCTAGTTTTAGCCAGCGGACAGTCAGGGTGCGTGTACCTCAGAAACCTCACTGTTGTCTTCGCTTGAAGACTAGCAAGCTAGGTCTCCAACTGCTGAAGTACCACCCCTAAATATAAGTGCAGGGGATATTATGGGTGAGGGTATATTTTACACAAATCCAGTTAGATAACGTGCCTTGTATAGCGTTACACTTCGATCAGCTAGTGAAGGTTTTGGTTTCCTCACGGTTGAAGCAGACTGGAGCAAGCCAGAAGGCTACACCTTTTGCCAGCAAGTTCGTCAACACAATGTTTTAGCACGTTTTTAGCACTTTATTTCCGTCAAGTAACGTTCACATTACCTAATGGTTGTTTCGTGAGTTGGCTGCAGTTTGCTAGCAATTGAAAAATTTTGCCAGTCTTGAAATTTTCACTAGATCATTGCGCTGACATGAGAAAACAGCTTGTGCAGTGCATTGTGGTGGTTGCTGCCTTACAGCAAATACATAAAGAGGCCATGGGGGTGACGCCCAAGTATCTAAAGCTGCTATGTGAAAATGTGAATGATTTGTATATCTCTTATTTATACAGACCATACCCTTAGAAAAATAAATAGTTTCATTATCGGCGAATTGCCCCCCCCGCTAATAACCGGCTTCGAACGGTCATTGTGTGCAAAGGATGGACAAACATCACAAACAATTATTTGATTTTCCACACTGTTAAACCGGCAAATATTATTGATGCGTCAAAAAATTGGGGGGGAGGACTACTTCCAAAAGAAGGCTCAGCCGATGTAAATGGAAACACCTGAGATCGTAGCTGACTGTGTGCACTTCAATCTAATCATCGCCGTATATTTTCAAGCTCTTAGTGCCAGATCGCAGAACCAAAATAAAAAAAAAAAAACCTGTCGTCGTCCGATGAATTATGATTCTCACTTTCGGCTTCATCCATAATATTTACAGAAGGTAGTAACAAAATTCACATATACCCACCCTCACGAGACTACCCACCCCCCAAAACACACAAACACACAAATACACACATTTGTGACTGAAACACCTCTCCCTGATTATGAATCATGTTGTTGTCGCGAGCTCCAAGGACAGACTCCCGGATGTTAACGGGTCACATCTGTAAGTCCCAGGTCACAGCCGTATGCTTTGCTGATGTGACATCTTGCTTTCTCTGGTCTAAAGATCGACATTGAACGCCATGACTCCCTCAAAGCCATTGTAGGTGAAGGAGGGGAGGTGCTGGTGGCAGGTCTCCTGGGCGATACAGGCCATCTTGTTGTTCTCACACTGTTCTGGGGAATCGGGGTGGATGTACACGGCGTCCGGCGAATCCACTGACGGATCCTGATCAAAATAATTGTGCGGTCTCAGGATGACCCCTCCACCGTTGCCGACGGTTACAGTGTTGGGGATGTCCTCTGCATGTGGGATGTGGAGGAACCCTGTGGTAACCCAGGCAACCAGATCCTAGGAGGGGTCAGACACAGAACAAAGATCAAGTTTGCTGACATCATGGCAAACATCCACAGAACATCATCAACTCTCAGACAGAAGATCTGTTTCACAAACAAAGACAGAAAACATGTTCTTTATTTCTATACAGTATGTGAAGCTTTTAGACTTCTTTGGGCTCACTGACAGAAGAAATGTTCTATATGCACAAATTGAACCTTCCTGCTTACATGTCATGAGTGAAAATGATGA
This sequence comes from Gymnothorax reevesii, assembly GCA_029721435.1. Taxonomy (NCBI): domain Eukaryota; kingdom Metazoa; phylum Chordata; class Actinopteri; order Anguilliformes; family Muraenidae; genus Gymnothorax; species Gymnothorax reevesii. The sequence goes on along the minus strand of CM056584.1, from coordinate 53,735,025 downwards.
GAATGGTTTTAATTAAACATACCATATTAGAGAGGCTTGTACTACATGATTGACATATGCCAGATTTGTTGGGTTTCACCTTAAAGGTCCCCTGTTGTGCTGATCCCTCTTTTAATACATATTAGTAATGTTATAATGTTGGTTGTCGATACTAAACCTCTGCAAAGTATCTAAACATAAGATACAGGGGTTTTGCCGTAATCCAAGAACGTGATTTCCTGAATGTGATTTCCTCTCTTGAACAGCTCATCCCGAAATCTTCACGAGATTTGGGCAAAACCTGACGTCAGGTTGTTGCGTCCAATCAGGGGAGACCTGGCCTAGAGCCAATCACTCGCTGGACCTGCCCACCCCGGAATTAATTCTATCAAACACAAACGAGCCGGAATCATTTAATGTGTAGATTTATCACTGTCTCCCAAAGCCGTTTTGTAGCGTCCATACCAGTCCAGCTACATAATTACTATAAAAAAACTATATATATTTCCATCATTGTGTTTTGACGTTTTTTCTTTCCTCTTTATAAAAAATGATTTCAATCAGAATAATAAAAAATAATGAAATTTATTATGGAAATGGGGTTGGCGAAAACCTATAAGTAGATGGCAGGTATGGAAAGGGGGCGTCTCTGTCTTACGGGAAGTGCGTAGTGCGAGATGTGAGAGGGGAGCGAATGAGTTGCGTGGCGCGAAAATTCAAAAAAACAGTATACCTGACGAAAAAAAAAAACTGGGAGTTAATAGAAAATAAATAATAATAATAATAGTAACATAATACTACCATGAGGAATATCAGGTGAAGACAACAGAAAAACCTCTGATCTACTGGAATCAGTCGGGGAAAGATTTTTTTTTTCAACGCCTGAAAGATTCCAATATTTGCCACCAAAAGAAGGAATACTTCTGCCTTGGGGATACGGACCGGTCGGCTACACTCTTCACAGTTGGAGAAATTTAAGTATATTTTTCCCCCAGACTGAATGAATGAGGACTGCGATAAGGTCTGTACAAGTCAAGAATCGATTTCAATCGAGCCTTTCGCACTTGCTTCCCTACTCCATACATCCCCGAAATATTTGCGTCAGCACCTAGGTTAAATGTAAATTTAAAATATTTATTAAATGCTCTTCCCCCGCCTTAATTCGTTATATTTCGTTTCATTATTTTATTTTCTTCTCATTGCATTCTTGACTATGGATGTGTAAGCATCGGGGGGGTGTTAATCGATTTGTCTTTGTTTAATCGCCGTGACATCAGTGTTTGGCCGACATTGTCGCGTCTTTATGTTTGAACTTGAGACCAGAAAAAAAAATTAGGAAGGTACCTTGAATTTGCGATTTGCATTAAGATTTGTGTTTTGTGTTCTTGTTATCGGTCCTTGCATTCCGCTGATACAAAAAAAACACGCAGTTTAAATGCATACTTTTTTTTGTCTTTGTTTTTTTCTATTATTTTTTTATTTTTGAACGCATTCTGTGATGTTGTCGTTGCTAAATTGATGCTTCTTCCTCAAAAAATATATGGATTTATGCCAAATGAAAAAAAAACAACGTGATTGCTTGTTTGCTGGATTCTATACTTATTCCTGCTGTGGCGTGGATAACGGAATTCTTTAGTTGGCAGTTGACGGCTGCCTGGCGCCCAAACAATATATATTTTTTATGAGTCTCCTCGTTCTATCTGCGCTACAGTTCGTATGCGTTTGTTTGGGTGCGAAAAAAGCACTATTTTCCTTTCCAAAAGACAATGCCACCAGAAATAATTGGGTAGCTTTTTTGTTTGCCGGCGGTAAACAGCCACACTCAAAGGGAACGTTAGCTGTTTGTGCTCGGCATTTCACCAAGGGCTGCTTTGTCAGTATATGATAACTCGAAGCTAGATGTGTGTCTCAACTGCTTCTCAAACCTGGAGCAGTTGCATCGATCAAGCTTTCGGAGCCACAAGCTGTAAGTAACGATATAACAGCAAATAATGTAAGTGAAACTAATGTGTAAAGGGTGGCTAGCAGGACCGCTAACGATAGTTAGCACTGACAACTGGCCTCAAACGCAGGCTTTGTAAAATATCTGAAGATAAAGCCTGGATTGGTATCAACTGCCCGTGACTCTGAGACGCAGAAACAGTTAGTTTTACCATTTTGTGTTGCTTTAGTGCATAAGCCTGTCTAACGTGATAGCCAGTTGATTGTGGCTGTAGCACTGCGGTGAACGTAGCTAAGATACTGTTGCTAATGTTCATGTCCTAAAAGAGTAAATAATATCAAGGAGACATTCAACAGAAGGTGAGTGAACTTGAACATCATTTGAAGCTGACTTTTTATACTTGTTTGCAATTTGAACGCTTGGTACAACAGTTCACAGTAATGGAACTTATGTTTATAAAACTTGTATTGGGCCATTTCATGGTAGTTGTGAAGTGGCATGAAAAAATGAAATGCCTGAATCTTACCAAAAAAAAAACAATTGGATGACTTAGATAGGTATCTGAACTTACTGGAAAAAAGAAAATTGAGTCAAAATTCTTGCTCCTTACTTATGCAAATTAGATTTTCTCGTGAATTCATGGGTCCAGAGCGTTGCAGACAGGACACATTTTCTCGCGGTGCGTTTCATTTTAAAAATTTTTTTTCTTGCTGACAGGATACGTTTTACGTCCCTGCAGACAATCAGTCAGCCAGTTTTCTTTTTCAGATTGTGAAGTGACAAAATTTCTTCTTCACAGGTGTCAAGTATCCTGTCCAACACAGGGTTGGAAAAAAAAAGTTTATTTTTTTCCGACAATAATAAGCCTATAAACACCAAAGATAGAATTCTCGTAGCTTAAGTAGTATAAAACAATATAACAAAAAGGTTTTTGAAAAATTTCAACACCGCTCATCAGAAACCACAACTCTTTTTTTGTCCTGTCCGCAACATTTTGCGTGTCGGACAGGACAGGTAAATGTAGTGATAATGGATCTGGCTTTTAGTTGGTATGGATATTCCCCTTCTACTTAGAATAAAGGCTTTTAATATATTTAAGGCTTTTAAAATACTAGGAGGTTGTTTCATATTTAACTAATATTGAGGCAGTTGTAGAGGAAACTAGAAAAGCACTCAGAGAGCGCAGACCTCCGCCAGGGGGCAGCAAAACCCAAAAGCACGGCGATTGGAACTCCGGCCCATTGGAAAGACTTCAAATCTTGTACTTTGGCGTATATCTCAGCAGTACTTTGGCCTAGATATGCCAAAATTTAGTCACCTGTTCCTTGACTTAATTTCCACCTTCTCTGAAAATTTCATCAAAATCTGTCCATAACTTTTTGAGTTATTTTGGAAACCAACAGACAAACAAACTAACAGACAGACAAACAAACAAACAAACAAACAAACAAACCCAGGCAAAAACATAACCTCTTTTGCAGAGGTAACAAATGCAAATGTAGGTCTTTCTGATTGCATACAATAGATGACCTATAAATAAAGACAGAAAAAATTGTATGAGTTTGGTGCAAGGATGGCTTGTCTTTCAAGTCAGTAATACAGATTTCAAGATTTTTATTATTGTTTGACATGTTTCAAGAGTATTGTTTTGTATTTCAGATAACCTTCTAGGAATTTAAATGGGTGTTTTCATAGCACTGGCAGGGCAGCTTGGTGTTGAATCTGGATTCCTTGTCTCATTTCATTAGGAACTCCTACTCATTTGAGTAATTAGTGTTTGACTTGTCTGTGAGCCCTTTTCCTCCAAATCATTTACTAAAATGCAATTGCAATTAATGGCTCTTTGGACACCAGATTCTTAATTATGCCCTATGACTCCCAAGAATTAATTAACCTGGCAGCTTTGCTCAACTGAATCAATTGTTTTTTTGAGTAATGGAGTCTTAATCAACCAGACATATTTGCTAATTTGAGTGGACTGTTGTTTGATTCATTTCCAGACACTTTGAGTTTAAAATGACTGTTTGACAGGATTCATATTTTGAACTTTGTCTGTCCAGCTTATATATCCTACTAGAATATTCTGAGAATGTCCAATCAGGTTGATGGTGAGGTGGTGGTGGTGTTGGGGGGGGGGGTCTGCTGAAATCTTTGATATCCTCTCAAACATGTCAACTGTCTTATATTACGCAGTTTTTTGTTTTAAATATGTAAATAACAACATGATTACTGATGGATTGACCCTAAGACGTCGAACGAGTAGGAGGCACCCAGAGGAAGTCCTCTCGGAACTGGCTTACGCTGATGACATCGCGCTCATAGAAGACACACTGCGTGACGCAAGAGATCTACTACATCGCGTGGGGAGAGAAACCCAACAAATCGGCCTCTTCTTGAATCCCACTAAGACCAAAGTCATGCACCTTAACCCAACATCCGAGGAGCCACTGCATGCACTAGACGGGTCAAACATCGAGAAAGTCGACGAGTTCCTATATCTTGGAGGCTATACCAACACTGCCCACAACGTGCACACAAAGATAGGGAAAGCCTGGGGAGCAATGCACTCTAATGTCTGGTCCTCCTCCATCAAGAGATCAACTAAGATGAGAGTGTTCAAGACATCGGTCGAACCCATCCTACTGTATGGTTCGGAGTCTTGGGCACTGACAAAGTCTCTCTCGAAGAGGATGCACGGAACTTACACCAGGATGCTGCAAAAGGTCCAAAACATATCGTGGAAGAAACATCCCACAAACAAGGAACTCTACGGATCCTACCCGCGCGTCTCCATTGTTATTCGTCAGTGGAGGTTATCCCTTGCTGGGCACGTGTCGAGACACGAGGAAGCGGCCGGAAGAGTGCTTTTGTGGACTCCTGACGCCAGTAGAAGGCGGGGCAGGCCCCGCACAACCATCAGAGACATTCCAAAGTTCGACACTGGACTTGAAGTGGAGGAGCTTCGGACTGCAATGATGGACCGAGAGTGCTGATCGGAGTTTTATTCTCATGTCACCGACTCGTTCGGATAAACTTGGATTGGATTGGATGTAAATAATGCAATATAATACATTTTATATAAAGAAGTAAATGTGCGTTTTTGCTCATTTTTAATGCAAGTGAAAAAGTGTCCTGTCCGATACGTCTTGTCCGCAACGCTCATCCCATTGGAATAAGTTCCCCCCCCTCAGCTCACTGTTTGAATGACAAATTCATAATTTCTTATGAAACCCACCTAAGATGTTGAGGAAAAAAATTACCTGGCTTTGGGTTAAAACAAAAAAAATCCTGTGAATGTCCTGTCCGCAACAAAATAAAACCGTGAAATGGCCCTATTGCAGGATATCGTTTTTTTTTTTTTTTGTCGTCGTTATGACTGCTCGGGTACTAGCTACTGCATGTTAGTTTGCGTGCTGTGCTACTTAAAAAATAATCCAGGTTAACTTATATTCAGTAATTCTGATCGGTATGCTTGTGTTTCTTTGGTTAGCATCAATGTGGCAGTTTCATCATAACCTGATTGTAGCCCCTGCAGTTGAAGCTAATCGGATTGGTGTTGTATGTGTCTGCAAAGTTGGGCTGAAAAGGCTGCAGTTAGACCAGACATAGGTTTCGCGGAGCTTGGGGTGCGCGTTTGGGTGCTTGCGAAATGATCGTTTTCCTTATCTATGACCAGGATCAGCCGAGTACTTTACATTTGTGTGGGCTTGGTCTCTGATACTACTGCGGTGAAAACAATCGCAAAATGCACTATAACATGTCTGGTATAACAAACAATTTTTTTGTATTGCCATGGCGGAATTTCATTCCCCTTTAAAATTTTTCTGGCTAATAAAAAGCTGAAAAAGGAGGAGATTGGAAACATTATTCTTCCCTGTAGAAGTTATCGATTCACTTGCTCCACGTAAGCAACAGTTTGCGCTACCAGAACTTACTGTCTCTAAAACCTGTATTGCAAAGTAACCTTTGTCTCTGTCATCGTTATGAATATTTGGTTAGTCTCGCATGTTAGTTCGCATGCCGTGCTACTTAAAAATACTTCTGGTTAACTTATAGGCAGTAATTCTGATCGGCATGCTTGTGTTATTTTTGGTTAGCATCAAGGTTGTAGTTTGCCATAATGTTATGTGACTGTAGTCACAAAAGTTAAAGCTAATCGGTTTGTATGTGTCTGCAAAGTTGGTCTGATATGGCTGCAGTTAGACCAGAGGTAGGTTTTTCAGAGCTTAGGGTACACGTTTGGGTTTGTTTATTGCTGCTGTGAAAGGATCGTTTTACTTATCCATGACCGGGGTCAGCCAGGTACTTTGCCAATATGTGGGCTAGCTCTCTGATGTTACCACGATGAAAGCAATCGCAAAACGCACAAGCTATAACATGTCTGGTATAACAAACGATTCCCCTTTAAAAATTGTTCTGGCTAATTAAAAGCTGAAGTGGAGATTACATACGGAATTCTTTCTGGTACACGCTATTCATTCTCTCGCTCCACATAAGCAGCACTTACACTGTTTGTGTGTTTTTGCTACGAGCTCATTCAGTAGCTTGGTGTCCGGAATTGTTTTGATTTGGTAGAAATGGTCATCAGGAGCTTTTAGAAAAGTTTCTACCGGATAAGAGGGTATATAACATGACTACATAACAATACAGCTACAACCACACGCATTCAAGGCAAGACAGTATGAGCAAAACACTAAAATTTCAACTTACCACTAATTGCCATCCTGTTAAATGTTGCTCCGACACTTGAATAGCATCCTTATCCCATTCAGGGTCGGATTCGGGATCAAACATGTACGGTCTTACAGCAATAGATGCTGTAAAGAGCTGTCCTGAAATACCTGCCATTTTGGTTACCGGGTTTTTCGGTTCTGCACCCTCCCTCGGAATCGAAGAAGCCAGACAGCAAATCAGAGTAGCGCCTCATTAGCACAGCCCCCCCCCCCTCCAATTTCAAAACAGCTCATGTTTCAGGCCGGCACAGACGGGGCGAGAGAAGAAGTCTCACTAAGCCTGGATGTGTGTGTTTTTTTTTTTTTTTGTAACTGAATTCTTCACATTATTTTAAAGAACCATTGGACATATTTTAAATACAGCATAATATGGGACCTTTAAGAACAACTAATGTAGCTAATCAAGCCCATGAGTTGTTGCTCAGGTGTGCTTTAAGTTTCAGTTAAGTTAACATAACTGACAGACTTGTGTCTTAGGACTCAGGTTCAGACAGAAGTTCAGTTTCACAAAGTCAGGCTCAGGGTCAAATAGACTGATTCTTTAAAACCGGTGGGGGGCAGTATGGCTCAGGAGATAGAACGGGTGGTCTAGGAATCAGAAGGTTCTGGCTTCTCCAGGGAACATGTCAAAGTGTCCTTGAGCAAGACACTGAACCCCGCACTGAGCCCCACACTGAACCACACGCTGAACCCACACTGAGCCCCACACTGAGCCCCGCACTGAACCCCACACTGAGCCCTGCACTGAACTCCGCACTGAACCCCGCACTGAGCCCCACACTGAACCCCACGCTGAACCCACACTGAGCCCCACACTGAGCCCCGCACTGAACCCCACACTGAGCCCTGCACTGAACTCCGCACTGAGCCCCACACTGAGACCCGCACTGAACCCCACACTGAGCCCTGCACTGAACTCCGCACTGAGCCCCGCACTGAACCCACTCTGAGCCCCACACTGAGCCCCGCACTGAACCCCACGCTGAACCCACACTGAGCCCCATACTGAGCCCCGTACTGAGCCCTGCACTGAACTGCGCACTGATCCCCAAAATGAGCCCCGCACTGAGCCCCACGCTGAACCCACACTGAACTCCGCACTGAGCCCCACGCTGAGCCCCGCAGTGAACCCCACACTGCTCCTGATGTGCAGGTTGGCACCTTGCATGGCAGCCTCTGCCATCAGGGTGAATGAGAGGCATAATTGGAAAGTGCTTTGTGTCGCAAGACTAGAAAAGCATCATATAAATGCAGCCCATTAACCATTTACCAAAACATGAGAGAAAACATGAGAGGATTGCAGAAGAAAGACTGTCGGCAGAACCAGTGCTGATATACAAGCAGTAACTCAGTGACAAGGCTGGCTGAGTACAACACAAGTCGTGTAACAAACAAAAATTTGTCACCAAAACGGGGCTCTGAGGGTGACAAAATCTCCTAAGACTGTAATATAAAGAGAATAAAAGCAGGAATCAGACACTAGAAATAAAAGCCTAGTGAGTAATTGAGAAACACTGAGACAAATTTGCAAAGGGAACTGAAAGTGAGGGCTACTTATCCTCAAGAAAACTAGTAACAGAAAATATCACAGGTGAGACGCAGGGGAATAGAGAATATGAGGGCGTGGCTACAAACAAGGAAATGATTAACAATAATCACAGAGTGGGGGAGCCAGCAGGCAGCAGAGACAAAACAAAGACTTGTGCAGCAAGGCAATAAAGGAGAAAATGACAACAACAGAATCATAAATCAAGCATCACTGACAGCTCCATTATGACCTGAGGTAATGGGATGGGAACTAATCAGAGCTAATCAGGACACGCAGAGAATATACCAGTTGGATCATAGCGGTTAGTGTGTGCCCATGCTGTGGTATCATAGAGTATTGCGTGTATGTTTGTGTCCGTGTAGTGTGTGTGTGTAGATTTGTGTGTTTGGCTGTGGGTAACATCACATAGTAAGTAATTGAAGAAAAGTAAGTAAAACTTTGTATAGCACTCTTCCCAGCACGAATGCACAGACTGCTTCACAGAGGAAAAATAAATAAAAAATAAGAACATGCAAAAATTACACAGGCAGACACAATAATAAAAAAAACACAATAAGCGGGAAAAACCATGAAATAGGCTAAATATGGCTGAAAGTCTGTCTGAATAGGAGTGTTTTTAACCATTTTTTGAAAATGAGCCCAGGAGGGGAGGCTCTCAGGTCCAGGGGGAGGGCATTCCAGAGCCTCGGCGCCACCACCCCACAGGCTCTGTCACCCTTGGCCTTTAACTTGGTCCTAGGCAATGCCAGGAGCAATTGGTCGGTCGACCTCAAATGCCGGCTGGGCGAGTATTTCTGGTGAAGCTCAGAAATGTAAACTTAGGATTCCAACAATATTTTTGAGAAATTTCAATCAGGCTTTAGACGTCAGCATAGTACAGAAACGGCTCTTCTCAGGGTCACTAACAGGGTCTTCTCAGGGTCACTTGATCTTTTGATGAATGCTGACTCTGGCAACTGCTCATTACTCGTGCTTTTGGATATCAGTGCTGCCTTCGATACAGTTGAACATGTCATCATCATTGACAGGCTGAAAAATTGGGTTGGGCTCTCTGAGGCTGTTCGTTTTTTTTTTTTTTTTTTTTTATTTGGCATCTCCAATCCCACCCAAATCTGGGACGCCCAATTGGTGAACTATGTACAAGGTTTGCTCGTTTGTGACCCCTTGTTGCCAATTCAGGAGAGTGAAGACAGTTCACGGCTCTCCTCTGAAGCACGCGCCTGTCACCCACCGCTTCTTATACACTCATTGGTTGAATCTTTGCAAGGTCAGAACGAGGGCGGAGGATACCCGGACATGACCAGGCTTAGAGTCTTCCTGCCGAGCGCCCGTCTGGCCAACAGGAGGCGCTTGAGCAACGAACAAAGCTATTTATTTTATTTCCCATGTCCGACAGTCCCTTCCCAATTTGAAACCCTGCAGCACTGTAGCAAATTGTGCGCTACTCTGAAAAAGCTGCCGACCACTGCCTGTTGGTACAACCGGGGCTCGAACCCATAACGTTATAGTCACTTCTGCACTGCAATGCAGCCCCTTAACCGGGTGAGCTATCCGGTAGCTTCTCTGGGACTGTTCTGAAATGGTACAGAAAATTTTTGGTTTCCATCAGTGAACATGTATCCTCGACTGTACTGCTTACTTCAGGTTTACCTCAAGGCTCCATACTTGGGCCTATATTGTTTTGTATTTATATGTTACCACTGGGTTTTATCATTCGTCAGCATAAAATAGCTTTTCACTGTTGTGCTGATGACACGCAGTTGTGTATTTCAGTAAAATCCTCTGATTTCAGCAATGTGTTGGTGTTGCATGACTGTTTAGCTGATGTTCAAAATTGGTCGTCTAATACTTTTTTGCAGTTAAACTCAAATAAAACCGAACTCATTATACTTCGTCCAAAGTTGGTGTCAGATAAAATCCAATCATCACTTGGACCTCTTGCTTCTAACATTAGGCCCTCTTCCCGAAATCTTGGTGTGTTATTTGATACTGAACTCAAATTTGAGCTCCACGTAAAGAAGCTTGAACAGTCATGCTATTTGCAACTCCATAACATAGCTAAACATAGGACTGTTCAGTCATATGAAGATGCGCAAAAAATAATTCATGCTTTTATCTTGTCAAGATTAGACGATTGCAACTCATTATTTACTTGTGTGAATAAGAACTTTTTGAACAAACTGCAAGTGGTTCAAAATTCATCTGCAAGATTGCTCACTAAAACAAATAAAACAGCCCACATTACTCCAATTTTGGCATCTTTGCACTGGCTGCCCGTCCAATTCCGAATTGATTTTAAAATTTTGTTAATTACCTTCAAAGCACTCCATGGCATGGCACCAGAGTATATAAGTGAGCTTTTAAATCCTTACAGACCTAAAAGATTGCTAAGATCCTCCAAGCAAGCATTATTGGCTGTTCCAGAGTCCAAGTTAAAAACAAAGGGTGATCGAGCCTTCTCGGTTAAGGCTCCAATACTCTGGAACAACAAACAACATAAGAAATGCTGAGTCTTTATTGTCTTTTAAATCTCTTTTAAAGACTCTTTTTTTAGGCTTACTTTTGATGATTTTACGGTTTAAATTCTTTTATTATGGGTGTGTTTTCATGTATGTCTCCTTTTATTATCTTAATTCTTCCAATTTTCATGTTTAATTCCCTCTTTCCCCATTTTGTTGTATTGCTTTTATTGCTTGAAAGGTGCAATATAAATAAATTTATTATTATTATTACTATTATTCTCCATGGAGGGCTTTGTGAGTGAGCGCCAGGACCTGAAATTGGATCCGGATGTGCACTGGGAGCCAGTGTAGAGAGGCTAGGATGGGGGTGATGTGACGTGACTTTTTCGATCTAATGAGCAGTCTTGCTGCAGCATTTTGGACAAGCTGAAGGTACAGGGTACGGGTTCTTGAATGTAATAGCATTGAACCAACTATAGTTGAAGTATGGCTGATGCCCCTCATACTTTTATTTTTTACAACGAGGAAGAAATTGGCACACACAGGAGAAGATGAAGCTTGAAAAATTAAGGCCTCTGTGATGCACTTCTGGGTATAAAGAGGAGAAAAGTTGACCCCATGGAGGAGAGGTGCTGGGTAACAGGTTGATAGCACAGTCGTTCAGGTAGTCGTGTTGTGACTAAGATCTTGCTGATAACTTTACAGAGGTCCCAGTACTTGGGAGGTACCTTTGAAGGGCCAGGAGTGTCTTCAGGGGTCTCAGAAAATTCAGGAATCGGGTGGGTGGCATCCAAGGGGCAGTGGTCAGCACTAAAGGGATGTGATGCAGGGACCAGCCCAGCCACGGGTGGTGCTTGGACAGAAGGGAGAGCTGGATACTGACTGGCGCAATAACAGGGGTGATGTTCGCGGGACCCTGCTGATGTCATAAGTGTGACCACAGCAAATATCAGGGAACGAGGGTCAGGGGAGTGGTGGTTGTTGGTCTCCCCAAACAACTGCTGAGTGCTGTCCCTCTCATTACTTACAAGGTGACACAGTTAACAGGATACCCACAGTACAGGGAGGCACAGGGAACAAATGAGGAAAACGATCACGGGTGAGACACAGAGGAGCTGAGCACACGAGGACGTGGCTACAAGGAAACTGTAAAAGACTCAGAATGTTTGCATGGAGGAGGAAGGGCGAGCAGAAACACAGACACGCGGAGGAAGGCAGTATCAGAGAAAATGACAACAAATGGGGGAATCGGGCACAAAAAAAACTACAATAAGATGAAAAATAGAGTGATAAAAATCACAGAAAACTGACAAAAACAAATCTCAGCGTCTGGTCGGTGTGCTCCGAAATGTATATTAGGCACCTAGGTAACTTTATGGTAGAAAATTTTATTTAAGATGAAATGGATCACCTGTCTTTCTTGGACCAGGACAGTCGACCCTGTTTGCCAAGAGAACAAAGCAGAATGCACGCACAGTTCAATGATAAGGAGCAGAGACACACCTCGTCCACGATGGACTCATTGTCCTCTATGAATGAGCTGAAGTCCACAGGAGGGGCCCACATGCTATTCTGGCTGTGCAGGCTAGTGCTGGATTCTTCCTCGTCTTTGTGCTTTGTGACGGCCACTTTATACCTGGTCCCAGCCAGAGAGAACAGCTGTCATGCATTACATTCACAATGCATAAAACGAGAAGTCAAGAGTCACGAATAGAGACAATTACAGTAGCATCCTCTCTCTTTAACGCCTTGGTGTTCTTTAAGTGAATTAATAACAACAACAATAATAATAATAATAAGAAGAATTTTACAATATTTTATTGTGTACAGGATGAGGGCCATGTTGTTATATCAGTAAGGTAGACTATATGTAACTACAGGTGCACATTTCACCCAGAAAATGTAAGCGTGATCACTGAGCAATATGGCCATGTCACACAGGCACAAGGAATACAAAAATATGGTGGTACTTCTAAAAATATTAGACTATTCCATTGTAATCTCCGTCAAATAACATCAATAACCCAGCTAGCATGTGATCAACTTTCAACGTTAAAATGCGGTTAAAATAATGTCAGCAGTTTTGGTGGAAAAAAACATTGACAAAATGTGTAAGCTAAATATTTGTAACAAGGTAAATGTATTACTAGTAAATCAATGCTAAAATTCTAACAAGATCTGTAACAAGATCTGACAAAATTCTAACAAGATCTGAATCAACGTAATATCTTCAACGATGTGCAAAATAAATAGCCGCCAGTTATATTCTTATTATTATTATCATTATTATTATATTATTGACATGTTAATAAATCTATATTGATTTACCTTTCAAATTAAAAAGAAATTCAACAGGGATTCAGTGTTGATCACCATTACCAAGTGATTGAACACAAGCACCTTGTAGCATAAACAGACAAACATTGTGTCCACATCTCAAGAACCTTCGCAGGAAGAACGTTTAAACATAAGAACTCTGAAAATGCCAAAATTACAGCATGTGCATCATAATCACGCTAAATATTTCCACCAGCTGTGAGACTGTCTGTGAGGGTAAATGCAAACAGATGGCATTTTTTCTGACACACAGGTCTGCCTGTAGAGGGCGTTGTAGCCTCACCGTGCCCAGGACATGGAGCTCTCTTCAGGGGCGGTCTCAGGCAGGTGTTCCCCAGTGAAGCTCAGCACCTGTAGCCGATAAGAGCGCTGGTGGCCCCAGCGGTTTGTCCGGTTGCTGGCGATGTGCAGGTAGCGGGGAATCTTTTCGCCGTGGCGCAGTGCCGCTTCTTTCTCTGTCCCCAGCTGCTTCTCCACCAGGTGCGGCACCTGCGCCTTCCTCCCCGGTAGCCATGGCAACTCCACTTCCTCAAATCTCATGTCTTTGGTCTGGAACACGTTTCTCACGCCTTCAACAGAGACGAGACCTTTCAGCAGCATAGATATAGCATCCTGCAACCTCAGAAAAAACACGTTATTTGGCTCCTTATAAAGCCCTTTCAGAACATTTATGGAACCCTCAACTATACTCAGCAACAAAAGTTTCTGTGACACCAATATTGTTAATTATTTTTCATAACGCAATTATGAAATTGTCATACATGGTGATATCAGACTGAAACAGTACACGTAAACACAACATTGAAATGGAAATCATGAAAATGCGAGAAAATGACTTTGCACGTGAAAATGTGCGTAAATCATGCTTGTGGATGGCAATAAAAGAGGAGAATTTTTGGAATGTTCACATTGTGCCTGATGAACGACGGAAGCATCACTTATCGAAAACACAGCCATTTCGGATCAGGAACTCTACCCTCTAAATGCCAAGACTGTCTGAAAATGATCGGTGGAGGGCCATTGGGATGATTGAATCCGGAACCTCGCAGAGGGAAGTTGCTCATCGCCTGAATGTCCACCAAAACACCATTTGGAACTTATGGCAGCGTCATCAGCAGACAAGACATGTCAGAGACCGTCCTCGCAGCGGCCGTCCACGAGTAACCACTCCCAGACAGGACAACTGGATTCGAACAACCCATCTCCGAAATCGATTCCAACCTGCAACCATAACTGCAAGAACGATACCTGGTTTGAGGCGACTGTCTGCACAGACAATCCGTCGCCGTCTCCGTCATTTTGGCATTGTCCCACGTCGGCCAGCAAGACGTCCAATACTCACAGTACAACACCGACGACTGCGTCTACAGTGGGCACAACAACATCGACGGTGGATCCAACGTCAGTGGGATCTTGTACTCTTCACTGATGAATCAAGATTCATGCTTAACCGATGTGATGGTCGTTTACGTGTATACCGTCGGCGTGGAGAACGTTATGCTAACAACTGTGTTCAGGAATTTGATCGTTTTGGAGGTGGTAGTGTCATGATTTGGGGAGGGATCACGGCTAGAAACAGAACAGATTTGCTTGTTATTGATGGAAATCTGACAGGTCAAAGATATCGCGATGAAGTGCTACGGCCATTGGTGGTACCGTTTTTGATGCAACATGGTCCCGGAATAACGCTGCAACATGATAACGCCAGACCACACGTTGCAAGGATTGTACAGCAGTATCTGATGCAACAACATTTCAATGTCCTGCCATGGCCAGCCAGATTCCCAGACATGTCCCCAATCGAGCATCTTTGGGACAAGATGGATCGACGTTTGCGGCGGTTGGATAACCCGCCAGCTACACTCCAGGAATTGCGACAACGTCTACGTCAGATTTGGAATGACATCCCACAACAATTTCTGGCACATGCACATCTGATTCGGTCCATGCGCCGGAGATGCGTTGCTTGCATCATGGCACGAGGAAGTCACACCCGGTATTGAAGTGTGAAGGTCACAATTGGTTAGACGTCAGACAAGTGCTTCATGACGCATGAAAATGACATTTTTCGTTTTGAGTGACGTTGGCACTGAAAAGTCAGTGTTTCTCCTGTTAAATAAACATGTTGATTGCATTGAGATCTTTGCGTGTCATTTATAACATACACATAAATGGTGTCACAGAAACTTTTGTTGCTGAGTATATTTGTGTGAAAGCTGCTAAATAAAGAGCCATGTTTGCCAACTAAAAACCCTTAAACCCGACTGTGTTCTACTTCGCCAAAAGGATCATTTTGGAGCTATTTTCTCTCAGGCTGTTTTGGTAAATATGAACTATTTCCTGTACATACTGTGTGTCTAATTATGTTTGATGACAGGGCAACTAGTGGATGCAAGGATGTCATAGGTATTTTTCAGTGAATGAATGATGATTAATTGATGATGATTTCATGTTGATTTGTCTTGAAAAATAACAAATACTTTGCATACACAGCAACTCCGCCACCTCACACACAGACCAACAGTTTACAATATACCTGAAGAACAGGCGATTCAGTCGTCTTCCAACAAAACTTTCGGCTGCGGTTCAGTGATTCAATATTCACGATGTAGAACATCCATTCATGCTACAGCTTACAATCACAGACCAGGGGCCATATTGAAGGGACAATGTCGTTGTTGACTGGCCACTGAAATCAACTGCTCGTTAACTCCCAGACATGGCTATTTATGAAGGGTCATTGGGTCTGACTGGCCCTCCTAACTGCCTGATAACTTTGAGGCAGGACAGTGAACCTGTAACAGTGAGCCTGTAACAGTGAGCCTGAGGGAACAGTGGAGATTCAAAACAGCTGTGCCATTGGTTAATCTGTTGCGACACAGATGTAACTTGAGAAGGAACTGCATTTTCCCCATTTCTTCCTGCATTAGAGTCCGGTTCTGTTTTCCACCGCAAAGGAAAAACATTGCCTCTGTACAATTTTCTCCAACGCTGTTTTTTTTTTTTGGGGGGGGGGGGGGGGGGGTGACAAAAAACTGCTTTCGGGGTGTATTTCCTCGACTTTTACCATGCCGCCAGTTTGATGCTCTTGCATCATTTGTCTCTTCTTATGGAGAACATTGTTTTTTGCTGGTGTACAGTGTGTTTCTGACATCATTTCCAGAAGTTTGGTTTCTCTCATGGGTGGCTTGCAACATCCAATCTAGCATGCATTGGAGCAAACTAGGTCATACGCTGAAATTAAACCGGACATTTGCAGTTGATCCTGCCAACAGTTTTCTGTGAATACGTACGTCTCATGCTCGGAAAGTTACAGTCCTTTAGCTACTGAGACTTAAGGTTACAGGCAAAACTTAAAAATTCTTAAATCTCCATAAAATCAGGTAATTTGATCATAAAATCATATGTTATGTCATGAAAAGCATATTTCCTGATTTTTGCATAATTCTGCTAAATAGGTTATGTGATTCAAGATGGTGGTGTATAGAAAATGCAGCATATCTCAAGAAGTATTTGGAGTACAGACTTGGAATTTGGTATATCTATTATGAATATACCACTCTTGGTTTTGAATTAAGAAAACTTAGCAGTATATACTTAAATATGCAGCTAGGAGAGGGTTAATGTCAGTTGACACCCCCCTGAAGTTGGGTACCCAGGAAATAGAGGCAATTTTTTTCCATCCTAGGGTCAAGTTTCTTTTGCTGTGAAGCAAATGTTAGCTTGACAGCAACATCACAGTAACGTCACCTGCACTACGGAGTACTGGAACAATTACAAGACGCTGGCTATTCGAACAGCGAAAGTGCTTGAATGTTCACTCGCTTATTTGCTGAGCGAAAATGAATTGATGCCGGTTAGAGCTGGGGTTAGTTCTAGCTGTGCATGTGAGCGATGCCAACTCGCTTATTTGCAGAGCATTGCGGAGCAAAAATGAACCAACAAATAAATCAGTTGTTACCTGTCAAACAGAAAAGTTGTCAACTCTACATCAGTTTTTAATCCTTTCAGATCATGGAGTTCCCTCCACCTCTAAAAAGCCGCTCCGATGTTCATACTGGTTTTATCCCGGGTTTTGTCAAATTCTTTCTTTTGTGCTTTTTTTCATCTGACTGCCTCTTCTCTCTTGTCATAGCCATGTTTGTTGTTGTCGGTATAGAGGAATCAGTTTTTTTTTTTCCTCGCTGATGGCTGTTGTTGCGCATTAGTGTCTCTAAGCTCCTGAACCTGCTCTCAGAGATTTGAACTTCACTGAGCACTGGCGTGAACTGAAGAGGAAGGGGGTGGGGGCTGTCTGCAGCGCATGCATGTATACTGTTTGACGGCTGTCAGACACCATCTTGGCTCTAATTGGTTCATTTTGGTCGGCCCGAACAATTCTTTTAAATTGCAGTAGGAGCAGTAGGTGGGTTTAAAGGAGACTTTTTTAATTACAGAGTATCAGTTTTATGTAATACTGTTTGTACACAGTGACAGTTTAAGCGACAATGACAAAAAGTTACTTTTATAAGACTTACCAACTGCAGCTTTAGGGGATTATCAACCCACAAAGTAACAGTGCCTTCATTAACACGGCCGCAGGCAAATTCATTAAAGGAAAGCTTGTGCAGAGCAGTGGTTCTCGATCTCAGTCCTGTGGGACCACTGTCTATGCTAGTTTTGGTTTCACCCGCTGCAGCAATCTCAGAATTTTAATAAGCTGTAAATTTTTCTAAAATGTGAGCTTTTAACCTCTTAAATCACATTTTGTCAGAAATGAATGCTCACCATTAACACAAATATTCTTAGGGCATTATATTTTTTTTGGTCTATATTGCAAACAGTAGATACACTTAAACGTGCATCCAATTGTTAAAAAGGTGCTTGATTATCGACAACTGATCAAATGAAAGATAGAGGTCAATCAATTAGGTCCGGATTGGTGAAAGCATGGATACCTGGACACTTAACCTAATCATCTGGAGGATAAGGAAGAAAGCAAATGACAAAATGCACACTATGAGTAAATAATGAGGCAATTCTGCAAAATCTGCATTGTGTGGGATTTAGGGGAAGAATCACAAATTTAACCTAATAATAATAATACATTTTATTTATAATGCCCCTTTCATTTTCAAAAGAAAAAAAACAAGGATCAACAAGAGATTAAAACACAGAAGATCTTAAAATAAAAACAGTCTGTAGAATGGAATAAAACATAAGTATACAAAAAAAAGACAGTAAAAGTCATAAATAAATAAATAAATAAATAAAATCTTAAGAAGTTAAGTTAGCCTATCAACAATCAATCTTTCATTTGGTAAGCATAGAAAGTATCTTCCATAGATACCAATTTTCACTATACTGAAACTATTAGCTTTGCAGACATAATTCATGAGGCAATTCATTTTTTTTAAGGAATGACTTTGATTGTGTGTCACAAAGTTTTGACTTAGCAGGTTTTGAAAGTGGAGTGGAAATTTAGCAGGTTTTGACAGTGTTTAAACCAGCCCTGTTGCTCAATAGGTGAAGGTATTTGACTCAGGACCCACTCCACATGCAACTCAATGCTACAGACAGCACAGTGGTTGAATAGCTGCTATGATAATGACAACATATACATGAGTCCATGGGTTCAAGTCTCCCATTTATGGTATTGCTAGATTTGTTGGCATTTTCTGCGATCAAAACGAAACTTGAGTCTGCATCCCCATCTTGTTAGAGAAAGCAAAAGCTAAACAGGCAACAAAAACTGTGATCGGTTCCTTCAAGCAAACGAAAACGGAATCACATTCCCACATTGGCTGATGACTTAGCAGAATTTGACAGTTTTCCTCCTTGACTTGGTTTTGACAGAGTTTTGCTTTGTCCGTTACAATTTATAACATGAGTAAAGTGGAGCTATCAGTGGGACATGTGGACGTGCCTGAAAGAGAGGCTAAGGGAGATAACTCATTTATTTTCAAAACTTGACTTAGTGGGTTTTGCAAGTTGACTCCTCATTTGTTAGCTACTTTTATTAAGCCTAATTGTTGACCATATAGATGTAATAATTTTTTGCAGTTAAACTCAAATAAGATCGAAGTCATTATACTTGGTCCAAAGTTGGTATCGGATAAAATCCAATCATCACTAGGACCTCTTGCTTCTAACATTAGGCCCTTTTCCCGAAATCTAGGTGTGATATTTGATACTGAACTCAAATTTGAGCTCCACGTAAAGAAGCTTGTACAGTCATGCTATTTGCAACTCCATAACATAGCTAAACATAGGTCTGTTCTGTCATATGAAGATGCGCAAAAAATAATTCATGCTTTTATCTTGTCAGGATCAGACGATTGCAACTCTTTATTTACTTGTGAAACTGCAAGTGGTTCAAAATTCAGCTGCAAGATTCAGCTCACTAAAACAAATAAAAGAGCCGACATTACTCCAATTTTCGCATCTTTGCACTGGCTGCCAGTCCACTTCCGAGTTGATTTTAAAATTTAGTTCATTTCCTTTCCTGCCGGATAGCTCACTCGGTTAAGGCACTGCGTTGCAATGCAGAAGTGTCTATCACGTCGCAAGTTCGAGCTCCGGTCGTACCCACCGGCAGGGGTCGGCAGCTTTTTCAGAGTAGCGCACAATTGGCAATCGCGCTACAGGGTTTCAAATCGGGAAGGGACTGCCGGATTTGGGATGTATAATCAGCTTTGTTCGTTGCTCCGGCGGCTCCTGTTAGCCAGACGGGCGCTTTGTTCGTTGCTCCAGCGCCTCCTGTTGGCCAGACGGGCGCTCGTCAGGAAGACTCTGGGTTTGTTCATGTCCGGGTATCCTCCGCCCTCGTTCTGAACTTGCGAAGATTCAACCAATGAGTGTATAAGAATCAGTGGTTGACAGGAACGTGCTTCAGAGGAGAGCCGTGAACTGTCTTCACTCTCCTGAATTGGCAACAAGGGGTCACAAACGAGCAAACCTTGTACATAGTTCACCAATTGGGCGTCCCAGATTCGGGTGGGGTGGGAGATGCCAAATGAAAAAAATAAAATAAAATGACCTTCAAAGCACTCCATGGCATGGCACCAGAATATATAAGTGAGCTTTTAAATCCTTATAGACCTAAAAGATTGCTAAGATCCTCCAAGCAAGCATTATTGGCTGTTCCAGAGTCCAAGTTAAAAACAAAGGGTGATCGAGCCTTCTCGGTTAAGGCTCCAATACTCTGGAACAGCCTCCTTTTATTATCTTAATTCTTCCTATTTTGATTTTTAATTCCCTACTTTCCCCATTCTGTTTTATTGCTTTTATGTACATGTATTTTACCTATTTGTGAAGCACTTTGCACTGTATTGCTTGAATATGCTATATAAATAGATGTATTATTATTATTATTATTATTCTCCGTGGAGAGCTTTGTGGGTGAGCGCCAGGACCTTAAATTGGATCCGGATGTGCTGGAGCCAGTGAAAAGAGGCTAGAATGGGGGTGATGTGACATAACTATTTTGATCTAGTGAGCAGTCTTGCTGCAGCATTTTGGACAAGTTGAAGCTGGTCTACAGAAGATTTGTTGAGGCAGGCAAACAGAGATTTGCTATAATCGTGTGATGATGAAATAAACGCAGGAGCAGGCATTTCCAGTTCAGAGTGTTATATAACACACTGTAATTTGGCAATATTTCTAAGGTGTAAGAAGCAATCCACCCTTGTATGTGTTCCTGTGTGTGTGTGTGTGTGTGTGTGCGCGCGCGCGTGCGCGTCAATAGAAGTAATGAGAGAGTTTATCAAGACAAGCTGTGATGCCAGAAAGTTGGATCGAGATTCACAAAGACGCACTTGTGTGTGTCTACGAGCTGTGGTGATGTCACTTTTGACAAGCTGACCTTCAGTTTAACATGTAGTTGTGAGTGTGTGTGTGTGTGTGTGCGCGCGCATGTGTGCGTACATAACATTCGGCCAACAATTAGGCAAACAATTAGGCTGTACTATGTCTTCCACCTTCACTGTAAATAATTGGCTCTTCTGACCCAATAAGAACCGATTTCAAGTCACCGAAGGTGACGAACAGAACTGCCAGCGCACTTACCCAATACATCCAAGTCAACCTTGAAGTTGATGAAGTGGGTGTGAATGTTTCCAATCGTATTTTCTGCCACCTGGTGGCCAAATTTCTCATTCCCTTTCATTTTGAAGGATGAGGATATGTAGCCCGTGGCATGCACTTTCGCCTCCACGGACCCGCTCTGGTAAAAAATGAAGTCCCAAATGTAATCGTAGTTTCCTATTGCCGTTATAGTCCGGAAAATCAAAACGCTGTTTGCCAAGCCCCCATAGCTGTTGCTGAAAAAGTCAGAAAAGTGTCTTCTGAGTGGACGCCCAGCGTCATGCTCGAAAATGCAGATGGAATTCCTGAACCTCTTGGGTTCGTTAATGTCAATATAGCGGACAGTGTCCACATATGCAGCGTTATACGGGCAGTCGACGCCGCGCGTCAGTTCGTGCGCGAAACGCCCTATCCCGATGCTGGCGTCCAGGAACTTTGTTAGTATCATTCCTGGAGTGATAGAACCATATACAGACATGGCCTCTTGAACACTTAACTCATAAGCAATTCTTTCCCCTTTGAAGCGAATGTCAAAAACTCGCATTCCCGTCGATGAACTCAAGCCAAAAGCAAAACTCCAGTTGAAGTACAATACCTGGTTGTTCTTAACACTGAAACGTTGGCCTTGAAGATAAAGTTGTTGAGGACCTAAACCTGTCGGTTTTCCTTTGGGCTTCAATGATGCATAATTAGAAATCTTCTTATAAACGATCTTAGTGATACTACCAGCATTGTATTTTTGAATAAGTTCTTCTGCACTCTTGAAGTATTGCCCGTTATACAGCAACTTCTCTACTATCCATTCAGAAGCGTTTGTACTTCGGTGATTTACTAAAACTTCGAATCCGACGGGGTGAATATACATGCCGCTCATATCCCGAAAGAATGAAATCCACGTTTGTCTGTCTCCCGCCTGGACGCCCCGGGGCATTCCTTCGAATGGATTCAAGGTCTGGTCCTTTTGGACACCGAAGCTCTCTCTTAGGATGTGGCCGAGCTTCGTATATATTTCCTTATGCAGAAATTTGAAAAGTAATACATATTCCCCAATTGTAACAGTTCGGGAGTTGATGGGCAGCTCTTTTTTGTATTTATTTAAAGTGACATCCACGTGGTACTTAGGATTTGGGAGCGGTCCCACCGCATACTCCTTAATATTCCCCTCTGATCCATGGAAAACCACCACACTTGCGCGCCTCTCGGGTCTTGCTGCATTTCCATCCAAGTAGCGCAAAACATCAGCCTTCTTCGGTAGTTTCAGGTCAATCATGAAAATAAAATCTTCAGATGGCTTTGCAAAAGCGCTGCGGGAGATGTGCAGGTTAGGATGGTTCCACATGTAATCGCGCACCTGCAGGTATTCATCAGAGGTGAGATCGGCAAACACCAGGCTGTTGCTGTTATGTTTGTACTTCAGCGCGTTATGGGACTGTGAGGGACACGCTGGCGTCGTCTTCGACTTCAAACATATCAAGACAATATTAAGTACTACCGAGAATATTACAAGAAAAATGAGCAGATATTTCACAAGCGAATTCATTATTTGTATCGCTACACTGTATCGAGGAGAAAAAAGTTTGGAGGTGAGGCGCAGGGTAAGTTCCTGCTATGAAGTTCACAGGCTGGGAACAAGGGAGAAAAGCCAGATGGGGCCGCCTCCTTCAAATTCCTGACATCAGCATCCGATAACCCACTGGTTCTCAGACTCGGTCCTGGCGCCCCACTGTATGGGCCTATGCTTGTTTTTGTTCCGACCACAGTTGCAATCTCAGGACTTTAACAAGCTGTTGATTTGTCGTCAAGCCACATTTGACAAATCTACTCATGCCATGAAGAATTTAAATTTCATATCCACAAAGAGATATGTTAGAAACCAGTATGGATAACTGCAGAGGGAAACAATTTGACCAAACCATTAATTAATGCAAACAATCCATTGGTTCCTCATTGGTGAAACTGTCAACACATGGTTGCAAAAAACAATTTGTTTGACTAACAATAAAGTCACATCTGTTTCGTTTCATGTTCATTTTATTAAGTCCAGGCAAATTATTTAGAAAGAATTCAAAACACCCGCGCTCAGCAACCCAATTTGGAGCTTACTGATTTTCACAGTCTAGTTTGATCTGCTTCGAAATGTTTTTTTTCACCTGCAAATCCTCACAATGGGGTCAATTATCCCATGCGCTTAAGTCGAAAAAAGCGAGTAGCGCTTTTCAGCCTACGCGTGTTCTCCCCTCGACTTAAGTCTGTGCATTACGCGCCTTGAAGGCAGTTACGCGCTTGGGGCGGAGCAAGGCCAAAATCGGGGCGTTTCCGGGCGTTTCTCATGCAAATAACACTTACGCGTATTCTCCCCCTGGCTTACGCGCTTTTTCTGTTAAGCGCTTTTGAGGGCTGTATTAAGGTCAAGCGCCAACATTAAGCGAAATTGAATATTGCGTTTGATGTCGGTTACAGGCCGAATTTTAACATTACTATTATTTTATTTAACATGGTAAAGGTTGAGACATTTAATATTGGATTGTTCTTCCTTATTTCTAAACTACATTTCTCAAAGCCATGATAATTTATCAAACGAAATCATCACATGATATTATGCAACAGCCTCTTCTCCAATCGGTTAAATTACAAACGCAAAACAATTAATTAATACGAGTATACATAAGACCATCATTCTACCATGCTCTCAAAATCTAAAGCCAAAATGCCAGTCCTGCGTTTGCTTGCATTCTTGCGTGATTGGGAAAGAGTAGAGGAGCGCGCCGAGCTCGAAGACGAACACGCATATATCGGCTTCGTTTGGACATCCTGGGACAAACAAACATCTAGTGCATCCAGCGCTTTCGCCTGGATCGTGCATGAGGCAATCATCTATCTTTGCCGACTTCTGGATGAACAGCTATCCAGCTCTGTTTTCCACGGAACAAACAGGCTGGTGTAGGAGGGGCACATTTTCAACGATCTGATTGCGTTGATTGAGAAGCGCTAAATTCTTTATTTATTATTTCATTATCGCGGCAATTTGTTTGTATGCATAGCTTTAATGCCATGGTGGCTAGAGTGAGAAATAACAAGTGTTTGTCACCAACATATTCCCCGCCGCCGCAATTTTATGTGTTCGTATACGGACGGAGCCCAATGCTTTTTCCCCCGCTTCGCGCTAATCGCGCGGCGGGGGATAAATAAAGAGATGTCTGAATAACGTCTTGTAATTGGTACGGCCTACTATTACAGCAGCATATAAAACCTCGTATCTTCACAATGACAAACTTCACAGGAAAAGAAAAAATAAATATAAAATAAAATAATAATAATAATTATAATAATATAAATGGATAAATATAGTTTAAAATAAAAATGTTTAATTTTGCATGTAAGTGTAAGGCAGTGTTTGTGCTGCACCACTTGGCGGCACTGTAGCCATTTTATTGATGATTTTTGTACGTTCTGATTTACCGTAGGGTTGATTCGCTTTTACCTTTGTACGCCATTTTATCCTTAATGTTCGCTATCAACCTTATAGGTAAGCCACGTTATTTCGGTGCTGGAAAGAACATATGATTTCTAAGCTAAATATCTCACTGAAGTTCGTTTTTGTGAGCTATACTGAATGTTAAACTGTAAGGCTACTGAATGCTCGATAATTGGAATAACCAGCACTTTGTTTTTGTGTAAAGCACCGAGTTGATTATGGCTAGTAATGGTCATAGTTACTGGACTGTATTAGCATTTGTTGCACTAGCATGTAAGCGTTCTCATTAAGAACTGTGAATGTTCGCTATCAACCTTATAGATGCGGTGCCGGAAAATTAAACATCTCGCCACCATTCCCGAACCCTTTCGTCTCCGCGTGCATTTCTTCTGCGGTCAACTGCCCGCCAGAAAAAATCCAAGAACACAGCGCAGAGTAGCGGCGGGTCGTTGGAGAGCGAGAGAGAGGGTTACATCTTGGTGCCGTGACCCGGATGGTGGAGCTCCGAGACCTGCATTTTGCAGCACGCTCGTGCATCGTATATTGAACTGTCTTGCCGAAGTGAGCGGACGGCTGCTTCCGAAGTGAATGCATTGAACCGGCGCCGGGATATCCTTTGCACGTGAATTTTTGATAGCTTGTCTGTTTGAGTGTTTAGTTTTGGTTGGGGTAACCTATGTGACTATTTCGCCATTGTGAAAAGGGAAGCTTTGACGTAAAAAAAAAAAAAAAAAAAAGCTAGTTTCGACGTACTGAAATGTTAGTTATCTGATACTGCTGTGAATTTCATTGATGACTACAACTGAGTATTTGTCATTTTCAGTTACTGTTTTTTTTTTTCCCTCTGGAATGATAAGGTTTTATTTATTTTCTTTGAAAAGCATAGTTACGTTGCTTAACTGATTTCATATTGAATTGCACCTCTTTAGCCACATTTAATTTTATGTTTTAATGCATTAGAATATAACAGCAGCAAAATTATAATCCTCTTAAAATCTACACACTACATTAGCCTATATCACTCCCATTTAATCTATCTGCTTTTCTCATAGCAACATGTTACAAAACTCTCAGGTGCCTCCAGCTGGCACGTTCAGCCTCCAGCCCAATCAAGTGCCCATGCTAAGCGCTACCCCACCGCCCCTGGAGCGACAGACCCCACTGCTCCAAAGGCATGTACTCTATGCCCAGCCTACTGCCCCAGCTCATAGTACAAGACTACCAGGATCTGGAGCTTCAGGACAGATGCCACCACCTCTTGTTGGCTCCAGCCCAGATGTGAGCACAGGCTACCAGGGAAATGGGCCAGTGGATACCTCCATGTCCAAACATGGTGGGGATGGGACCACAGCTGCTCCGCCCTTGCAAAGCACCCCACACCATGCCCCAATTAGGATATCAGCTGGCCAGCAGTCCCTGCAGACTTACCCAGCTGCCTACCCCTACTCATCCCAGATTATTGGGTCTAGCCCACATGTCTATTCATACTCCCCCCTTATGCCCCGTTTGCCTGTGTCTAGTGTTCGAACGTCACTGGCGGCAGACAACACAAGTAAGACCACTGTTATAAGGCAGAGCCCCCATGTGCATTTCTCTGAGTCTGAAACCACATGTCATGGCACTCAGGGCCCAAGCTATAGCGAAGCCACACAATCACCCCACGTTACTGTTGATGGGTGGAACCCCAACCCAACCCCCTACAGCTCCCATGTAACATATGATTGTGTAGATCCTGACCTGCAAACTAATACATCACAACCCCAAATGCCCTTTCCAGGCCCTCAGGATACCATTGCCGGTGCCCCTTCTCCAACCACACCTTCCAGCCTGTTCACCTGCCCACGTGTGCCGCTGCCAAACTTTCCTGTTCAAGCCATACACTACCAAAGCCATCTGATGACAGCCTATGGCGGCTTTATGCAAACTCACCAGGTGAAAAATGTTCAAGTCTTTACAGGGAACCCAGATTGCAAGATATTGGTGGAGGATTGGGTTCGTGATATGCAGTACCTCCTGGAGGCGATAGAGCTTCCCACACACCTCCGCTTCTCCACTGTTGTGCGGCACCTAGCGGGTGAAGCCCGTAAACTGGTCCTCAACCTTCCTCCATGTGAGCAAACCCCAGAGAAAGCATTTGAGGAGCTGAGGGCTGAGTACAGTGACACAAGAGGCTCCCTGGACCCTTTAGCTGACTTCTATGAGCGGAGTCAGAATTCAGGTGAATCCGCCTGCTCTTACGCCATAGCCCTGGAGGCAAAATTGCGGGCTGTGGAAGAGAAGCAAAGGGGGGGCAGGCCGTTCCCCGACCGGGATAGCAAACTCACGCGGCAGTTCATGAGGGGGCTTACTGATGAGGGAGCTTACATGCGAATTGCACCCATGGCTCCCAGATTCTTGAGCTTTCGTGAGCTGCAGGCTGAGCTCCGTCACTTTGCTAGAGAATTTAAAAAATTCCAGCCCCTCAACAAAGCAAAGAATCCAATTGCACAGGTCCACATCTCATCAGAAGATAATGGAAATGTGAGAAGAGAGAAAATTAAGCCCACTTCTGAATTATCTGAGCTGACAGAGATGGTGAAGAGGTTGGCCCTTAGTCAAGAGGAACAGATGGCTAAGCTGTCGCATCTGGAGCTGAAAATAGCTTCTCCCCCCCTCACCTCACCAACCACCACCCAGTCCACTCCACGGAGGGCAAGCCAGAAGTCAAGCTTCACCTGTTTCCGATGTGGAAAGCTAGGGCACACAGCCAGAGTTTGTCGAGCAGTGCTCCTGGACCCCAACCCGACGGAAGTCCCCCAGCCTAATGTCCCTACTGAGGGATGCACGCCCCATGCCTCTCAGCCTTTAAACTCTTAAAGCCCATGGTAGCTGGGGCAACCATGGGCGTGCAGCAAGGGCCCCACCCACTTGTTGAAAAGGTTCATACCGTTGAGGAGATGCCCCTTGTAGGTCCCAGAAATGAAGGAAATGTAGAAGTCAATGGAAAGGAATGCAGAGCTCTCATTGACTCGGGCTCTCAGATAACCAGCATCACACACAGCTACTGGCGGAGCCACCCAGTCTTAAAGCAGAAGAAGCTACAGCCATCCAAAATTCCTATTGAGGGCGCTGCAGGCCAAGCTGTGCACTATCATGGCGTGCTTCTCATTGACCTGAAAGTGCTTGGAGCGGAGTACCCAGCTGTACCCGCCTTCGTTGTTCCTGATTCAGACTACCGCTCTTCAGTTCCTCTCCTGGTGGGAACTAATGTCATTCGGGCCTCCCGGAGCTACCTCCAAGCAGCCTATGGCCAACAGTTTCTCCAAAGGGTCAAAGAGCTGCATCCAGAGTGGTATACGGCCCTGCTGAAGGTGGGGAGTGCCGAGCAAAGTGAAGTGCCTGACATTGTGGGTCCTGCTGTGTACACAGGGCACAAAATACGCATCCCTGGTGGAAAAGAAATGGATTTAAGGTGCAGGATCAAAGCTGGCCCTCGGAGGAAGACCTATACTGCCCTGATCGAAGGCCAGGCCACCTTAAAGCTCCCTCAGGACCTCCTGGTAGGTAAAGTCCTTGCAGATGTAAAGGGAGGCTGGGCCCCAGTCAGGGTGATGAATCTTTCCCAGCATGATCTTACAATCCGCCCCCACACACATCTTGCTAATGCTGTCCTGGTGCACAATGTGGTGGAGTTTCATAACAAAAAGCAGGGCGAAGCTGGGAATA
Organism: Gymnothorax reevesii; assembly: GCA_029721435.1. NCBI lineage: Eukaryota > Metazoa > Chordata > Actinopteri > Anguilliformes > Muraenidae > Gymnothorax > Gymnothorax reevesii. The sequence goes on along the minus strand of CM056584.1, from coordinate 53,706,779 downwards.
AAGAGACATGCCTTAGTCTAGGCCAAGTGGTCGCCAGCAGTAGTGTAGACCTTAGAGAAGCAGCCGTGGAGGATGAGAACCAGCGTGCTCATCTTAAGGAGCTGCTAGATAAGAATGCAGATGTGTTCTCCCAGCATCCCCTGGACTATGGTCACACAACCACTATACAGCATGAGATTCCGCTGGTGGACCCCAGACCTTTCCGACTGCCATACCGCAAGATACCTCCTTCCCAGTGGCAAGATGTGAGGCGGCTGTTGACGGAGATGGAGGCAACAGGAGTCATCCGACCCAGCAAAAGTCCCTATGCCTCCCCTGTGGTGGTTGTGACTAAGAAAGACGGGTCATTAAGACTCTGTATCGATTATAGGAAGCTAAACTCCTGCAGCACCCGTGATGCATTTCCACTGCCAAGAATTGAGGAGGCTCTAGAGTCATTGGGGCAAGTTAAGTACTTCTCCACCCTTGATTTAACCTCCGGTTATTGGCAAGTCGAAGTAGCAGAGCAGGACAAGCACAAGACAGCATTCAGCACTCCCATGGGGCTCTTTGAGGCAAATAGGATGCCATTTGGCTTGCAGAACGCGCCCTCCACTTTTCAAAGATTAATGACCTGCTGCTTCGGGGACTTGAATTTTACCCATCTCCTTATTTACTTAGATGACATAATAATATTCTCTACATCGTTCAGTGATCATCTAGAGAGGCTGCAACTTGTCTTCGACCGGCTTCGGGAGCATGGCCTGAAGCTCAAGTCCTCAAAGTGCCAGTTTGTGAGGAAAGAAGTGAACTACCTGGGTCACTTAGTATCGGCTAAGGGCATCAGGACTGACCCAGAGAAGATAGGTAAGGTTAAGGAGTGGCCAACTCCCACCAACCGCAGAGAAGTGCTGCAGTTTTTAGGATTTGCAGGCTACTACAGGCGCTATGTGCAGGGGTACTCTTGCCTGGCAGCCCCCCTGTACCGCCTCACTTCTGGTGACCCTAGAAAGAAGAGGAGAGGGGCTCAGAAGAACCCAGAACCTGACCTACCCTTCCTATGGACGGCTAAATGTGAAGAGGCCCTCCAGTCCCTGAAAGAGAGATTGGTAAATGCTCCAGTGCTAGGCTACCCAGACTACAGTCTTCCATTCCTGCTGCAGACAGATGCGTCAAGAGAGGGGCTTGGGGCTGTGTTAGCGCAGGTACAAGGTGGAATGGAAAGAGTTATCGCGTATGCGAGCAGAGGTTTGAGCCCACCTGAGACGAGGTATCCTGCACACAAACTTGAATTCCTTGCTCTCAAATGGGCAGTCACTGATAAGTTCCATGACCATCTTTATGGACGCAAGTTCTCTGTTCTCACTGATTACAATCCTTTGAAATACGTGATGACTTCTGCCAAACTTGATGCTACAGGCCAGCGTTGGGTTTCTCACCTATCCATATTCGACTTTGACATCCAGTATCGGAGGGGACAGGACAACTCCAATGCTGATGCCCTCTCACGCATGTCTAATCAGGAGGTGACTGATGTCTTGCAGACCTGCCCCCAGCAAGTGAAGAGTGGTGGACTGAGGCACGAGGTGGCTCAAGCCACCCAGGAATCAGAGGAGGCCACAAGTGAAAGTGCACCTGTGGTAGAACCTGAAAGGAGCCAGCTGATGGAGTCCGGTGAGCCGTATAGAGAGGTGGGGATGGAGGTACTGCCCGCTATGTCCATCCAGGAGATAAGGGCACAGCAGAAAGAGGATCCTATCATTGGCCCTGTCTTGCACTTCAAGAGCAGGAATCAAAAGCCAACTCGCAGTAAGAGGATGGAATTGGGACCTAGTGGGGGCCTTCTTCTAAAAGAGTGGAGGAGATTAGTGGTGAGAAAAGGAATCTTATTCCGCTGTGTCAGGGATTGTCATCGAGGAGTGGTGGAGCAGCTAATACTACCAGAGGGGCTGCGGGCAGCCATAAAAACAGCACTCCACAACGACTTGGGGCACTTAGGATTAGAGAGAACGTTGCAGACGATAAGAGAGAGATTTTATTGGCCGAGAATGTTTCAGGAGATCAGAGCCTGGTGTGAGCAGTGTGAGAGGTGCTGCCTCAGAAAGACCCCCACTGCCACTGTCAGAGCCCCTCTTGTCAGCATCCATACCAGTGGCCCCATGGAGCTGATCTGTATTGACTTTTTATCTCTGGAGAAGTCAAAGGGTGGAGTTGAGAATGTGCTTATCATCACTGATCACTTTTCCCGGTATGCGCAGGCCTACCCTACAAAGGACCAAAAGGCTGGCACAGTGGCTCGGGTACTGTGGAGGAACTACTTCTGCCGTTTTGGGTTCCCTGCAAAGCTACATGCTGATCAAGGGCGAAATTTTGAAAGTGCAATTGTGAAAGAGCTGTGCAAGTGCACAGGCATCGTCAAAACGCACACAACGCCTTACCATCCCCAGGGTAACGGGGTCACTGAAAGGTTCAACCGTACCTTAATGAACATGCTGGGGACTTTGGAGCCGCACTTGAAGCCTCGATGGCATGAACATGTGGAGGCCATGACACACGCCTACAATTGCTCACGACACGACTCTACTGGATACAGTCCGTATTACCTTATGTTTGGCAGGCACCCTCGGCTCCCAGTAGACTTGATCTTTGGCTCCCCCACCTCTAACAAGCCGGGTAGCTACACCGAATACGTTCAGGCTCTGCATGACTCGCTGACAGCGGCCTATGCCTTGGCTAATCAGACCTCGCAGCAGGCGAAAGAACAACAGAAAATGTACTATGACAAGAAAGCCAAGAGTGAAGACTTCAGCCCGGGGGATAGAGTTTTAGTCAAAGTCTGCCATGTGGAGGGGAAGCAGAAGTTGGGAGATCGTTGGGAAGCTCGTCCTTATGTTGTGGTGAAGAAGCAACCTAGCTTACCGGTGTATGTGGTGCGTTTGGAGGGTGGAGAAGCAGAGAGGGTGCTGCACCGTAACCTTCTTACCCAGTGCATGTTCCTCCCAGTGGAGCGAAGCAGTGGAGTGGTCCTGGAAGATCAGTCAGACAGCGAGCCATGGGAGGCTAGTCTGGAGTTGGACCCAGAGGGAAAACCAGTAGGTGGCTGTACAGTGGAAAGCGAGGATGGAGCTGTGTCTAGAACAGTAAGTGGAGAGGAGGAGCCCGCAAGTCATGAGCAGGCAGACATGGGGACAGACGAAATGAGTGGAGGAGAGGAAGTGCTTATGTCCCTTGGTGATGCCAACCCCACAAAAAAGACTAACATTCCAAGGAGAAACCCAGAGAGGAAGCGGCTTCCCCCAGTAAAACTCTCACTCGAGTCTCAAGTCATGGAGAGTGTCCAGCAGAAGGTAGAAAGAGGGAGAAAGCTGTGGCAAAGAGCTAAAGCACTGAGAACGGCTGGGCACATGTAGGGCCACACCACCTATACTTTGATCATAGCTCGCTACAAACACACAACAAATTTATTGTTCTGTATATCTTTAGTCATACTGTACTTGAGTTTTGATGGTTGAACTGATGGCTGGGACGCCATCACTTAAAGAATGGGCGGATGTAAGGCAGTGTTTGTGCTGCACCACTCAGCGGCACTGTAGCCATTTTATTGATGAGTTTTGTCATTGTAATGATTTTTGTACGTTCTGATTTGCCGTAGGGTTGATTCGCTTTTACCTTTGTACGCCATTTTATCCTTAATGTTCGCTATCAACCTTATAGGTAAGCCACGTTATTTCGGTGCTGGAAAGAACATATGATTTCTAAGCTAAATATCTCACTGAAGTTCGTTTTTGTGAGCTATACTGAATGTTAAACTGTAAAGCTACTGAATGCTCGATAATTGGAATAACCAGCACTTTGTTTTTGTGTAAAGCAACGAGTTGATTATGGCTAGTAATGGTCATAGTTACTGGACTGTATTAGCATTTGTTGCACTAGCATGTAAGCGTTCTCATTAAGAACTGTGAATGTTCGCTATCAACCTTATAGATGCGGTGCCGGAAAATTAAACATCTCGCCACCATTCCCTAACCCTTTCGTCTCCGCGTGCATTTCTTCTGCGGTCAACTGCCTGCCAGAAAAAATCCAAGAACACAGCGCAGAGTAGCGGCGGGTCGTTGGAGAGCGAGAGAGAGGGTTACATAAGAATAGTGGACATACGAGTTTTCGTTTCTTATCAGTTTGTAGATACGAGGTTTTATCAGCAGGCCGACGATATTCAAATTTAAAGTCTGGTTTGCATTTTCCATGGACCACAAATGCGTTTTCATGGTTAATCAGAAAATCCTTTTCCATGTTTCCCTGATAGCCATAAACAATGAGCTTTGTACAGAGTCTGCCTCTCTTTTGGATCAGTCACACCTCTTTCATATGGCAGACCACAGTCTGAAGTTAAGCGCTCAGGGCGTGATCGAAGCGAGTAGGGGAGAATACGCGTAAGGGCCTGGCAACACATTCGCGGATTACGCCGCGTGTTACGGCCGCGTGAAGCACGGCGCTAAAATGCTTTGATTGTTGTAATTGATTTATAATGATCGGGTCTACACATCGGCGGGACGGGAAAAAAAGAACGCGCTGCCACCGCCGCGTGAAATTTCAGAAACCTCCAAGGGTTTTCTGAGCGTATCACGCGACGCGTCCACTTAAGCGTGTTCCATAGTCAGCCAATAGAAATTTAGGAAACTCAGGAAACAGAGTGCGAGTCTCCCCCAACCTAACATAACCTATTTATTTGGGTAGAAAGTAGGTTAGAACCATTTTTGAAATTACTAAGTTACTCATCATCAAATAAATTGCCCAGTCACCAATTTGCTCTTTTTTTTGATTTTTTTTTACAGCAAGTTTATCCTGAAGGACTTCAGTTCTTTTGTTTTCTCAGCTTCATGAAAAAGTGAGTGACTTGGTTTTTCCCAGATTAGGGTAGGAGTTTCCAGCTAACTCGGAGGACAAAGCGTGGACACCCATTCTACCTGCCAAGGTGTAGACCGTTCACCGCTGCGCATTACGCAGCGTCTGCTCAGAGCGTTTTTCGCGACTTTTCACGCGACGTTTACACGCGGCGTACTCCGCGAAAGTGTAGCCAGGCCCTTACTCAAAATCGCTAAACTCGAAGCGCGTAAAAAAAGACTTACGCGCTAATGGGAGAATAGACCCCTATATGAAAAAAAGAAGCATATCATGGTTGAGGGTTTTTATTCTCCATGGCACAGTGGATGTTTCCACGAAAATGCAGCGAAAGGTAGCGAATAACTGTTCAAAACATGGAATGCAGCTAATGAAGACTAATCGACACCTTGTTAAAAGTCAATATTGCAGTTGTGGTTGCAACAAAAACAAGCATACGCCGGGGGGGACGCCAGGAAAGAGTTTGAAAACCACTGCGATAACCAGTGAATTTAGCCACTGCGGTCAAGCCAGTCTCCACTCCAGAAAACACGATAAACCAGCCCTCACATGTTAAATCGGTGTGGGAATATACACGCTAATATGGTAATAGCGGGTCTGGACTGATTTCAAATAAAAGCTACAAAAGTCATTGTCATTCAGGAATTTATTAGTAAATGAGTTAATTTAGAAAGAAATATAAACTGCATTAATGACTGCAATAAAAAGAATAAATATGAAAGTGAATAATAAATTCTAAATTAATACTAATTTAAAAAACGAGATTAAGATGATCAGGTAATATTCTGAGAAAGTATTTCAGAACTAAAACGCCCTGTGAAATTTCATGTATTTTTTCCCGTATTTGCTCGAATTTTACACTAGAATTAAAAATGTTGTGTTGCCACGGAATACTTTCTCTGCAGCATGAGAGTAAACCCCTTCACAGAGTCACACAGAGAATATTATGACACTCTGATGCGACATTCCAAAATCATAATCCTATACAATATCATACATTTTTTGTTGTGTTCCCTCTAATTTCAGATTAGAATTAAAGGGAAACTCCCGAATGCCACGGACTGATTTCACAAATGCATGATAGAACACCACAGAAGTCAGGACATTGCTGATGTAGCATTTCAAAATTAAAGCCCTTTGAATGTGATGTACTTTTACCTACTGTATGTTCAGAGGAAATTCAGATTAGAATTAAGCGTAAAGTCCTTGTAGTCACAGACTGATTTCACAACAGTATAATAGTGTAGTACCTAAATGTGTGAATTAGAGAATATCGGGACATTGTGATGTGGCATTTCAAAATAAAAGCCCTTTGAAATATCATGTATTTTTTGCTATGTTCAGCGGAAATTCAGATTAGAATTAAATGAAAACTCCCTGTTGTCACAGACTGATTTCAATGCAGCCAGATAGAATAGTACCTCACAGTGTCACTTGGAAGACACCAGGACATTCTTATGTGGCATTTCAAAACTAAAGGCCTTTGAAATATTGTGCATTTTTCGGTATGCTCCCTCTATTTTAATTATAGAAATAAAGTATTATTTCTTGTTCCCATAGTTTATTTTCCCATCACTGTGACTGTAAACCATTGCAAAGTGTTACTCAGACTGTATCACAACATTCAATTTTTATATTTTGCTGCTTGAAAATGGCATGCGTTCTCTACTGTGATCCCTCTTACAGTATTTCAATTAAACTTCCCTTTTCCACAGGATAATTTCACTTCACAATAACAATGAGCTGGAGGATCTGGTTGACGTATGCACTGTTGACAACTTGGAGCTGAATACATCAGAATGTATTGACTTCCATGGTGTTCTATTATGCATTTGTGAAATCAGTCTGTGACAATCGGGAGTTTCCAATGGAACGAAATTTGTTCCAGCAGAAATTGAATTGAATTTTGGTTTTGAATTGAATTTAATTAGTTTTGAATAGAATTTAACCTGCTTTATTTTGAATTAAATTTGGGTTTGAATTGAATTTAATTGGCTTTGAATTGAATTTTTCAGTTTTGGAATTGAATGAACAAGTAATCTGAAACTGAATCCAATTATTTGTATTGAATTTAAGATAAAACTTGAAGCATTTTACTCAGTTCACACATTCAAATTCAGTTCATGAAATTCAAATTCAGATCTCTAAATTCAAATTCAAGTTGAGTAACATGACATGAATGCGCATCGCGAACTGCAGCCCCGCCTCCGTCCCTCGTGGCTTGCCTTATTTGGAATAAGGTGACCTATATAATGTCCGGGAAGCACACCTTCTGTATTCAAAATTCACCCAACTATACACCGAAAAACATTTACCAAAATTTCGACTCTTTAGCAGTTGATTTGTTTTAGCTCATCATGTTAATCTTCAACAGTTAACCCTGAGTTAGCCCAAGATCATCAGTAAATGCATTCACTAATTTCTAGTGTGTCTTCGGTGTAGTAAAAATGCTAACGTTAGTTACAATCGAGTCACTTTTTCTCCCAGTCGGTATGTGTGAATGTATATTGCTAGCGAGCCTACACGTTTAAGCTCGTTGGCTTCAAGTGAAACGTTATATTCAGTCAAAATCAAAATAATTAGATAGAGCTGTTCAGAACTTAAACTTCAACTTCATATGGCTTAATGGTTCAGAATACCCGGAGACCGGAGTTACAAAATGATGACATACGCGCGAGGAGAAGAGACTGCAATTTATCCAGTCAGGATTGCAGCTGAAACTGGTCCAAGAAATATTCCGTTTTTAGAGCGGTACTTCACGCACATGCAAATTCACTCATGCACGAAAATATACAGTTAAGAGTTCGGGGCTAAGCTCTCTGCTGAAATACGGTGCTAACATGGAGTTACGTATTGTGTGCACATGGTTCTGTAGTAGCATTTTAAATGCTCCTGGTTCATTTGTAGCTGGCTAGCTATATCCAACAAATCATATACAGCATTCACTGACACATAAAATGCAATGGAAATTCGGTGGCTCCTCGGAATTCAGTACTTTTCTCCTGGTCATCGGCAATGTCACTAGTTTGGTCTCTGGCAGCGTCTTCACAGTGAGTGAGCGATGTCCGAGTTTTTACTTCAGCATATTTCTTCAGGGTTTTAACCTGCCAGAGACCGAACTAGTGACATTGCGCATTATGGATAGTGTGCGAGAGCAAGACAGAGCTCCGGTTATGTCATGAACATAATACAGGTTTTACAGACCGTAAGTTCCATCTGCGTGAACTGTTGCTTATGTGGAGCTAGCGAATCGATCACCTCTGCAGGGAAGAATTTAATATTTAATCAATGGCAATAAATTGTTTGTTATACACGTTACAGCCTGTGCGCTTCCCTATTGCTTTCACCGGTAGCATTAGGGAGCTGGCCCAGACATTGGAGATGTAACGTTATCAGGCTGACCGCGGTCATGGATAAGTAAAGCGATCATTTCCCAAGCACCCAAAAATGCACCCAAACTTTGCAAAATCATTGGCTGTACTAACTGCACCTATCCGGTTAGCTTCAGCTGTAGTGGCTACAATCAGGCAACAATATGATGAAACTGCCACATTAATGCTTACCGAAGTAACACAAGCATATCGTTCAGAATTTCTGCATATAAGTTAACCAGGAGCATTTTTAATTAGCAAAGCACTTGAACTAACCTGCAGTAGCTGATTATCGGTCATGACTTTGAATGTAATCTGTGCAAAAAATTTGTTTCGCGTCCGGTGTGAAAGCTGCTTAATGCCAGATAACGCCTGTATTCTTTGCATTGACTTTGAATTTAGGTTAATCTGTCCTGCGAAAAAAAATTTTCATGTCTCATGTGAAAGCAAACATACCGATCAGAATAACTGCATACACGTTAACCAGGAGCATTTTTATTTAGCACAATACGCAAACTAACATGCAGTAGCTGGTAACCGAACGGTCAACTACAGAGACAAACCCTAGCAATACAGGTTTTACAGACAGCAAGTTCTGTTAATGTGAACAGTTGTACTAAGCATCCAAATTACAAACACGTATTAAAAGTTAGCTTCAAATGAGGTTTATGTTCACACACCTTCTGTAGAATTTCCCCTGATATCACTCTTGCATATTTAGGACACAAACATTAGCAACAGTAACTTGGCTACGTTAGCCGCTGTGCTACAGCAACAATGAACTGGCTATTACGTCAGGTTGGCTTATGCATTAAAAGCAACTTACAGCTTCTGTGTCTGTGAGTCCCGGACAGTCGCGTGCAATTCAGGCTTCATCTTCAGATATTTTACGAAGCCTACGTTTGAGGGCAGTTGTTAATGCTAACTATCGCTAGCGGTCCTGCTAGCCACCCGTAACACGTTAGCTTCACTTACATTATTTGCTGTTATATGGTTACTCACAGCTTGTGGCTCCGAGTGCTTGATCGATGCTACTGCTTCAGGTTTGAGAAGCAGCTGAAATACTTATCCTGTGTCGAATTATCCTGTATTGACAAAGCTGTCTTTGGTGAAATGCTGAGCACAAGCAGCTAACGTTTGGCCATAGCTGTTTGCTGCCAGCAAACAAAAAAAGCTACCCACTGATTTCTGGTAGCATCCTCTTTTGGGAATATATTTGTTTTTCTTTGCGTCCAAAAGTAAAGGGACAAGTAGCTTTGGGAGAGATGCTAACAAAATTGCACCTCAAATGATCTGCGATTCCTCTTTTGTATTTCCAAAAGTGTCAATGCTACTAAGGCATAGAATGATCTGCCGTTGTTAGATCCTGCTAGAATAGTTTCCGGCGTGGGCAGGTCCAGTGCAGTGGTTGGCTCTGGCTAGGTCTGTACTAATTGGACGGCACAACCTGATGTCAGGTTTTGCCCAGATCTCGGGAGGACCTGTTCAGAGAGGAAATCACGCTCAGGAAATCACGTTCTTGGATTACGGCAAAATCCCTGTTTCTTATGTTTAGAAACTTTTCAGAAGTTGAGCATGGACAACCAACATAATAACATTACTAATCATACTATAATTTGAGGAACGTTTGTCTGTCTGTCTGTTGTAGGTCTACGTAGGTTGTCCCAGGAATTGTCCTTGAGGGGTTAGTTTTTTGAAAGGTCAAGGTCACTGGGGTCAAAGGTCAATTTTTCGCATCTCCCATCTCCCTGGACAGATTTTCATGAACGTTGGTATGTGGACGAAGGTCGTCACAAGAAATGACCGCGAAAGGTCAAGGTCACAAGGGTCAAAGGTCAAACCGTAGGTCGTCACGAGAAATCAAGGTCACGGGGGTCAAAAGTCAATGGACAGTTTCCTGACAAACAAGGCACATACACAGAAAATGTTGTCTACAGAGAAATCCTCAACTAACCAGTAAGCTCCAACCAAACCATTCTACTTTGGACACTCCACCACCCCCAGACAAAACTCCCCTTCCTCTTGGGGATAAGGGTGTGGCATAGCCCTTTACAAATGTAATTACTGTATTTCCATCTTGATGCTCGCACAGTCGACATTATTCTCGCCACGGGTAATTCACTTGTATCTATTAAAAAAAGGATCAGCATGTTAGGTCCCCTTTAATGAAGTGCAGGTCTGATTGTGCGCTTTGCAGGATGTGCCAGAAATTACAGCGGAAGATCCACAGTAGTTAACTTTTTTGGCAAGTAAATAAAACATTTTTATTGCATTTCATTTTTGATCGCCTTAACACTGTATTGTAATTCATTTTGACAGATCAAAGCTTCTCCAATGTGCCAAGGTGTTGACTTGAACCGGGATTGGCTTCCTGGGGATGGGAACTTATCAAGGGGGTGGTAATTAAAGTCTCACTGCAACCAAATGGGATGCAGACGAACACACATAGAGGTGACAATAACCAACAGGTTAGAACAATGGGCCTCAGTGTGCATGACTGTTGATGTCTTTAGTGCCACAGGAAACAAGGAAGCACACAGGGGGGGTCTGACAGTTCATCAGGAAAAGTTAGCAGACACGATGCTGATGTCACAATGACCATTTGGTTACCTATCACCTCATTGGTACATTGGACTGAGGAGAGGTATAAAGCTGCTTCCTGACTGACAATAATTTGTAATTGCCTTGCCTTGCTTTTACCCGGTATGTCACATACTGTAAATACGACTATTTTGCTCTGTAAATAAATCACTGTTTGCCTGAACTTTGGGACTACCAGTTTACTTCACAAAGGACCAAATTCCTACAGTATTAAAAGGAAGGGGTCTGTTTCACAGGCAAAAAAAAAATATTCATATCATTGAAATATGTGTTAATGCAGGAAAATGATTCAAAATAGTTCAATAATCAAGATCTTTTAAGCACTCCGCCCTCTTGTGTTCTGCAGTGGCCACTGGGGAAGTTTCTAACAATAGGCTGCATTCTTGGACCAATATACCGTGTTGATCCAAGGCCAGCATTTGTGCAAAACAGGCAAAATAATGTCAACATATCTCAAAACTTTCTGCAGTACAACTGTATTAATCGAGCATGACATGAATTATTCGATTATGAATTCAACACCTTTACCCGTAATGTCTCTGTGCAGAGGTGTGTGCGGATTCTCTGCTACAGGGGCGCGTGATTATGTTACGTGCACACCGCACACTCCCCTGCTCTCCCCCGATCTATCATTGTATTAACATCAATGTATCATCTAGAATTAGTGTGAATACTGACAGGTTTACATTTTGTTTTGATGGCAATGTAACTTGATACAACTAGCTCCGTCCTATGAGCATGCTAGGACATGGCTCTAGAGTACATGCCTAAAGGTGAAACTCATCATCTGTTTACTGAATTTTATTTGGGTGTTCCCACTCAATGCAAAACAAAATAAATGAAAAAATAATCATTTTTTGGCATGTGGATTGTGCAGACTGCATTGTGTTACTTGATAGAATATGGAATACATACATACATGCATACACAATTTTCTTTCTTTCTTTCTTTTTTTTTTTACTTCTGTATGGCACCAAATTGGACTTGAAGTTAAACAACCAAGATAAGCTTGATGTGTTGACATTCAGATTTAATTTAAAGGAAACCTCTAGAATGTAGATAAATCCAGCCAATTGTACTTGTCTGACAAAAGTAAACAAACTTCTTCCCACAATTCCTTCTCTTCTACAGGGAAAGGGTGCACATGCACCCTGCCAATGTAAACTCTGTAATTTTAACCTGTACCCTGTAATGTAAACAATGTAAACAGAATTGTCACATCCGCCTGGTTAATCTCGAATTCCATCATCACACAGGCAGTTCCTCACTGTTCTTCCAGACACAGGTCGGTGGTGCCTCCCCACATTGGTGGCAGCAGTTTGCAACGCTGGTTGAAATCTGTTTCTCAGATGAACCAAGCGGATGACACGATCCTGATGAGCGGTAGTCACGCACGGCCAACCTAGTCCTGGCTAGTTTTCAATCATTTTTCTTCATTGACACATTTTCCAATTATCGTAATTGGCAACTGAAGACACAATTTCTCTCCATGTGCGATCTAACAGCCACAAAATCATGGGGTAAATTCAGTAGAACTGAGAAATGGGGTGGACAAAACATCCGTCTTAAACAATTATTTGTCCTGACCTTTTCTCAGTCATTTTCATGATTTACAAAAGGCTCACTCCGGGAGCACTCCACAGTTAACAGGTGCTGCCTGGTCTCCCCGATTAGGTAGGATGACAATCATTCATCTGGACGCGTATTTGCTGAATTTAAATCAACGTCAAATAGTTTGAGTCGCATGCTTTTTATAGCCTATTTCACTGCCATCATTTCATCGCTGTTAGATTGCATATGGAGAGAAACCATGTCTTCAGTTGCCAAATTCGATATTAGAAAACGCATCAATAATTGAGAACTAGGACTGACTGATTGAGAATTGAGGACTGACAGGTGATAGGATGAGACAGCTTTGAATTCGTGCACCATAAAGGCTTTATAACAGCTGTAAAGTATGCAGAATTTGTGGGTTGTAGTAGGAGGTGTGTCTTTGCTGTCGAGTTGCTGTTTGTATTGCGTTGTTTTGGTGAATCATTATGGAGCCAGCCAGGAAGAGAGGTCGTTCTGATATGTGGGAACACTTCAATCTGATGGCTCTTGATAAGGTAAGTGTGCTGGCTGTACGTAAGAAAAGTTAAGTTATATATACAACAGTAAACATCAGTACAGTACTAGCTTATAGTTGGGTCTATCTCAAGTCTATTTTAAGTAGCATTACAGTAAATGTATGAACGATTAGTGTTGCCATAAGGCTATAGCAACCTATTCCATATTTCTCCAGCACTCTCCTCAATAACACAAAACACCAATCTATCCTTATTTGTAAATACAACATAAAATACTATCTGTGTGCGTGTGAGAGAGAGAGTGCGTGCGTGCAATTCACCCTCCTGTCCACTGACTAGCCCAGCCTAATTTTGACTGCAGCCTCACGTTTGGCCAGGAGAGGTCACCCTTACAGAAGATTCGAGTACTGAACCAATTTTCGAAGCAACTGGCTCAAGTGGTTCAGTGCTTCACAAAAGCTTTATTTGCCCATCACCGGCACCTTGTACTGTTGACAATGGACCAGGGTTAGAATGGGCTCTCTGATCAGCCAGCTACAAAGTTTCATTCGCGGCAGGGTGTGATGCACTGGTTTGTGACATATTCCTCGCATAACTGTCACTGAAATACTGTGAATTTTTCCACAGTGGGCCTTCCTTCCCTTCGTTCAGACCCAACATGCCTTCCGTAAATGAGAAAGGGACAAAAGTTCATACAAAGGCAGCCCGACCTCGGTCTTCAAACTTGAAATTTAGATGAAAATCGGCCGCGTCTAAAGAAAGTCAGAGACCTACCATAGGCTCGGCTTCGTATATTCCATGACGAACATAATGATGTCACCGCTGAGTTGCATGTAGTTTGGTCAGTAACAGTGAGATTTCCGGTCACGTGATTATTTTGGAGTGTTTACACGGTTAATGTAAACACACCGAGGACCAGTCAATGCGGGAAAAACGGAGAACTAGGTAGAATACTCAACAGCTGCCTATCTTGTCTTCATGATATTTTTTAATAGTCATCAACGATGGATATGTCTGTGAATCTGAGGGTGAATTTTCGGGGAAACGGGAAGAGTTTCCAGGTTTCGGAGTCAGAATCGAGCTGGGAGTCCATGGAAGCCATGGTAAGTAACGTTAAAGCCGCTTTCACTCTGGACGCGAAACGAATTTTTCACGCGACATATTACATTCAAAGTCAATGCGATATAAACGCGTGTATTCGCGTCTTTGCATTGACTTTGAATGTAATCTGTCGCGCGAAAAATTCGTTTCGCATCCAGTGTGAAAGCGGCTTTAGTGCCGAGGCCTTAATCAAACCCTTGCTGTATATGAACGGATGACCAAGTGTTTGAGCCATATTTTCGTATTTGGCGTGCTAGCTACTTGATAGCTACTGATTTCTGGCGGCTGGCATCAAAAAACATCGGACACCCGGAAATCACGGGATGACGGCTAGCTAACAAGGCTCATGTAAAATGCAGTGGTTTTTTGCGAGCTCACTGGTTAGCCAACTGGCTATTTCGTTAACGGTATAGGTAGTCGCTTGAGTGCGACATATATTGATACTGGATACACACACACACACACACACCAGTTTCCCTTGCGTTCAAACTTTACCTGAGCTGCTTTAAATGTACATGGCCTATGTACGCCTGTGTAGGCTAGCGTTACACTGATTCAAGCAAGCCGACAGAACAAGGACATGCCCATCAGCTTTGTGTGCTAACATACGTAATAATACGGTAACAACGGGTAACAGTGTTTGTGGTTAAAGTCATGATATCACATTTTTTATTATCTTAATTATTTTTCCGTGATTTTGAGAAGCGATTGCCCTTGTAGCCGTGTGTCGGTGAATTTATGCGTCTAAACAATCTTATTAAATGATTAAGTGGCGTCACGCTGGCTCTTGATGAGTCACATTGGTCTGAGTGAAAAGGTGGGGTGACGCGCATCTCTTACGCAGGTAACGCGAGCTCATTGTGGGCACTATCTGGCAGCCCCGAAGTAAAATGAAGGAGACCATAGAGAGTCGAATAGAATAATAGGACTTTCAGCGCATTTTACCAAAGGAAATGTTCCGAATAAAGTAGTTGCCTTCTGGCACACCTGTAGGGAAATCAGGAAATTTTTATTTTGTGTCATTAGAGTGAAAATGACTCGCACTTTCATGTCCCCATTGCCTGGTCATGAAGCAAGCCAATTCAGTTTCATAATGGCGTGCCGACTCAGGATTAGAGCCAGGTCGTGTGTATCTCAGAGCTCAGTTTAAGTGAAGAAGTTCGCCCAGAAAGATCTGGCTCGCTAATAAAACCGAAACACTGGACTGAAGGTAAAATGGCCAGTCTGGGTTTGATTTGGTGCTCTTATTTGGCTCAGTCAGTCATACCGTTTGGTTTGAGTGCTGTTTGTTTTGGATTCAAATACTTCTATACGTTTGACATGGCTTGACTGGAGAATAATCACAGAAGTGTGAACACTGCCCAGCAGGTCCTCCACTGAGGATCAGATGTTTCAGATATAATCAGTAGAGCTCAGGTAAGTGTTTGAATCCAAAACAAATATGACTTGAATCCAGGTGTGGCCACACATGAGGTCACGCCTTTCGGCTTTAGTGGGATGGAAGCTGAATGACATTCTGCTGTTCTGCCGGTGCGTATGTTTGCGAGTCTGGCTGGCAGGTGAGGTCACCTCAGATACGCAGCACATTAAGATGATAGGCTGTGTTCTCTCTCTCTCTCTCTCCGTCTCTCTCTCTCTCCCTCTCTCTGTCTGGGCACTGATCTCTCTCTGCAGTGTGGTTATTAAGTTCACTGTCCCTGAAATGACTCTGCTGCCTTTTCATTGGATGTAGAAGGAGCTGTTTGTAGATGTATGTGCTCTGTTGGTGAAATGCAGGCTGGGTATTGTAGGCATGGTGAATTCAGAATATTCAGTGTAATATTCTGCATGTGTACATCATTGTTATTTTTCAATTGCATTCTTTACCATTAATTTTCATTTCTTTTTATTTACATTCCCATGTAAATATGCTCTCATAAAGCATTTATGAAAATAATACATTGTCTGAAGTTCATAATCAGTGCAGTATTTTGAAAAATACATGAGAATTAAATCAACTGATGCTAAATGAGTGACTATAATGTCCTTCTGTAGGAATGGCGCACCACAGGAGATTCTCATCTTTTTACCCGTTTTGAAGCCTTACTTCATTTAGTTAACTTATAGCCTCAGGTTGCAAAATGTAGTATTTTTAATGTGATCAAATAGTTTTTAATTCTAAAAAAAAAATCTGTGACAATATAGCCATTGCTCTCAAAGCCTAAAACATGGAGAGAAAGTATGAAAATTTTCATCGTAGTAAGATATGAAGACCCTCCTTGAGACCTGAACATCAGTGTAAAATCTGTCAGACTTCCTGGCTATGATTGCAATGAAGTATTTGGATTACACTAAAATTAGGCATTATGTCAATAATGTACATGCACTTGTGCACACAAACACATACCCAGCCAGTAAACATACACTCATACGCACACACTCATACACATACTCAAATAAGCACACACTCATACACACACGCAAATACACACACACTCATACACATACTCACATACGCATTGTGGCAGGGTGTGAAAGTGGATCTACAAAACCCAAAACCAGTGAAGTTGGCACGTTATGTAAATCGTAAATAAAAACAGAATACAATGATTTGCAAATCCTTTTCAACCTATATTCAATGGAATACACTGCAAAGATAAGTTACTTAATGTTCGAACAGGTAAACTTTGTAATTTTTGCAAATATTAGCTCATTTGGAATTAGATGCCTGCAATGTTTCAAAAAAGCTGGCACAAGTGGCAAAAAAGACTGAGAGTTGAGGAATCAAACACTTATTTGGAACATCCCACAGGTGTACGGGCTAATTGGGAACAGGTGGGTGCCATGATTGGGTGTAAAAGCAGCTTCCCTGAAATGCTCAGTCATTCACAAACAAGGATGAGGCGAGGGTCACCACTTAGTGAACAAATGCGTGAGCTGATTGTCGAACAGTTTAAAAACAACATTCCTCAACGAGCTATTGCAAGAAATTTTGTGATTTCATCATCTAAGGCCTGTAATATCGTCAAAAGGTTCAGAGAATCTGGAGAAATCACTGCACGTAAGCGACAAGGCCAAAAACCAACATTGAATGCCCGTGACCTTCGATCCCTCAGGCGGTACTGCATCAAAAACCGACATCAGTGTGTAAAGGACATCACCACATGGGCTCAGGAACACTTCAGAAAACCACTGTCAGTAACTACAGTTCATCGCTACATCTGCAAGTGCAAGTTAAAACTCTACAATGCAAAGCGAAAGCCATTTATCAACAGCACCCAGAAACGCCGCCAGCTTCGCTGGGCCCAAACTCATCTAAGATGGACTGATGCAAAGTGGAAAAGTGCTCTGTGGTCTGACGAGTCCACATTTCAAATTGTTTTTGGAAACTGTGGACGTTGTGTCCTCCGGACCAAAGAGGAAAAGAACTATTCGGACTGTTATAGGCGCAAAGTTCAAAAGCCAGCATCTGTGATGGTATGGGGGTGTATTAGCGCCCAAGGCATGGGCAACTTACACATATGTGAAGGCACCATTAATGCTGAAAGGTACATTCAGGATTTGGAGCAACATATGTTGCCATCCAAGCAACGTATTTTTCATGGACGCCCCTGCTTATTTCAGCAAGACAATGCCAAGCCACATTCTGCACGTGTTACAACAGCATGGCTCCGTAGTAAAAGAGTGCGGGTACTAGACTGGCCTTCCTGTAGTCCAGATGTGTCTCTCATTGAAAATGTGTGGCGCATTATGAAGCGTAGAATACGACAATGGAGACCCCGGACTGTTGAACAACTTAAGCTGTACATCAAGCAAGAATGGGAAAGAGTTCCACCTGAAAAGCTTCAAAAATTGGTCTCCTCAGTTCCCAAACGTTTACTGAGTGTCGTTAAAAGGAAAGGCGATGTAACAAAGTGGTGAAAAGGCCCCTGTGCCAACTTTTTTGCAATGTGTTGCTGCCTTTAAATTCTAAGTTAATGATTATTTGCAAAAAAAAAAATAGTTTCTCAGTTTGAACATTAAACATCTTGTCTTTGCAGTGTATTCAATTGAATATAAGTTGAAAAAGATTTGCAAATCATTGTGTTCTGTTTTTATCTACGATTTACATAACGTGCCAACTTCACTGGTTTTGGGTTTTGTAAAAAGTGAATGGAGGTGCTGGTGACATGTTTGCTGATGACATCAGCGCAGCTAAAGGTTCTCTTTCGCTTGCAGATTAAGAGGTCTTTCGGCTTGTCAAACCTGCAGTTGACGTACTTCGATGAGGACAATGAAGAGGTGCGATCTGCAGACACGGCTTGTCTCAAAAGAAAGATTAGTGACAGTTTTTTCTTTTTGTTTTAAAGCTTAAATTTACCAGCAAAATATAACTGAAAAAAAATTGAACAGTGAATGATCTGCTCATAAAAACTGAAAGCAGTACTATTTCACCCATGTTAGCGGAAAACTGTAAATAAATTATTTGAGATGTTTTACAGATGTTTTGTTTTCTGTGGAACAGAAGTCAAAAGAAATTTACGAATGATTGAATTCTGTCCCAACAGACACTGTCCCAACTTTCATGGAGTTAACTTTCTACCATATTCGTTAATTTACCTGTCTAAATTATTTGAATAAACTTCTGCACTTTGGTCAGTATTTTGTCCTGCGGCTTGTATAGGTTAAATTGCTGGCGCCGAAATGCATAAAATTTTTAAGTTCTAGTTATAACTGAAATGTCTCTTTGCTTTAATTTCAGGTGTCCATAAACAGCCAAGGTGAGACCTTTTAAACCCCAGTGCATGCTGGGAGTGCTGAGCTCACAGAGGAAAATACTACGGGGCCATTCCATGTTGAATCACCCAATGAGCTCAACCTCACTATTTCCAATTTTGCTCAAAATTTGTGTGTGAATTGGTCGTGACCCAAAAGCCCCAAATCACAAATTTCAGCTCAAATTGGACCTCTCGGTGCCAGGTTACGGCTTTTTGTTTTTTTTTTTTTTTTCGATATTTCGGGATGGCCGCCACAAATTCAAATGGCCATATCTCCAAAACTACTTGACCGATTTTGAAAAACAAGGTATTTTTGTAAAGGGAATCACACAAGTAAATTTGCCCAAAATCTGCCATTAACCTCATTCTGGTAACTGTGAGTGTGATTAATTATTGACCTATGTTTTCACCTCAAAATTGACCTTGAGGGTCGCGTGACCTTGAATTTTTTTAAACACTAAATTGTACCCTGATGAGGTATCTACAACATATCAGAAACTTAGAAACATTATTTTTAGTTATAGTGTAATTCAAAATTAAAATTAATGTATCCAGGCATTTACTGAGAATTCTTGTGCAATTAGCGATGCACTCGGACTCCCTGGAGTATGAAGTGATGGTCCCCAATAATAAGTCACCACAGCATGCTTAAGAAGTTAGACAAAGGACCTTCAACTCTCAATTTCAATTTTTAGTGTTTGTTAACAACTGAGAGTATATGTATATCTTCATTTTATTCAGGATGCCTTCCTTCAATAAATCTTGTTTATAGTTTGTTTGTATTAGGAGACAAATCAATCAAAACACTGGCCATCACGGAATGACATTTGTTGGCAACCTGAGGTGGATATTATGTGTTATTGACACCACATTACTTACATCATCCTCATCACAATATACTCTCATCATCCGATATACTCTCAGCTGCAGTGACTTGATGAAAATTTCAAAATTCTGCCCGGTTTGGCAAATTGATTCTGAATAAACTGAACCAATTGGGGCTCTTCTTCCGGGAGCAAATTTGTTAGTGGGATTTGAATTTGATTTTTACTAGAAAGTGTGCAAGCTATATGGGTAAAGAAAACATTGCTTGACCATACATGAAACAAGACTACACTTGACAAAATTCAACTGTAGGGATAAGTATGTGGGTCATTGACATGACATTGACAGAGTGCACTACTTTGGTTTAAAATAATTTTAAATTTGTCATAATAAGCATCATTTTATTCTATAAAACCTGTTTAATTTGAAAATATTTCCAGTTTATCAAAAAATGATATATATTTTATGCTTTGCCATCTCAAGCCTTCAAAATGTCAGGTAGCGCAACCGTTTGAGCTAGTTAACAATTTGTGAAATGTATTAAATATGTAATTTAAAATATGAATGAATATAATATTAATATGGGGGCATAATTTTAAATTGAAAACCTTTCAAATAAACAAAGTTTAATAGTTTAATTGTTCTTAAATTGTTTGGAAAATCAAAATACTCGCCCCCTACAATAAAGAATCCACTTTTAATCCACTTTTAAAGAATTACTTTTAATACCCAGCTCAATTACAAAATAGTAATGTTTTAGGCCGAGTAGACACTCAGATATACTGACTTAAAAAATCACAAAAAAAAAGAGAGAAGTGTGTTCCCCCCCCAAGAAATTTTTAGTTGCTCCACCTGACATTTTTGGCTGGTGAAATTGCAAATATGGTCTAAAACTGTACTGAAACCCTGTAAATGTTGTGCAACCATTAAGCCTTGTTTAAATGCACTCCTGCAACTTCAAATAAATGTATTCTGTACATTTTTAAAGATTAAAAAAAAAAAAAAATTTTAAAAAGCTTATTTTTCATTGACCCATGTATGTAGTACATTTTGTGTACACAGACCTGAATTTAAGCAAGGGTATACCAGATTTAATTGGATATTGCTGAAAAACATACAAAAAAAAGTTTCCAAGTTTTAAATATGTTGTAGATACCTCATTAGAGTACAATTTGGTGTTTAAAAAAAAAAAAATCAAGGTCACGCGACCCTCAAGGTCAATTTTGAGGTAAAAATACAGGTCAATAATTCATCACACTCAGAGTTACCAGAATGAGTTTAAAAATGGCAGATTTGCAATGCTTGTGTGATTCCCTTTCCAACAATACCTTGAGGTGTGGAATCCCATTTATTTATTTATTTTTTTGGGTGATTTGACATGGATTGATCCTAAGGATGCTTGTGTTTATGACCTTTAATTTTGAAAACATGTTTCCTTGCCCTTATATATCTACTTTAGTGCTCCCTTAACCAAACATCTGACCAGTCATGAGACCAGGCTGTTTCAGTGCTGCTCTAGAGCCTGTCCAATTAGGGGGAGGGGGAGGGGAGGGGAGGGCAGGGGAGGAAACAGCCCTGTGAGGTGATGAATTCTGAATGTGTTTGTGCTCATTTAAACTTTCTATTCGAGGACACACAGCTGTGTCCTTGCCTGCACAGCTCCTGCATCTGCCTCCTGTATTTCAGGGGCTGAATCTGACTCATAGAGGTATAGGGTTTTGTATTGTACGTGCACACCTCCCAGCTCTGCTCTCAGTGATGCAACCAATCACAACGGAGCTCATTTGCATTGACTCAATACTCACTGGAAACTGCACATAGGGGACAAATTTAAGTTGGACACTGGCTTCAAATGCTTAATTTGTGTTTTTTTCCTGCTAGCTTCCAAACTTTGTATTACAAACACCTGTGAATTGAACAATACAGGCCCAGTATAAAAAATTGAACAATATAGGTCCTATAAGAACCTTAATGATAATGCTTTGTGTTTTATTTTTCAGAGGAATATGAAGAGGCTTTAAAGGTATTTACTCCTTAAACTTATAATAATTTTCATAATATTTCAGTATTCACCTCTGTTTGGCTGTTTATACTCACTGTTGACCTGGTGATGCAGGAACTAAGGTAAAACTTGACCTGAACTGCAGAAATCGATGACTTGTCCTCTCAGCCTGCATAAAAGCCCCTTCACTTAGACAGTATAACAGTCCTTTGTGACAGTTGGGCGTGTCAGTTTTTGGTTACGCATAAAATTTGAAATGTCGACCATTTTAAGGACTAAAACAATAGCATTCGATTTGTGTCCCAACTTTTTTGGAAACAGGGTTGCACCCACAGCTGTTATGAGTTTGAAGTGGAGCTTCGTGCACTTTACCTAGCTAATGCAGGTTAACATGGGTACTTTCTCAGTGTGTAGACACTAGTGATGCCATGCAGAAATTTTCTTAAGAGCCAGATTCTGTAAGACTCACCCAATATATGAGAAGGGGGTGATGCATCACCATTGAGTTTGACAATGAAACGTTTTTTGTGGGTAGATATATGCTACAAATTACGCTTTTTTTATCCGTAAGACCCCCACGGTTGAAAAATCCAGCCCTTTTAGGGTAGGGGTCCGAAGGGCCTAAATGGGGCCAAAGTCAAAAATTGGACGTTGTCCTCTCAATATCTTTGTGCGCCCTCAAAAAGCCGCCTCCATCAGCCTCGCTGATTTATGTTTATTTAGACATATAGGGGACTTCTAGTTTTAAAAATAATATTAACAGCGTTAATGTTTATGAGGTTTAATGAGGGCGCGCTTTTTGCAGCATGGAACAAAATTTAGAGTAATGTTCGTCGAACCATACCTCGGTGCGCCCTCTATGAATTTTTTTGGAACTTGTTTTATTATGTTCCAATATATCTCTATTATTCATGATATAAACATCTACGAGGATTTTGCCTCACTAACCCTATATGGGCAGAAACATGCTCACCAGATCATGATTCAATGAGAGACGAAGATTGCTTCTTGTACACACCAATAGGTGGCAACAACCTAGGAGCAAAAAACATCATAACAATAATTGAACCAAAACAATTTATTGCAAGTGAAATGTATTCAAACTTGAACAAAACCAAAATGATGAACAATGCACCCTGACCCTGGAGGTGCTAAAAAGATACCTGGTTGGTTAGCAACTATATATATAAGTGATGGACGGGCATGCCCAGAGTGGACATGGTGGTCAAAGGATTTGTCAGTATGACTTCATGTGTAGTTCCATAATAGCTCCATAGTAGTACATTCACCAACCAAAAATAAGAACAGGATAAATGCAGAAAACCACTCAGCAAGAATGAGCAGGATGCCATCAGGACATGTGTTTGCTGCAGTGCTGCCATCTGCCAGCTCATGCAACTGAGCCATCTACTGGCGCTTCAAAGAACCAGGGTATTTGTCTCTGATAATAGCAATAAAGTGGCGATTGAGCGTGCACGTTTTTGCCCATATAGGATTAATGAGGCAAAACTCCTCCTTGATATTTATATCATAGATAATGGAGATAGAGTGGAACATAATAAAACAAGTTTCATAAAATTTCATACAGGGCGCACCGAGATATGGCCCGACAAACATTGCCCTAAATGGTGTTCCATGCTGCAAAAAGCGCCCTCTATGCACAAGCACCCTCATTAAACCTCGCTGTGAACATTAATTTTAAAACTAGAAGTCCCCTATATGTCTACGTAAACATAAACCAGCAAGGTTTTTTGAGGGCGCAGGAACTGCGAGGGCCTCAAACATGGTCTAAAACGCCAAAAATTGGGATTCCTCAATTAGCCTTGAAAATTAAAATGTTATTTGGAACTACTCTGCCCTTATATCAAAATACCATAAGATGAAGGAGGCTTTTTAAGGGCGCAGGAAGCTATTCAGAGGACAACGTCCAATTTTTGACTTTGGCCCCATTTAGGCCCTTCGGACCCCCACCCGAAAACGGGCTGGATTTTTCAACTGGGGTGGTCTTTTTTCGGATAAAAAACATGAATTTTGTCAGTTTGTAGGATATATCTACCCACAAAAAAAGTTTCATTTTAAAACTGAACTGAAAACTGAACTCCTTGGGTGAATCTTACAGAATCTGGCTCTTAGGTACATCGTGGTTAAGCAGGCTTGCGCAGGTGAATTCGTCTGTGAAACAATCCCTCTTTTGCAGGAATAGTCTATAGGGTGTTAAAGTTTAGTAGTGGAAGCATTTCCATACCTCTTTCATGAAGAATACAGTGGTGAAGGTGTGTGGTGTGGAGCGCAGTGGTGTAGAGTGCAGTGGTGAAGGTGTGTGGTGTAGAGTGCAGTGGTGAAGGTGTGTGGTGTAGAGTGCAGTGGTGAAGGTGTGTGGTGTAGAGTGCAGTGGTGAAGGTGTGTTGTGTAGAGTGCAGTGGTGAAGGTGTGTGGTATAGAGTGCAATGGTGATGGTGCGTGGTGTATAGTGCAGTTGTGATGGTGTGTGGTGTAGAGTGCAGTGGTGATGGTGTGTGGTGTAAAGTGCAGTGGTGAAGCTGTGTTGACTCCTTTGCAGAGTGCACAGAAGCAGGGGGGCCGGCTGCACATGAACGCGTTTGAGACTAAGGGCCCGACTGGCAGAGGTCCTGCTAAACCGCGCGGCGGAGAGCCCAAGAGCGAAGCTCGGCTTGGCCCACACTGCCCCACCCTCACCAAAACCGTCAGTCAGCGGATACAGATTGCCACTCACGAGCAGGCCCTGGTGAGCAATGCCCAGTCCCTTGGCAGGAGGCAGTCATTCAGAGTGACAGGATTCATACAGAATGACTGATGTCATACTGAGAGACCGGAGTCATGCAGAGCAACAGGAGTCATGCAGAGCTGCAAGGGTCATACTTCGCAAAAGCAGTCAAGCAGAGTGACAGGAGTCATACAGAGCTACAGGAGTCATACTTAGAGACAGGAGTCAAGCACAGCGACAGGTGTCATACTGAGTGACAGGAGTCATACTGCACAAAAGCAGTCGAGCAGACTAGCAGGAGTCATACTGAGAGACAGGAGTCAAGCAGAGTGACAGGTGTCATACTGAGAGACAGGAGTCATACTGCGCAAAAGCAGTTGAGCAGAGTGACAGGAGTCATACAGAGCAGCAGGAGTCATACTGAGTGACAGGAGTCAAGCAGAGTGACAGGTGTCATACCGAGAGACAGGAGTCATTCTGCGCAAAAGCAGTCGAGCAGAGTGACAGGAGTCACACAGAGCAGCAGGAGTCATACTGAGTGACAGGAGTCAAGCAGAGTGACAGGTGTCATACTGAGAGACAGGAGTTATTCTGCGCAAAAGCAGTCGAGCAGAGTGACAGGAGTCATACAGAGCAGCAGGAGTCATACTGAGAGACAGGAATCAAGCAGAGTGACAGGTGTCATACTGAGAGACAGGAGTCATTCTGCGCAAAAGCAGTTGAGCAGAGTGACAGGAGTCATACAGAGCAGCAGGAGTCATACTGAGAGACAGGAGTCAAGCAGAGCGACAGGCGTCGTACTGAGTGACAGGTGTCATACTACTCATACTGAGTGATAGGAGTCATACTGCGCAACAGCAGTCGAGCAGAGTGACAGGAGTCATACTGAGCAGCAGGAGTCATACTGAGAGACAGGAGTCAAGCAGAGTGACAGGTGTCATACAGAGCAGCAGGAGTCATACTGCGCAAAAGCAGTCGAGCAGAGTGACATGAGTCATACAGAGCAGCAGGAGTCATACTGAGAGACAGGAGTCAAGCAGAGCGACAGGTGTCATACTGAGAGTCATACTACTCATACTGAGTGACAGGTGTCATACTGAGAGACAGGAGTCATACTGCGCAAAAGCAGTCGAGCAGAGTGACAGGAGTCATACAGAGCAGCAGGAGTCATACTGAGAGACAGGAGTCAAGCAGAGTGACAGGTGTCATACTGAGAGACAGGAGTCATACTGCGCAAAAGCAGTCGAGCAGAGTGACAGGAGTCACACAGAGCAGCAGGAGTCATACTGAGAGACAGGAGTCAAGCAGAGTAACAGGTGTCATACTGAGAGACAGGAGTCAAGCAGAGTAACAGGTGTCATACTGAGAGACAGGAGTCATTCTGCGCAAAAGCAGTCGAGCAGAGTGACATGAGTCATACAGAGCAGCAGGAGTCATACTGAGAGACATTTAAAGAAGACTAAAATTATGATTTTTCAAAAAAGACCCAGATCTCAGGACAGTAAATACAAGTTTAATTTAGGATCAAAAACAATAGACCACAGCAGAAATTACACTTATTTAGGCCTCACAATCAGTTCAACTGGAAGTTTTAACTTGGCTGTGAAGGAACTGAAAGAGAAAGCCAGAAGGGCTTTCTATGCCATTAAAAGGGGAATAAATTTTGACATCCCAATTCCAATTTGGTTAAAGATCTTTAAATCAGTGATACAACCCATTGCATTATATGGCAGTGAAGTCTGGGGTCCGCTTTCTAATCAAGATTTTTCAAAATGGGAAAAACACCCAACCGAATCCCTGCATGCAGAATTCTGTAAAATGATACTACACGTACAAAGAAAAACACCCAATAATGCATGCAGGGCTGAATTAGGCCAGTATCCTCTCATAATTGACATTGAAAAAAGAGCAATAAAGTTTTGGGAACATCTAAAGCACAGCGACCCCGACTCATACCATTACAAAGCCCTGAAATGCCAAGAGATGAGCATAGAGAGAAGTGCCCTCAGTCAGCTGGTCCTGAGGCTGACCTCTCTAACACCGGCTAACATTAACCAGCCTCAAGACGGCACCACCAAAACACACACTATTAGAGTGAACCAAATTATAGCACAACATAAAGAAAATTATATCAACTATTGGAGCAACCAAACCCAAACACAAAGTAAACTTAATTGCTATCTGGCCCTAAAAAGGAAATACATTCTGGCAGATTATCTAAACTTGGTCAAAAATAAAAGACTGAGGAAAACATTGACCATGTACAGGCTCAGTGAGCACAGTCTGGCCATAGAGACCGGCAGACACAGGCAGACTTGGCTCCCTAAAGACCAAAGACTGTGCTCACAGTGCCATCAAAATGAGGTTGAGACAGAAAATCATTTCCTCCTGAAATGCAATAAATTCCAAAAAGAAAGAGATATATTCTTCAATAAAATTACACAGATTCACCCAAATTTTTTGAACCTCCCCGATGAAGAAAAACTCCCCATTCTCCTGGGAGAGGAAAACAGCAGCGTGATGCTGGCAGCACTATTTGTTTACGCCTGTCATAGCCTAAGAGGTAGTGAGTGACCCCCCCCCCCCCCACAAAAAAAAAAAAAAAGAGAAGAGAAAAGATTAATTCAGCATTTTTTTTTTTTCTTTCATAATTTCTGTTATTATTATTATTAGTAGAAATAGTATTGTTGTCCCAGTTACAATGTATTGTTAATGTGTATATTCATTGCTTAATGTTCACTTTGTTATATGTTTATGTATAGGTTTGTTATATGTTCAATACATGCTTTGGCAATATGTACAACATGTATGTCATGCCAATAAAGCACAAATTGAATTGAATTGAATTGACAGGAGTCAAGCAGAGCGACAGGTGTCATACTGAGAGACAGGTGTCATACTGCACAAAAGCAGTCGAGCAGAGTGACAGGAGTCATACAGTGCAACAGGAGTCATACTGAGAGACAGGAGTCAAGCAGAGCGACAGGTGTCGTACTGAGTGACAGGAGTCATACTACTCATACTGAGTGATAGGAGTCATACTGCGCAACAGCAGTCGAGCAGAGTGACAGGAGTTCTACAGTGCAACAGGAGTCATACTGGGCAAAAGCAGTCAAGTAGAGCGACAGGAGTCATAGAGAGACGGTAGTCGTACTGAGAGACGGGAGTCATACAGAGTGACAGGAGTCATACCGCACAAAAGCAGTCAAGCAGGGAGACAGGAGTCATACAGAGTGACGGGAGTCATCCTGAGCAACATGATTCCTACAGAATGGCTGGAGTCATACAGAGAGACAGGAGTCATACTGAGAGACAGCAGGTCACATAAAGTGAAAGGTGCCATACAGAGTGAGAGCAGGTCATACTGAGCGACATGAGTCTTACAGAGAGACAGGGGTGATATAGATAGACAGCAGATCATACAGAGCGACAGGAGTCATACAGAGAGAGGAATCATACTGAGTGACGGGAGACTTGCAGAGAGACGGGTCATACAGATAGACAGCAGGTCATACAGAGCGACAAGAGTCATACTGCGCAAAAGCAGTCAAACGAAGTGACAGGAGTCATACTGAGCGACAGGATTCATACAGGGAGACAGCAGGTCATACAGAGCAACAGGAGTGGTACAGAGTGAGAGCAGGTCATACAGTGACAGGAGTACACACAAAGTGAGTGCAGTCATACTGAGAGACAGGAGTCATACTGATCAACAGGAGTCATGCATAGAGACAGCAGCAATCATACAAACAGCAGGTCATGGACATGCATAGATATTGCTGCCATCATGTGGAGTTAGTGCAGTAGTCGAACAGAGTCAAATTTGACCACCTTATGCCAGCACCTGATCTAATAGGCCAGACTGCAGTGTTGTTTTTAAAATGATTGCCTTTTTCCGATGGGTAACATTTACAGTTGAGCCTTTGTACTACATCTGTCATGTCTGTCCCTGAAAATTCAAGGCCTGCGTTTCGTCTCAGAGGCCATGTTAAAGTTGAGCATGCTCATTGGTGGACAGGAGTCAGCTGATGTCTTAAAAATCTTTTAAACTTATTCCCAAGGGGGTGATTAAGGAAATGAAGGGGACCAAAGAAGAAGACAAGACTCCTCCTGCCTGGTTTACGTCTTACATGGAGAAGGTACGGCTCAGACATCATTCTGAAACGAAAGTGATGGCTGTGCGAAGCTGTGGCTTTTTAATGCAGAGTTGGCTGGAGGATTTCCGTTCATGTTACAGGAAAATGTATATGGGGCCAGGCTCACAAAATGTACGCCACCCCCCTAAATGTGTCCACAGGCTAGCAAATCTTACATTTTACTTTCCAGAACCACCATGAATGGATGGAGCTCACCAAGAGCAACTTGGAACACCCCACTTTTGTCGGTCTGCGATAAATATTTCCCTGTCTTTTTTGCCCTTAGAAAAATGGCCAAAAATGGCACTTTTTTAATGTCCATGTAATAAAAGATTTAGTTCACTTTTTGTTTTTTTTTTAATATTTAAGAGTGTTCTATTTTTTTTAATTTTTTTTCTGTGCATAATAGACGTATAGGCTATGTCTGACAGTCGGCATACATCCCTATCGTCGTTTTGTGTATTGTGGTGACATTTAATAAATTGTCCACAAGGTACTGGTTTCTGACTTAGATTTTACATTTAGCACTCTAGAAAAATAAAAAAAGGTCCCTACACCCTAATAATCCTCCAGGATGAAGCAAATATATGGTGCATTAGGGCAAAAAAAAAAAAAAACTCCAACCTACAGGGATTGAGTGGGATTTTTGTGTCCCCAAAAAATTACCTTTTTAAGAAAAGTTTCTGGTAGATGTATTTTTAAAAAACTGAAAGATGTAGCTAAGTGCAATTCAGGTATTGTTGTTGGCCTATATCAAAGTGGAAATCACTGTTAAGATCAATTATTTATTGAATAATGACATAGCTACAGCGCAGGAAGCGTTTTGGTCGGTTTCTGACTTTGGGTTTCTGTCTTGGATTTCTAAGTCAGAAACCCGGGCATCTCAGGCAGAAACCGGGCGTATTCGGCCACACAGGTGGTCAGGGACATGATGTTCCATGTTGATTTGACATGGTAGCATGTGTTTTAGCTGATTTGATTGAAAATACAGCCCCAATTCTTAAATAGTTGGGACAAAGTATAAATTGTGAATAAAGTCAAAACACAATGACTTTCAAATCACACCAGCCAGTATTTTATTCACAATAGAACAGAGATAACATAGCAAGTGTTGAACCTGATAAATTTTACCATTTCACCCACAAAATAAGCTCATTTTGTGCATAAAAATGGAAAATGTCTCAGTTTCAACTTTGTTCTCTATGTTCTATTGTAGGTAACGTATTGGATCATGTGAAATAAGTCATTACATTTACACTTTGTCCCAACTAGTTTGGAATTGGGGTTATACAATGGTTGCGTCGGTCGGAGGCCCGACGCCAGACCGATCAGCCCACGCTCTCAGTCAGAAACCGGGATCTCAGGCAGAACGTGACGCGGGGCGTGGGCGGCCGCTGTGGCCACAATCGGTGGCCAATCAGTCATAAACTTGTTCAAATAACATGCATGGGTGGTCGGGGACATGATATATTGTGTTTTATAAACGTGTTGACTTGTATTTTTGAAGATTTAATCAAAAAATATTGGTGGCATCGGCCCATGCTCTCAGTCAGAAACCGGGATCTCCGGCAGAAACTGACGCGGGGCGTGGCGGCCGCTGTGGCTGCAATCGGTGGCCAATCAGTCATAAACTTGTTCAAATAACATGCATGGGTGGTCAGGGACACCAGACAACACCTACAACAAAATAAAAATAACTCAAAGACAGAAACATGCAATCATCATAAAAAAACTCCTTGGCTAGGTGAACCTTGGACCCAAAATTAACTGTCAAGCAGCCTGTCCACCAGCCTACAAGTGGCATCTTCCATTGGTAAGAGATCAGTTACCTACTTGAGACTCTTATTCTATCTATTAGTTAAGTATTCTGGCCATAGCAAGTCAGTCGTGTTGAGTTTGGCACACTTTGACGGGTTTCTGGCTTGGTCGCGGTTTCTGACGATATACCGATATTTTGAGCTAATGGACACCTGTTCTGGCTTCGCATTGCCTAGGCTACATACTTTTAATCCATAAGGAGTGTCTCCAGGAGATTTTTCAGTTGATATTATAGGTTTTAATAACATTTTTCATGTATTTGTAGACCAGAATTTCTTTTTTTCAGCAGCAACGGGATCCCGAAGGTGAAAAAAATTACTGCAAGGTTTCTAATTTCAGGTGATATACGTCCGGACATCACTTGTATATAATTATAACACTGATTGGAGGCTTAAATAACTTTATTATCACTAGTTATAGGCCTCTGGATGGATTATAGGTGTAGGTTTTTGTGTTTCTGACTTAGATGAGCAAGGGTATAGGGAAATGCGTATAACTCACCAAATATTCCACCGATGACCGTGATATTTGTTATTCAGAGAGTAGACCTATGCCTTTATCACATAATTACCACTGAGAGCATAGGGTTGCCTGAATTAATTTTACACATTGTGTTATAGAGCAGTTTGCACTCACGCAGCAATTTTGCAGCCGCACGCAAAACGTACCCCGACTTCAGGGCCACGGCAGGGTTGACAATCCCAACAGCATATCGCCAATATACTATTTTTCCATCAGCTATTCTATCCTTCTATACATATCAGGGCATTTTGAGAAGATATAGCATTATCTATGCATGTATGAGGCTTTAGAAGATATGCATGTCTTGAAACTAAGGCAGAAACCCGGCAAAGAGTTGAGGAACCCAACTTTGACCAGGTACCACGAAAAAATGAAAAATATTGCCGTCGCACGGCTTTGGAATATGATCCCACAACACCTATTGACTGAAAAACCAGTCACATCTAAGCTCTATGGGTACTTCCACTTTTTTTCAGTAGCGGGGGGGTGGCGCACATTTCGTGAGCTTGGCCCAAATGCATCTCCCATTGGTCTGTCGATCATATACCGAAACAAAGCAAATGTCGTGTAGCTCTGATTTTATGGTGCCATCCTGAACCACAGGGCGAACACCTCTATGGGAAGGTACAGTAACTGGGAAAGACATGTAGGATTGGGTATTTTTGGATGTTGCAGTAATGGACTTAATGGTGCGAGAGATGCTTGCGATGGGTTTCGCCATAGTATTTGCTCTTTATAATAAGAAGCAGTGAAGAAGAATTCATTGGTTTCAATCTTGCAGCCACTATTAGTCTTGTGCATCTTGTGAAATTGCGGAAATTGTTGCATCGGCAAATGTTTAGAAGGATGTTTCCTGTGTAACATGTCTAGATTAATGTTTTGACCGCGTTGTAAGATTTGACATGAACTGATGTGACTTGTTATGCCATCTTTTGAGAGTATTATGTCAGCTTTATGTTAATTGGTTCCAGGAAAGAGCTAACAAATTAGGTGTGTGTATGGAAGAGTTGTGAAATGCTGTTGGAGGTGTGTGTTTCTGTAAGAGTGTGCAACACTATTTAATCCCCAGTTTAAGGAGCAGGTGGTGAAGGAGGCAGTGGAGAAAATCTGTCGGGAGTTCTCGGGACAGTGCTGCATCCACAAACCCTCAGGGGCCGACGCCCAGGGGTCAGAGGTCAGCTCGTCTCAGTCGTCCAGTGCCACGCCCGCATGCAGCAGCTGCCAGGGACAGACTGCCGGAGGAGGGTACCAGTGCAGGTAAGGGGAAGGGCTTTAGCCTGAAATAATCTACACCAGGGCTATTCAACATTATCCTGTGGGGGGCAGTGTGGGTGCAGCTTTCATTCCAGCCGAGCACTTCCATACCTGATACTATTAATCAAGCTCATCAGCAAAGACTCTTGGAGTGGATTAGTAGTATCAGGTGTGTAAGTGCTGGGTTGGAATGAAAGCTGCACCAAAACCAGCCCTGGATAAGGTTGAATAGCCCTGATCTAGGGTTAGTTTTGGGGTTAGCGCTGAGTTAGTCGGAGGTTAAACTGTATATCGGACACGGGTTTGCACTAAAGTGTTCTGGTGGATAGCTTGGCTTTAGTCTTATATTAGCATGGAGCTGAGGGTGGGTGGCATTAGCCTGGGGCTAGTGAGGGTTAGCTTGAGGTTAGTGTGTGTTGAGCGTGGGATAAGGGTGCGATGAGTGTGTGGGGTTACCATTGAGTAAATTTGCATTGAGTTTGGGGTTAGCATGCGGTCAGTATGCAGTGAGTGTGTGGGGTTTGTGTGGGATGAGGTTGTGATGAATGTGTGGCGTTGGCGTGGCGTTAGTGTGCGGTGAGCATGTGGTTAGTGTTGGGTAAGTTTGTGGGTAGTGTGGGGTAAGTGTGTGTTTAGTGTGTGATGAGCGTGTGGTTAATGTGGGGTAAGTGTGCAATGAGTGTGGGGTGAGTGTGTGATTAGTGTGTGGTTAATGTGGGGTAAGTGCATTGTCTGTATGGTTAGTGTGTGGGTTAAGTATGTGGTTAGTGTGTGGGTAAGTGTGCGGTAAGTGTGTGGTGAGTGTGGGGTGAATATATGGTGAGTGTGCAGTAAGTGTGTGGCTCGTGTTCGGTGCGTGCGTGGTGAGTATGCGGTAAGTGAGTGGTGAGTATGCGGTCAGTGCGTGGTTAGTGTGCGGTGAGTGTGTGCAGTAAGTGTGCAGTAAGTGTGTGGTTAGTGTGTGGTTAGTGGGCCCAGCATGTTCTGTGTTCCAGCGTCTGCACGTCCTGCACCCTGTGTGAGCCCTGCAGTCTGGCACACGACCCGAGTCACAGCCTGGTGAGGGCGAGGACCCCACTGTCCATCCCAGAGCGCGGCTCCCCCGGACCCGAACACATCAGGTACCGCACACACCCCCGTACATCAGGTACCGCACACAGCAGCGTGCATCAGGTACCAAACACACCTGCGTACATCAGGTACCGCACACACCAGCGTGCATCGGGTACCGCACTCAACAGCATACATCGGGTACCGCACACAACAGCATACATCGGGTACCGCACACAACAGCGTACATTGGGTACCGCACACACCAGCATACAGCAGGTACCGCACACACCAGTTTGTATCGGGTACCGCACACACCAGCGTATATCGGGTTCCGCACACACCAGCATACAGCAGGTACCGCACACACCAGCGTGCATCGGGTACCGCACACACGAGCGTGCATCGGGTACCGCACACACGAGCGTGCATCGGGTACCGCACACACGAGCGTGCATCGGGTACCGCACACACCAGCGTACATCAAGTAATGCACACACCAGTGTACATCAGGTACTGCACACACCAGCGTACATCCAGTAACGCAATCACCAGCGTACGTTGGGTACCGCACACACCAGCGTGCATCGGGTACCGCACACACCAGCGTACATCAGGTACCGCACACACCAGCGTACATCAAGTAATGCACACACCAGTGTACATCAGGTACTGCACACACCAGCGTACATCCAGTAACGCAATCACCAGCGTACGTTGGGTACCGCACACACCAGCGTACATCAGGTACCGCACACACCAGCGTACATCAAGTAATGCACACACCAGTGTACATCAGGTACTGCACACACCAGCGTACATCCAGTAACGCAATCACCAGCGTACGTTGGGTACCGCACACACCAGCGTACATCGGGTACCGCACACACCCGCGTACATCAGGTACCGCACACAGCAGCGTGCATCAGGTACCAAACACACCAGCGTACATCAGGTACCGCACACACCAGCGTACATCAGGTACCGCACACACCAGTGTACAT
Source organism: Gymnothorax reevesii (assembly GCA_029721435.1). Lineage (NCBI taxonomy): Eukaryota > Metazoa > Chordata > Actinopteri > Anguilliformes > Muraenidae > Gymnothorax > Gymnothorax reevesii. Next base: position 53,672,687 of record CM056584.1, on the reverse strand, counting down.
CGGGTACCGCACACAACAGCGTACAACGGGTACCGCACACAACAGCATACATTGGGTAACGCACACACCAGTGTGTATCGGGTACCACGCACACCAGCGTTTTTCAGGTACCGCACACACCAGCATACAGCAGGTACCGCACGCACCAGTGTGTATCGGGTACCACACACACCAGCGTATATCGGGTACCGCACACACCAGCATACAGCAGGTACCGCACACACCAGTGTGCATCAGGTACCGCACACACCAGCGTACATCAGGTACCGCACACACCAGCGTGCATCGGGTACCGCACACACCAGCGTACATCAGGTACCGCACACCAGCGAACATCAGGAACCGCACACCAGTGAACATCAGGTACCACACACACCCACGTACATCAGGTACCTCACACACCAGCGTACATAAGTTACCTCACAGACCAGTGTACATCAGGTACGGCACACACCAGTGTACATCAGGTACCGCACACACCAGCGTACATCAAGTAATGCACACACCAGTGTACATCAGGTACCGCACACACCAGCGTACATCAAGTAACGCAATCACCAGCGTACGTCGGGTACCGCACACACCAGCGTACATCGGGTACCGCACACACCAGTGTATATCAGGTACCGCACACACCAGCGTACATCAAGTAACGCAATCACCAGCGTACGTCGGGTACCGCACACACCAGCGTACATCGGGTACCGCACACACCAGTGTATATCAGGTACCGCACACACCAACGTACAGCAGGTACCGCGCGCACCAGCGCACATCAGGTACCGCACACACCAGCAGGTAACGCACACCAGCGTACAACGGGTACCGCACACACCAGCGTACATCGAGTACTGCACACCGCACACACCAGCGTACATCAGGTACTGCACGCCGCCCACACCAGCGTTCATCAGGTACCGCACACAGCAGAGCACTGGTCCATTTACGCAGCATATATGAGTACCTGTCTTTCTGTCAGGTTCACGCGGCGAGGCGACAGAAGCTTCCGGAAGGCAGAGAAGCAGAGACTGAAGGCGGAGAAGCGGCAGCTGAAGGCGGAGGTGAAGGAGATCCGGAAGCAGCTGAGGATGGAGAGGCGCGGCCTGCAGTGGAACAGCGTCGGTGACGGGAACACCGATCCCATCCTGCTCCAACCGAGGAGCACCCAAACATGCTGTACAGAGTAAGAGCTGCTCTCTCACCCAAACCTGCTGTGCAGAGCAAGAGCTGCTCTCTCAACCAAACCTGCTGTACAGAGTAAGAGCTGCTCTCTCACCCAAACCTCCTGTACAGAGCAAGAGCTGCTCTCTCACCCAAACCTGCTGTACAGAGCAAGAGCTGCTCTCTCACCCAAACCTGCTGTACAGAGCAAGAGCTGCTCTCTCACCCAAACCTCCTGTACAGAGCAAGAGCTGCTCTCTCACCCAAACCTGCTGCACAGAGCAAGAGCTGCTCTCACCCAAACCTGCTGTACAGAGCAAGAGCTGCTCTCTCACCCAAACCTGCTCCACAGAGTAAGAGCTGCTCTCTCACCCAAACCTCCTGTACTGAGTAAGAGCTGCTCTCTCACCCAAACCTGCTGTACAGAGCAAGAGCTGCTCTCTCACCCAAACCTCCTGTACAGAGCAAGAGCTGCTCTCTCACCCAAACCTGCTGTACTGAGTAAGAGCTGCTCTCTCACCCAAACCTGCTGTACAGAGTAAGAGCTGCTCTCTCACCCAAACCTCCTGTACAGAGTAAGAGCTGCTCTCTCACCCAAACATGCTGTACAGAGCAAGAGCTGCTCTCTCACCCAAACCTGCTGTACAGAGTAAGAGCTACTCTCTCACCCAAACCTGCTGTACTGAGTAAGAGCTGCTCTCTCACCCAAACCTGCTGTATGGAGTAAGAGCTACTCTGTCACCCAAACCTCCTGTACAGAGCAAGAGCTGCTATCTCGCCCAAACCTCCTGTACGGAGCAAGAGCTGCACTCTTGCCAAGCCTGCTGTACAGAGTAAGAGCTGCCCTCTCACCCAAAACTGCTTTACAAAGCAAGTAGGGGTGAGTCGATTCTGAATCGCGATTTTTTTAAGGCGTAGTACCACCACCTGTTGCCGTGGGGCGAACATAAGAGCTTTCCCTCTTCCTTAATTAAACCAGACGCAGCCTTGAACGAAGGTGCCAAACATCAAAGGGCGTGAGAAGTGCTTCCGGAAAAAAAAAAAAAACTTGCTGCATGGAGCAAGTAAAGGACTACAGAACTATCTCCTTTTCACTAATTAGGCTACTTTAATCATGTCCCTGTTTACTTTGCTCAATTAGCAATCAAACATGGGATTCACTTATTTACTTCGCTGGATGACTAGAGCTCTTTATTAAGGCAGCATGTTTGATTTCCACATTATGAAATTTAAATGGACATAGAACAGCACAGCATGAACACGATTGCCATTGCCATACCATTTTGTGGTATGATTTTCATAATTTATTTCTCCCATTCACGTTTAATCCGCATTGCAGAATGTTTTCCACCTTGTGTATTTTTTGATGCTTGAAATCCAGGGCAATCTGAAAATAAATTTCTTTATTTTTATTATATCATTATAGATCTTCTAAAAAGACGAGGATTTTTTTAAAGTGTCACGAGACCACTTGCAGTCATGGGGTGTGTAGGCAGTCACACGTAATTTCTTGAAACACACACCTGAAGCGGCTTAAACGATTTAAAATGCTGCCGGGAAGAAGCCTGAGTTTAGATTTCGCTAATTGCAGGCGCTCCGCCCTTCCCTAAATCTGCTCCCGTGTACTTGGCTTAAATAACAATCAAGCAATTTCAGTAGCCTATAAAGATGAAGATGTGATGGCGAAAAGCAGAAAAACCTAACTGGGCTTGTTAGATTAAAAGAATGCCAATAATTTGAATAATTAGAAAAAAAAATCTTCCTCTGAATTACATCTCTCATTGTAGCATTTTAGGACATTATTCAAGATGAATTTAAAACAGATTTGTAAAGATCGCCCTGGATTCTAAAAAATACACAGGCTGGAAAAAATTCTAAAAAGCAGATGAAACATGAATGTGAGATCGCTATGAATTATCACACTCGCACGAAATGGTGTGGCCATGGCAATTGTGTTTATGCAAATCTGTGCCATTTAAATTTCTAAATGCAGCAATCAAACATGTCTTAATAAACAGCTCTACTCATTCAACTTACAGAGTAAACGAATCCACATTTTATCGCTAATCAAGCGAAGTAAACGGGAACAGGTTTACTTTTCTTCGAGTTGCCTAATTGGTTAATAGGAGATGATTGATTCTGTTTTCATTTGCTTGGCTCCTTTCAGCACGTAGCCGAAAAATAATGATGTCAGTCAAGTTTTTTCCGGAAGCATTTCTCACGCCCTTTGATGTTTGGCACTTTCGTTCAAGGCTGCGTCTGGTTTAATTAAGGAAGAGGGAAAGCTCGGATGTTCGCCCCACGGCAACAGGTGGTGGCACTACGCCTTAAAAAACTCGCGATTCAGAATCGACCCACCCCTAAAAGCAAGAGCTGCTCTCTCGCCCAAACCTGCTGTACGGAGTAAGAGCTGCTCTCTCACCCAAACCTGCTGTACAGAGTAAGAGCTGCTCTCTCACCCAAACATGCTGTACAGAGCAAGAGCTGCTCTCTCACCCAAACCTGCTGTACAGAGTAAGAGCTGCTCTCTCACCCAAACCTCCTGTACAGAGCAAGAGCTGCTCTCTCACCCAAACCTGCTGTACAGAGTAAGAGCTGCTCTCTCACCCAAACCTCCTGTACAGAGCAAGAGCTGCTCTCTCACCCAAACCTGCTGTACTGAGTAAGAGCTGCTCTCTCACCCAAACCTGCTGCACAGAGCAAGAGCTGTTCTCTCGCCCAAACCTGCTGTACAGAGTAAGAGCTGCTCTCTCACCCAAACCTGCTGTTCAGAGTAAGAGCTGCTCTCTCACCCAAACCTGCTGTACAGAGTAAGAGCTGCTCTCTCGCCCAAACCTGCTTTACAGAGCAAGAGCTGCTCTCTCACCCAAACCTCCTGTACAGAGTAAGAGCTGCTCTCTCGCCCAAACCTGCTGTACAGAGTAAGAGCTGCTCTCTCACCCAAACCCGCTGCACAGAGCAAGAGCTGCTCTCTTGCCCAAACCTCCTGTACAGAGTAAGAGCTGTTCTCTCGCCCAAACCTGCTGTACAGAGTAAGAGCTGCTCTCTCGCCCAAACCTGCTGTACAGAGCAAGAGCTGCTCTCTCGCCCAAACCTGCTGTACAGAGCAAGAGCTGCTCTCTCACCCAAACCTCCTGTACAGAGTAAGGGCTGCAGGTGTTTTGCTGCCACATGTATGACTGCTGCAGAACATGCCTTTTTCCCGCCTGCATGTTTCTGGTGTAAAGCTCCTCCCTGTGTCTGATCAGGAGCCCGCATCGGACCTGCCCCCCCGTCGGGCCTGTGATGACGGCGCTGTTCCTGGACGAGAATCTGCCGGACGGGTCGCGCCTGCAGCCCGGGACCAAATTTGTGAAATACTGGAAGATGCGAAACACTGGCAGCCTGACCTGGGACACTGAAACCAAGGTAACGCAGCCAAATGTGCATATTATGACGTCACAGTTCCCCCATTGTGACATCACTTCCTTTGTAACCTTAGTACACCCCCATCGTGATGTGACTGCACAGCGCACTTATTTCCGTTACAATATAGACTGAAGTTCCCCACTTCACACCTGTACACACCTGCACAGTGCTATCGTGACGCAGAAGTTTGAGCTGAAATAGTGGCGAACTTTGACAGCCGAGCGAGGCCTCATCGCACGACTGCGCTTAGAGGAGTCGACTTTGCAGTCAAGCGATTGAAGGGAAAATCGTCAAAGATATTGAGGAACAGCAGGGAGCGTCTCGATGGCCTGAGTTCAGTCATCATGCATCTTTGTGTTCTCCTGTGTGTGGTCATGTGACCTGCAGCTGAGGTTCATGTGGGGGAACCTGACGCTGGCGTCCAGCGAGAAGCAGAAGGAGGTGGGCGTGCCCTTCTTGCAGCCGGAGCAGGTGGGCGTGGTCAGCGTGGCGTTCACGGCGCCCATGGCGGAGGGCACGTACACCTCTCACTGGAGGCTGGCACACCGCGGCGAGCAGTTCGGCCCTCGTGTCTGGTGCAGCATCGTTGTGGACCCTCAAGCCCCACCCATTTCCACTGACAGGCAGCCGCTCTCCCCACCCACAACCCCCCAGGTAAGATTTTGTAGCTTTGCGCTGGTTATTAGATAAAAGCACAGCCCTGTGTGTGAGGGTAGGGCTCTGCGGTAAGAATGCTGCTTGTGTAAGCAGTTCTCCTCTCGGTCTGTAGGTGGCGCAGCTGAAGGACGGCCCGCGGCAGGATAAGGAGGCGGGGTGTCGCCCTGCCCTCAGAGACTGCGCTCTTATGTCTGTCGGGCTGGACTGTGAACGCGACTATTACATCCCCTCTGTGGACCTCCTGACTGCACAGGTGCTGACCGACCAGCCTCCCTGACCCAAACCGAGCCGTCCGCACTAGAGGGGAGGGGCGTCCGGTGTGATGAGAAACTAATGAGTCTGTAGCATCTGTGCTAATAAAGGTGGTGGTGGGTCTGTAGTATCTGTACTAATAAAGGTTGTGGTGGGTCTGTAGCATCTGTGCTAATAAAGGTCTGTACTATCGAGGTGGTGGTGGGTCTGAAGCGTCTGTGCTGATGTGGTTTGTTTGGCTCTGAGTCTCTCTCCTGTCGCAGGACCTGCTGTCGTTCGAGCTGCTCGATATCAACATCGTACAGGAGCTGGAACACGTCCCAAAGAACCCGCCTGCAGGTATCAGCGTAGCGTTACTCCTGCACTCCACAGCTGCATTACTCCAGCGCTGAATTACTCCTGCACTCTGCAGCTGCATTACTCCAGCGCTGCGTTACTCCTGCACTCCGCAGCCGTATTACTCCAGCAGAGCTTTACTCCTGCACTCCGCGGCCGCATTACTCCAGCGCCGCATTACTCCTGCACTCCGCAGCCGTATTACTCCAGCGCCGCATTACTTCTGCACTCCGCAGCCGTATTACTCGAGCGCTGCATTACTTCTGCACTCCGCAGCCGTATTACTCCAGCGCTGCATTACTTCTGCACTCCGCAGCCGTACTACTCCAGCGCTGCATTATACCAGCATAACATCACTCCAGAGCTGCAGAATCCATACAACATCCACACAAACGCATCAATGCCATTTTTTAGTATCAACGTAATCACAATTTTTGCCTAGCATTGCCATGGCTACTGATTTAATGAGGTAGCTAAGGCCTGAATCTGGAGCAGTTGTGACGATACTGTCCAGTTTGGGTCTTGCGGCCCTGTCATACTGGATCAGGTGAAGAACAGCTTGTGGTCATTTTTGCTTTGAATCTGTGCATTTTCACACTTAGAAGATGTTTTCTTGACTCTTTTGGCAGATATGACCCCCTGCATTTCCCCCCTGCCCCGTCACCCACCCCTGCTGGGGCAGATCCGGGAGGAGGCCGAGCCCCCGATGGCCAAGAGTCTGCCAGGTACGCCTGTCCGCAGCACACGCACACTAAGCACCGAGCTCGCCTAAACGTGCTGTTACCTCTTACATTATAAACCACTAACCTGCACTGCGCTAGCCATATGTGCATTCTGCTGACACTTATGCTCTCGCCTTGTGTTCACTGTGCTCGCACTTCTGCGCTAGCCATGTGTTCATTCTGCTAACACTGCTGCGCTAGCCACCTGTTCACTGTGCTAGCCCTTCTGCGCTAGCCATGTGTTCATTCTGCTAACACTGCTGCGCTAGCCATGTGTTCAACTGCGCTAGCCCCACCGCACCGGTTGTGTGGCGTGGTGTGCTGGCCTGGTTATGCAAACTGTGTGCTCATGGGCTGTGGTAGATGTGCTACTTGTGCACAGTGTGCTAACTGAATACTCCCTGTGCTAGCTGCAGTATGTTAGCCATGTACAGATTGTGCTAGCCGTACCGCGATAGCCGTAACATGCTGGCCGCACGCTCACTCGTGGGTTTGTGCTTGATTGACAGCTGGCAGGCAGGGACTGCAGAAGAACCACAGCAGCGTTCCGGCCCAGGAGGAGGGCGAGGATGACATCAGTGGGACGCAGTTCGTGTGCGAGACTGTGATTCGCTCCCTCGCCCTGGTGGAGGAGCCAGAGCGTGTGCCTCTGCGCAGGCCACGCCCACACCCCACCCCCCTCAAAGGTAAGCCTGGGCCTCCTCATGGAGACGCTGTGTGTGCTGTAATCGTGGAGTAAAAGATCAGTAGCTTAATTACAGACCTGCTCTCCTGTTACTCCCAGCAGCTGCTGCTCACGACTCCAGCCCCAGCAACACTAAACCTGCCGAGAGCAGGGCGGGGCTCCGAACTATTGAAGCTCCACCTCCTGTTACATCACAGGTCATGCAGGAAGTGCGGTCTCCTGCAGGTAACTGACCCTCCCTCAGTAGGGAGACTGTGTGGATGTGTGCGCGTGTGTGTGTGTGTGCGCGCGCGCGTGTGTGTGTGTGTGTGTGTGTGTGTGTGTGTGTGTGTGTGTGTGTGTGTGTGTGTGTGAAGTGCTTTGTTAGGGTGCTATAACTGTGTTTAAAGGCAGACGTGTGGCTACGACTGCATGTCCTGGTTTATGGCTTATGGTCCATGATTCTGAATGTTGACCTGAATTGCAGTGAATTTCACACTGGGCATTGGGTGTAAAGTGGGTGTAAAGCACTGGAGATGTGAGAAACGCAGCACAGTGTGCAGTATAGAGCTGCGTTTGTGTTGGGAACAAACTTGTGGTTTTGTTTCCTCAGTGGCAAGAAAGGAGTCGGACATCACGAGTCTCTCTGCAGAGCCCAGCGATGTGGGGGCGGGGCTAGCTGGAGAGGGGGCGGGGCCAGCAGGAGGAGGAGTGGGACTGGCAGGAAAGGGGGCAGGACTGGTGGGAGAGGGGGTGGGTCCAGCAATAAAGGGGGCAGGGCTGGCAGGAGATGGGGCAGGGTCACCAGGGGAGGGGGCGGGGCTGGCAGGAGAAGGGGTGGGGCCTTCAAAATTGACAAGCAGCACCGCAGACGAGCGGGACAAGGTGCGGAGCCGGGCATCTTCAGCCTCCTCGGACGATTACATCATCATCCTGCCGGACTGCTTTGACACCAGCCGCCCGCTGGGGGAGTCCATGTACAGCTCCGTGCTGTCACAGCCGGGCCCGGAGGAGGGCGCCTCCTGTGGCCGAAACAGCGTGAGCGACATGCTGTGCGCCTCTCAGACCCTGGACACCGTTCCCCTCACGCCGGTTGTGCTGCCGACCCCCACACCCAGGTGACTCAGGAATACAGGATCACTTACTGCCCTCTAGTGTTTAACTTCTCTTAAATACTGATTCAACGAAGTTCATGTTCTTTTCTGCTAGGAATGCAATTATGCTATTTTCACGGGTGCTAAAATTGAGCAAGTTCAGTCTTGCAAATATTTGGGTATCTGGCTGGGTCGTAAATTTTCCTTTAAAATTCATGTGTCTAACTTGTCCTGGAAAATCAGAGCAAATATTGGGTTTCTTTACGGAAACAGGTCTTGTTTTTCTTTAGACAGTAGGAAGAGGATTGTCCAGGCAACAGTCTTACCTTTATTTGACTAATGGCATGTCCTTTACATGCATGCCTCTAGTAGTACAACCCCAATTCTGAAATAGTTGGGACGAAGTGTAAATTGTGAATAAAATCAAAACGCATAAATGACTTTCAAATCGCACCAGCCAGTATTTTATTCACAATAGAACAGAGGTATCATAGCAAATGTTGAAACTGAGAATTTCTACAATTTTATCCTCAAAATTAGCTCATTTCAACTTTGATGGCTGTTACAGGTCTCAAGAAAGTTGGGACAGGGGCCTGTGTGTGGCATCCCCTCTTCTTTTTAACACAGAGTGAAGGCGTCTGGGCATTGAGGAGACAAGTTTCTTGAGTTTAGCCGTTGGAATTTGATCCCACTCTTGTTTAATAGAGGCTTCCAGCTGCTGGATAGTTTAATTTAATGTGCCAAATGTTCTCAATCAGTGAAAGATCAGGACTGCAGGCAGGCCAGTTCAGCACACGGACTCTTCTACTACGAAGCCATGCTGTTGTAATGGCTGCAGTATGTGGTTTTGCATTTTCCTGCTGAAACACACAAGGCCTTCCCTGGAATAGATGTCCTCTGGAGGGAGCATATGTTGATTTAAAACCTTAATATACCTTTCAGCATTCATGGTGCTTTTTAAAACATGCAAATGTCTCACACCATATGCACTAATGCATCCCCATACCATCAGAAATGCTGGCTTTTGAACTGAACGCTGATAACGGGAGGGGTGGTCTTTCTCCTCTTTAGCCCGGGGGACACAACGCCCACGATTTCCAACATGAATGTGAAATTTGGCCTTGTTTGACCACAGGACACTTTGCCACTTTGCTACAGTCCATTTTAAATGAGCCTTGGCCCACAGAACACGGCTGCGCTTCTGTATCATGCTCAACAATGGCTTCCATTTTGCATAATAGAGTTTTAGGTGGCAGCTGTGGATGGCAGGGCGGTCTGTGTTTACAGACAGTGCTTTCTTGAAATATTCCTGGGCCCATTTAGTAATGCCAATGACAGAATCATGCCGGTGAGTGATGCAGTGGCGTCTGAGGGAGCGAAAATCACGGGCATCCAGTAAAGGTCTTCGGTCTTGTCCTTTACGCAGGGAGATTTTTCCAGTTTCTCTGAATCTTTTGATGATGTTATGCTGTCGATGATGAGACCTTCAAAGCCTTTGCAATTTGACATTGAGGAACATTGTTTTTAAAGTATTCCACAATTTTTTTACGCATGCCTTCACAGGTTGAAGCCTCTGGCCATCTTTACTTCTGAGAGACTCAGCATCTTTAAGACATCCCTCTTATTGCCAATCATGTTACACACCTCATGCCAGTTAACAGTTTACCCTCTACTAACCACCGTAGCATATCTGCTATATAAAGTGAAAGGGTTAACAGCCTGGACACCCTGCTGGTTTTGTTTCTTATTGCCAAATAAACATTTTAGAATAACTTGAATGGTCTGTCACTTTAATTTTTTCATTAGCATTATTACCCAATGTAGCAGATGTGCTACAATTTGGAAAGGATGACCAAATGTGTCAAATTTTTTGTCTACTGTTTTTCAAATAATGGCCCAAAATAAACATTTTTGCATAGGGAAATAATTTTAACACAATTGGAAATGGGTTTGGTTATTAGAGGGTTTTACTTACTTACTTGCTAAATGTTCTTTCAACTGATTCTCATATATATTCTCATATATATTAATTGCTTTATTCAGCCCTTTTATGCCTGTTTCCCAACTTTTTTGAGACCTGTTGCTGCCAGAGAGTTTGAAATAAGCTCATTTTGTGGATAAAAATGTAAAACGTCTCGGTTTCAAAATTTGAAATGTTATCTATGTTCTATTGTAAATAACATATTGGCTCGTGATCTGAAAGTCATTGCATTTTGATTTTACTCACAATTTACTCTTTGTCACAACTATTTCGGAATTGGGGTTGTACTGTTGGGTGGTGTTCCCTTTATTTTAGAAGGAAGCTCCATTGTGCGTCATTAATTTATAAAGCATTGCTTGGCAAACTTCCTTCATATCTTACTAGGCTTTTGTCCATCAAAATCAGAATCCAGCATATCAGATCGCAGGGGTGGATTTTGTTAGTCACCCAGGACTAGGACAAATTTGGGCTGTTCTGCTTTTAGCTCATTTGCACCCTGAGTCTGAAATGGATGCCGAGACTCTCTGAAGCTCGATTGTCTCAGTCCATATGACTCCTTCAAGAGTTGTCTGTGGGAGACGTAATTGCCTTCAGTTTCAACTTTGGACTTGTTCTCTCTCCTTTGTACTTGTATGTTTTACTTATTTTATTACTTTCTTTTTTATTTTTAATTGTATTTTAAAGTTTTTTTTTTTCCTTTAGTCTGCAATTTTACTGAGCTCTGGGTTGTTAACTGACTTTGTAATTGTTTTATTGTATTCAGGGCTCCCCTGAGAAAGGGGCCTCGGTCTCAGTGGGTCTGTCCTGTAATAAAGGGAAATAACCTAACAGTGCTGCAGTGGTGCATTACTGTGCACTCTGCGGAGTCACTGTGATCGCGGTGTAGCAGGGATCCACGTATCGTAATCCTGCTGGCCTAAGAGCCCCCAGTCCCCCCGTCCCATTTCCTGCGAGAGAGTTCTGCTGTGCGTTGGTGTTTGTGCTTTCGGGAAATGCACCCTCGGTCAGTTCGTGTCTGGCCCGTCTGTTGCTGTAATTGTTCTGTTTGTCAACCGGGTGGGAATTCAGGGTCAGATCTGTGGCGGATTTCCTTATTTTAAATTTAAACTTTACACATGACAGAAAATCAGCTTTTTCAAAGTGTTTTCACATGAGAAATGAGGTGTCGTTACAGTATGTGTTTCTATGGAGACTCTAGGAATGTCATGTGATGTCAGAATGTGTGATGTGATGTGATTTCTCACTGTAGGCCGGAGAGGCTTGGGAACAAAGACCTCACTGCTGAGGGCCTCGATACCAACGAGCTGTACCAGCCTGCAGCCACACCTCAGCGTGAGTACAGTGTGAGCTCACTGCGAAGTGAGCAGTAAAGGATGATTATCCCTCTCTGCTCGGGGCTTGTTTTTACCTTGGTGAGGTCGCTTCAAAACAAAGAGGAATAATGCAGGCTGTTTCCTGTGGGACTCGTTGTTTTTGCAGTTTAAACACAATGCGGAAGTCTGTGACTCGGCTGTCAGTCGTGGAAAAACTCCGCTCAGCTGCTGAGAATCAGCTGTCATTAGAATAGCTCCTCCTCTAGCTTTCAGTGGTCACTGCCACTTCCTGTCCAGCCCAAACTTCTCCCGTCCTTCTCTCATTCCGAGCCTGCTACACAGGTTAGCGCTACGCTAACTTATTTTTTGACCCTCCTATTATGTTCTGGGTCAATTTGACCCAACTCTGTGTTCAGTGTCTGTAAAAACATAGTGAACATACTTTTTTCAGCTAGATTTTTAATCCTAACTCTACGAGTAAAATGTGATTTTAACTAAAAAAAAAAAAAAAAAAAAAAAAATGTTATGTTCTGTACACATTTTGAGGCATCGGTGTTGTTTGGGGCATTTTTGACCCCAGGATCAATTATGACACAAAACCATCATTTTGATCTCTTTGGTGGCATTGCCTCAGACTAGGGGCATGCTCAAATTAATTTGACATTCATGTCACATTTGGTCTCATTCATTCTGCTATAATCATGTAAAATCGATGCTTGATGTATAAGGGGAGGACGGGGGAGTCCTGTTTCATTTACTTGGTTATTAAAATGATCAGTAGAAAGTGAGCTGAGAGGTGATTGGGTAACACTTTCAGTTACAAACATCTTGCGTAGTTTTACATTGTGTGGATCAAACTGACCTCAAAGCAAAAATGGTTTATTAATTTGGAGACTTTCAGCTGTTGGATAGTGCAGAGTGACGGACAGGTCTGTCCCAGAGCAGCCATAGAGATGCTGTGACCCCTGCTGACTGTGTTTAAATCTCAGATGCTGCGGTTATGTTTACAGGAGCACCTGTAAATAACCCTAACCCTAACCCTAACCCTCGCTCTGTGTGAGTGAGCAGCACATGTGATCAGTCACTCATGTATCTGTAATGTTGGGTCATTATCATTCACTGCCAATGGGTAGATAATGTGGCAAAGTGCTTAACCCATTACAATCCTCCAACCCGAACCTGTGTGTCCTGCAGGTACCGGTCCAGACCAGTCTCAGCCAGCCAGCCCCTCGAAGAAAAGTGATGCCGAGACCCCCCCAGGGCAGAAGTAAGCCACCCTGCTCCCACAGTCTCATTTCAGGCAATGTGTCAAATAAAATCATAATACAGTACATAGTATTGACTAATATATACGGTATTGTATAGCATGTGAAGTTGAACCCAAACTCACTTAATGACTGCAAGGTTCTGCAGCTAGCAGAATGAGTGCGTGGTTTGTGCAGTACGGCTTGCAGAATGAGTACACATTTGGTGTAGTGTGGCGAGTTGAATGAGCATACGGTTAGTGCAGTGGGGCTAGCGGGACAAACTCACTGTTTATGCAGTGGAGCTAGCAGGATGAGCTCACGCTAAGTGCAATGGTAGCAAATTGAGCGTGCGGGTAGTGCAGTGCTAGCAGAGTAACCACGCGGTTAGTACAGTGCTAGCAGAGTGAGCGCGCGGTTAGTGCAGTGCTAGCAGAGTGAGCGCGCGGTTAGTGCAGTGCTAGCAGAGTGAGCGCGCGGTTAGTGCAGTGCTAGCAGAGTGAGCGCTGTTAGTGCAGTGCTAGCAGAGTGAGCGCTGTTAGTGCAGTGCTAGCAGAGTGACCGCTGTTAGTGCAGTGCTAGCAGAGTGAGAGTGCAGTTAGTGCAGTGCTAGCAGATTGAGCATGCGACTGGTGCAGTGCTAGCAGAGTGAGCGTGCGGATAGTGCAGTGCTAGCGGAGTGAGAGTGCGACTGGTGCAGTGCTAGTAGAGTGAGAGCGCGGTTAGTGCAGTTCTAGCAGAGTGAGCCCTGTTAGTGCAGTGCTAGCAGAGTGAGAGTGCAGTTAGTGCAGTGCTAGCAGAGTGAGAGTGCAGTTAGTGCATTGCTAGCAGAGTGAGCGCACGGTTAGTGCAGTGCTAGCACAGTGAGCGCGCGGTGAGTGCAGTGCTAGCAGAGTGAGCGTGCTGTTATGGCCCCAATTTCTTATTACATTTACAACATAACAGCAACAGCAACAGCAAGGGATGACAGACACAGTTTTAAAAACTCAAACACATTTAATTAACCAGACAAAGACAATAACAACTAAATAACAGCTAAGACCAAGATTGATTATCAAGAAAAAAAGAAATAATTACAGTCCCTTGTTTTGGTGGGGTTTCCTGGTGATGTGCTGGGTGAAAAACAATCCACAACAGACTGCACAGGTCTTGAACAGAATTAAAGGTCTGGTCACGTATCCTTCTTCTTGCAATTTCTCCTACTACTTTACTGTCTCAATTCTTTTCCTTATATACTCTTTTGCAGACCCCACCCACATTTAGACCTCTTTTTTTTAATTTTCTGAGACTTGCCCCAGACATGTCCAGGACATGTCTAAACATGACTCCAGTCTGAGCTTAACAAAAAAAAGGTAAATACTGCCATCTAGTGGCCTATATTCACATTACAGTGCGGTAAGTGCCTTGCTAGCAGAGTGAGAGTGCAGTGCTAGCAGATTGAGCGTGCGACTGGTGCAGTGCTAGCGGAATGAGCGTGTGGTTAGTGCAGTGCTAGTGGAGTGAGCATGTAGTCGATGCAGTGCTAGCGGAGTGAGCATGCGCTTCGTGCAGTGCTAGTGAAATGAGCGTGCGGAAGTTGCAGTGCCAGCGGAGTGAGCGTGCGGTCGGTGCAGTGCCAGCGGAGTGAGCGGGCGGTCGGTGCAGTGCAGCTGGCTGTTGGTAGCTCTGTATTCCCCGGCTGAGCAGGAGACCCTGTTCATGAGTGCAGCTGTGAACACAGTTTAAGGTGCCCCTCTCTGTCTCTTTCTCAGGCCCCCAGGAGGCCTTACCGACGGGCTGGTGAAAGGAGCCTTCTCTGTCGCGGCCTCTGCCTACAAGGCCCTCTTCACCGGCCAACCAGGTGCCTCACAGGTCAGTCCTCTGCTGAGTGACAGCTCATAGAGCCAGTAGCAGTGCAGGGCTTTTATTTATTGCTTAGATTGGATAGTGACAGTTGGGGTAGGTTAATTTTTACCAGTTCAGGTTGCTAAAAGATGTTTTAAACACAGAGTCTTACAAGAAGGGGGAGCAAAAATAAATTAGCAAAATGCCAATTAGACACAGAAGGGAAAAAGAGTGTTAGTAACATGTGCACTGACATTTATTGATGTATTATAGAGCTGATAATCTACCCTTCCTGCGCAAGTACACTACATAGCCAAAAGTGTGTGGACATTTTCATAGATAACGGACAGTTTAAATTCTAAATATTTCACATTTCAAACAAAATGGACAGTTTGCTTCCATTTGAGGGCACTTCAGTCCTAATCGATTTCATCATCAGGATTTTGTATTGTGCTGTGTAGCCCGTACCCCTCCCTTACCGGGGGGGCGTGTTGAGAAAGGGGTATATGTCCCGTTCTTGGGGCAGAGCTGTATGAAAATGCACTCAGATGAAAACTGAAAGTCTATTCGATCAGCTTTAGCAACCAATTCATGCACAATTCAATTAAAATGTCAGATATGAAGAATTATAAAATTTCAGGTTTAGATGCATGTCAATGAGGTTTCAGTACAGCGTTGGGTGTGTAGTGTAGCAGGTGTGATGAGTCTGATCACATAAACACTTTGCTTTTGTGGCATTTTATAAACTAGTACCATCCTGACTTTCCCTTGTTTCAAAACGACTGATGGAATTTCATTGCGTTTGCATAAGCATTTTTGGGTCCCATTGGTAGCTGTAGCATTTTAGTACTCCATTTGTAGCATTTGCGTTTTAGCGTCATTAGCCTAGCACAAAGTGGTGGCTGCTTGTGACCCTAATCAGGCCACTGCAGCCTGGCGCAGCTACCAACAGCTATTTTCTTTGCTGTGGCTGACCCAGCCCCCGACAGACGCGGCCAGCCAGGACGCCCTGATGGCAGTGCTTCTGGAGATGGGATTCGGAGACCGACCTCTCAACCAGCGGCTACTGCAGAAGCACAGCTACAACCTGCTGGACGTGGTCAACGAGCTGGTGCAGAGATCCGACAACGACTGGTTCACCACTCGCTACTGACTCCTCCCCTCCGCGCTGTCATTGGACAGGGGCCAGTCCAGTCCACAGGAACTCATTCGTGATAGGGACACAGCATGTATGTGGGTTGGGGGGCGAGATACTGGGGCTCAGTGTTTAAAAATAAATAAATAAATAAATAGATGGAGAAAGCTGTGACATCACATACCAACATCCAATCAAACACTTTGTACAAATCTGTATATACAGCAGCAATGGAATCACACAGTTATTATATCATCTCCTTATCATTCCTAAAAAATGCACTTCACAAGGCAGTTCATTACCTTTTGTTATTGATGGTGATGTATGAAAAAAGGCTTCTTTTAAAAATGTAGAGTTTGTGACAAGTTTTTGTTTCTTTTCAGACCAGTCGAGGGCTCGTTGACTGAGGCAACTTTGTTTGTAGACCAGTGAACCAACTAAAAAATTTCATGTCTGTTTGCCTGTTTTAGGATGGTATTTGGGAGAGTGTTTATACTCTGTTTAAATTGCATGCATGATCGTAGAGTAGGAACTGAGATGAGCCTTTTCTCTGATAGGATGGCTGTGCCTGTGGCCAAAAGGCCCTCCGGTGCTTCTGTAGAGCCTCCATTGGCTGATCACACTGGGGGTGTGTTTTATTTACTCTGCTCCAGAGATAAACTGCAGTTCTGTGTAGCTGGTCTCAGAAGCAGGAAATAGCAAATATTCCATATCTGCCCAAGGACCAGGTGATCCAGGAATCATGAGTCCTCTCACGTTATGATTGTCATGACTGATGTTTGATGATTATTCTAATTTTATCTTCTCTCAAATCCTTTAATGTATTTTATTTCATGTGTGAGATTTTTATTGTTGGAGTTTCCTCATTCCATTGGAACTCTGTTGTTTTTGCAGCTGCAGACGGCAGATCTGTAGTGTGATTTTACTGATGTACTGCTAGCAGAGTTTAGTCCAAGTTCAGTTTTCTTGATTTCAAATGTTGAACTTTAATATGTCCATTTTATGACTTAGTGCAATTTTATTTCAGACTGAGATGGTAGGTTTTGAATTCATTGGCCAGTTGTATCCTCTGTACTGAAGCCACAGTGGAGACGCATCTCTGTGTTCTGTGTCTTTAGTTAGAAAATGCATTAGAGGAGAGATGGTTTATATCTGCCAAGTTAACGTGAAGTCGAGTTTGGCTGGTACTAGTTTATCCGTTTCCTAGTCAGTGTGCGGAGAGGGGAATGGAGAGAGATGAGGTGTTGAGAGAGAGGTGCTGTGGGTGGGGCGTTGAGACAGTCTGTGGGTGTGGCGTTGAGACAGTGTGTGGATGGGGTGTTGAGAGAGAGGTGGTGTGGGTGTGACGTTGGGTCAGTGTGTGGGTGGGGCGTTGAGACAGTGTGTGGATGGGGTGTTGAGAGAGAGGTGGTGTGGGTGGGGTGTTGGGACGGTGTGTGGGTGGGGTGTTGGGACAGTGTGTGGATGGGGTGTTGAGAGAGAGAGGTGGTGTGGGTGGGGTGTTGGAACAGTGTGTGGGTGGGTTGTTGAGAGAGAGAGGTGGTGTGGGTGGGGCGTTGGGACAGTGTAGGGGTGGGGTGTTGAGAGAGAGATGGTGTGGGTGGGGCGTTGGGTCAGTGTGTGGGTGGGGTGTTGAGAGAGGGAGGTTGTGTGGGTGGGGTGTTGGGACAATGTGTGCGTGGGGTGTTGAGAGAGAGGTGGTGTCGGTGGGGCGTTGGGTCAGTGTGTGGGTGGGGTGTTGGGACGATGTGCGGGTGGGTGTTGGGATGGTGTGTCAGTGGGGCATTGGGTCAGTGTGTGGGTGGGGTGTTGGGACGGTGTGGGTGGGGTGTTGGGACAGTGTGTGGATGGGGTGTTGGGACAGTGTGTGGATGGGGTGTTGGGACAGTGTGTGGGTGGGGTGTTGGGTCAGTGTGTGGGTGGGGTGTTGGGACAGTGTGTGGGTGGGGCGTTGGGTCAGTGTGTGGGTGGGGTGTTGGGTCAGTGTGTGGGTGGGGTGTTGGGACAGTGTGTGGGTGGGGCGTTGGGACGGTGTGTGGGTGGGGCCTTGGGACGGTGTGTGGGTGGAGTGTTGGGACAGTGTGTGGGTGGAGTGTTGGGACAGTGTGTGGGTGGGGCGTTTGGGTCAGTATGTGGGTGGGGTGTTGGGACGGTGTGGATGGGGTGTTGGGACAGTGTGTGGGTGGGGCGTTGGGACGGTGTGTGGGTGGGGCCTTGGGACGGTGTGTGGGTGGAGTGTTGGGACAGTGTGTAGGTGGGGCGTTGGGACGGTGTGTGGGTGGGGCCTTGGGACGGTGTGTGGGTGGGGTGTTGGGACAGTGTGTGGATGGGGTGTTGAGAGAGAGAGGTGGTGTGGGTGGGGTGTTGGAACAGTGTGTGGGTGGGTTGTTGAGAGAGAGAGAGGTGGTGTGGGTGGGGCGTTGGGACAGTGTAGGGGTGGGGTGTTGAGAGAGAGATGGTGTGGGTGGGGCGTTGGGTCAGTGTGTGGGTGGGGTGTTGAGAGAGGGAGGTTGTGTGGGTGGGGTGTTGGGACAATGTGTGCGTGGGGTGTTGAGAGAGAGGTGGTGTCGGTGGGGCGTTGGGTCAGTGTGTGGGTGGGGTGTTGGGACGATGTGCGGGTGGGTGTTGGGATGGTGTGTCAGTGGGGCATTGGGTCAGTGTGTGGGTGGGGTGTTGGGACGGTGTGGGTGGGGTGTTGGGACAGTGTGTGGATGGGGTGTTGGGACAGTGTGTGGATGGGGTGTTGGGACAGTGTGTGGGTGGGGTGTTGGGTCAGTGTGTGGGTGGGGTGTTGGGACAGTGTGTGGGTGGGGCGTTGGGTCAGTGTGTGGGTGGGGTGTTGGGTCAGTGTGTGGGTGGGGTGTTGGGACAGTGTGTGGGTGGGGCGTTGGGACGGTGTGTGGGTGGGGCCTTGGGACGGTGTGTGGGTGGAGTGTTGGGACAGTGTGTGGGTGGAGTGTTGGGACAGTGTGTGGGTGGGGCGTTTGGGTCAGTATGTGGGTGGGGTGTTGGGACGGTGTGGATGGGGTGTTGGGACAGTGTGTGGGTGGGGCGTTGGGTCAGTGTGTGGGTGGGGCGTTGGGTCAGTGTGTGGGTGGGGTGTTGGGACAGTGTGTGGGTGGGGTGTTGGGACAGTGTGTGGGTGGGGCGTTGGGACGGTGTGTGGGTGGGGCCTTGGGACGGTGTGTGGGTGGAGTGTTGGGACAGTGTGTGGGTGGGGCGTTGGGACGGTGTGTGGGTGGGGCCTTGGGACGGTGTGTGGGTGGAGTGTTGGGACAGTGTGTAGGTGGGGCGTTTGGGTCAGTGTGCGGGTGGGGTGTTGGGACGGTGTGCGGGTGGGGTGTGTATGGGACTGTGGTCAGTTTCACTGTGGATTACAATAGAGCTGAGGCTGGATAGATCAGATGAGGACCAAATAAGACAATCTGAAAGGAGACAGAGGAGCTGTGTGGAAAGGGGTGATGTGTACGTTACATACGGGGTGTTTTAACCTGGACCCAGTAGGCCTGGCGATGTCTGTTGCTATGCAGAAAGGGTTTGTTTAATCTGTGCAGTTGGGTACATGGGTATCTCAGCTGGTGCCATTTTGGATCCGACTTTGCAGTGAAACCCAGCTCTCCAGCTGTGGGTTTGGTGTTGATGTCGCCGTTTGCAGCCTGTGGCTGGGTGAGCTGACGGCAGGTGAGAGGAGCAGCCTGCAGAAACCAACAGTAATGATGGGGCCTCGGTTTCAGACGCGGAGGGACCATTATAATTGCCTGAAAACATGAGTCTCAATCCATATAACGTAACTACACACCGTCAGTAACAAACATGAATATGTCCGTGTACGTACAACAGGGTATTAAAAGCTTTCAGTTTTTTAGAAAATGTATTCCACTTTAAATTTAGATACTGAGTTTTTTGAAGGATGATGCGCTGTCTGTCGTAGACGTTGTCGGGCTCGATTAAGGGGCTTTTCTAGTGATGCATTTTGGTTCTGTCTGCGGTCAAGCTAGAGGGCCCCGTTACCCGCCCCTATGCTCGTGATGAAGAGCACGGTGTGTGTATCTAATTTTGTGCGGGAGGCGAGACGCTGAAGGTTCATAAATGCTGTCGCTCATCTTCATGGGCTCGCAGAACCGTCGGGGGATGAAGTAAATATTATATCAACTTTTCAAAGCATTGTGCTTAGTGCCAGCTTTTGAACCCGAAGGAAATATTGTAATTAAGCAGCTGGTGCAGTTTCAGTTTTATTTAATGCAGTTTGTTCTGTGAGGTTTGCACTACTATTAAAAGGTTTGTAACAGTCAGTTAATGCTTAAAACTGCTCGGTGGTATTGACCAATGAGGATCCCCCACCACTGTTAGATGCTAAGAGCAGGGAGCGGGTGAATGGCATTTCATTCCAAACTGTTGAAGAGAATGAGCACTTTACAGACGTACAGATAAACTGTAAAAATATAATAATTTAATAAAAAGTCAGTACACTAATGATGCCTGCTGTCTTCATTGTGTGATTTTTCACTGCCCCACAAAGTTGAGCAAGTTTCATCCGGTTTGAGAGAATCCGTCCTAAAGCTCTGGTTTACTCTCGCCATATTAAAAACAAACCTGCTCTACAGCTGTGGTCCGAGGGAGGAGAACTGCGGGGCTCCTCCCTCCCTTCACCTGAAAGTCACATGTAAAGACAGTGTAGCCAATCAGAGACATTCAGTGTTCACCCTCAGAGCACTACAGGCAGCTATAGTTGCCAAGTGACGTAAGATATCAAAATCAGATGCTGTTGAAAACCTATCATGTGGCAACTTGTTTAATAGAGCTCCCGCAGGGGAGGGTTAGGGGAGCTCTTTTAAACAATTTGCCACATGATAGGTTTTCAGCAGCTCAGGATAATTACATTTTTTTTATTCCTTGAAAATGTTTTCAGCACTCTAAGGGTTAATTTGGTTATCCAGTATAAAGGAAAGCCTGGACTGAATTTGGACTCAAGCTCCCGACTTGAGGATCCCTGCTTTACAAGAGCAGCACTACCATGGCCCCTGTCCAAGGCTCTGGCTTTAGAACCGCAGTTGGGCGCCAGGTGCTGCACTTTGTTCTCAAGTAACCAGGATGGGACAAATTACTGCACAGGCTTCAATAAAATATGATTTTTGAAGGTTAAGTAGGGAGAGTGTTCCTGTTGGTAGGATAAATGATGCAGTGGTGATATTTACATCAGAAGCTGTGTATATGGGATCAGTCATTTTTACCCCTGAGTTACAAGGGCTCCCGTTGCCCAGCTTTGCAATGAACATGAAAGTCAGCAAATGAATCCCTTAAACAAGCTGGTGATTTTTTTTTTCTTATCCCATGAACTTAATTTTCGGTTGGAATTGTGACCCTCTTTAAGCCATGATATGTGTCGGAAATATCTCTGCATGGTAGGAAAAATAACATGCCCATACTGTGCTAGTTTATGTCGTATTACAAAAATTAAGCATGAAAGAGGAAACTGTTTTGAACTTGGCAAATTAAAGACTATGGGACGTAAGATGGCCTGAATTAGTCGCTAAAAGTAATCCCTGTGCTAATGAATTAATAATAATAATAATAATAATTAAAAACAACAAAAAAATAAAAACCGGAAGATAACGAGCCGTAACTTCGTCAAGTTCAAGGAACACATGTCTAGCACACTCGTTAAGACGTTGGACTACTTCTGCTGATCATTTGTTGAAAGAGAGTATCTCATTTTATTTCATAGTTTTGCGCTACAATCAAGCAAAGGTTAGGCCTATTTAATTTCTCATGACTTGCACTGATATTTCTCACATAACGTAGCATACCATATTTCCTCAGAGTTAATACACTGACATAACTGATCTGAAAAATGATCAGCTTGATGATCCCCTAGCACTGTAGGACTGAATTATAAACCAGCAAACACTGGGGACCCGGTGACATGGATCGGGAACCAGTCGTGGATCATGTCTTCGCTTGCTTGAATCTGGACTGTGCATGTGTTGATTGCAGTAGAATTCATTATACACCCAAAAACCTCTGAGCGGTCACGTGCATACCCATACGCAACTATCTTACACCGTATTTTGGCATTTGAAGTATTTCATTCGATGTTGGTGGCTACCTTTATTACAGTGTTTAGATTTCGAGACTCTCCCTTCGTCTTTGCGGTCAGTCAAGCTCGCATAACGCCAAGCGGAATGGCTTCATTCATCACGAGAGGATGACGAGTCGCAGCTTCAGACCGTTATGCCATGGTTATTCCACAAGGCGGCGACAGAAACGCGTCTGAAGTTCCAAGTGCGTCAGCTGACCAGACACGGGGAAAGTAGCAGCTTTGACTGCGCAGATAGGTATTCTGCCTCGAGAACTGCTATTCACCGACCCATCTGCGAGTTAAACGTGTTTATCAGTGAGGAGAGGCGGAATCGTACATTTTAAATGTCCAAATCGTGGATTTTATTATGTGGGAGATGACGTCATAAATTTCTACCAATCCAGAAAGAAGGGTAAGTGTATGAACATCGCATTTTTAATTTTCATTTAACTGAATGTCTGATTACGGAGATACTGACGAGCTGTTAGATTACTTTGCACAAACACGCTTTGATTACATGTTTAGCTGCCCCTTGAATTGGTTCAATATGTGTTATAAGCATATCGAATATGCCGAGTATTAGTCTACAATTTTGTTGCTCGCATCATAAGCTTGAAAGTAATACATCTTCACATAAACTCTGTGCCGATCTTGCTCAAGTGAAGCCCACATTTAACACTGCGTGTATGATTGATGTTGTTGCTGCTGTTATTATTATGATTATGATTATTATTATACTCATTGGAAACTAAGCCCTGGACCGCTGGACACCGAGACAGGACTACGCACCATTTTACGTGCGGGGTTTAATAAAATAATTGTACATTTAAAGTTTAACCTTACTTCTTTCAATGAGTCTACATGGGTGCACTTACGAGCTGTCACTCTTCGGCCCGGGGATCAGTTACATGTT
This sequence comes from Gymnothorax reevesii, assembly GCA_029721435.1. Classification (NCBI taxonomy): domain Eukaryota; kingdom Metazoa; phylum Chordata; class Actinopteri; order Anguilliformes; family Muraenidae; genus Gymnothorax; species Gymnothorax reevesii. The sequence continues at coordinate 53,649,904 of CM056584.1, read as the reverse complement.
TGGTTTATGAAGTAACTAGGTCTATATTCACCGTCCCAGAAAGCAAGTAAGGCGCAACCACACACAAACCTATTTTTTTTAGTTAAGGACAAACGTCGAATCACTCAAAAGTTAAGGTAATGACTTACGTATTGGTTATTATTACTTGGGTTCTCTCGGCCTCATATGCATTACTGCATGTATATCCATCACTGTTATTCGTGCGTAATATCTAATTCAGATTTCATTGCGTAAGCATATTCCATGTGATGAATAACCACAAATATCATTCTGTCAGTAAAGTAATAACTAACTCCAGCTCAAAGAATTTCCACCTCTGAACAACGATTATGTTTGGGGGTCCAAGCATAACGGGTTAAACGCCTGGAGTCAGGGCTGAGGAGCCTGTAAGGAACAGATGCAAAACCGAGAGAGTGAGGAGCTGTCAGTCAGGGAGTGGAGGGGCGACGCGGCAAGCCGTGAAGCTGGTTATTCTGCTTAAAGTAGCGCGAGCTCGCCGACAACTGACATGTAAATGGCGTGAATTTGGAGGCCCGTCACTGCTTTGCTGTCCCCCTTTTTATGTTGCTTGATGCTATGGGCTGTAGCATTATATTTACGGGCCTCGTTCCATAACTGTTAAACTGCGGTTTCGCTCTCTTCTCTGTCCTCTCGTGTTGGTGGTGTGTCAGTTGAAGAGAGGACGCAACTCAGTGTCAGGAAGCATTTGAGTATTACAAGCTTGGGGCGACTTGGAGTTTTACATTTTACTTGCTATTCAAACACGTTTAAAGCAGCATAATTGTTCAGCGTAGATGATTTTACCTGGAAAGACCAGCACAGTACTCCATTTAGAACTCCAACTCGTAAGCCTCTAGTTCAAGCCTTTCGGTGTAATCGTTTCCCTGATGCCTCTTAAGATGAGAATTTTTGGAGCGCTTCGTTAGTTTCAAATGATATTGTTCTTGAAGAGAATTGCTTTCAATTGATTTCGATTACGTATGATTGTGGCATGAGTGGGAAGAAAGCTCAGATAAGCATTCTACTCACGTAATTGTGACCTTACACCTGTAAACGGTTACTAAATCAGTGACATCATAATGCGTCATCAGCCGTAAAGCATCGGACTCTGCTCTACCTGGTATTTTGTTTCTTTATTTTATATCATCATCATCATCATCATCATTATTTTCCAAAGCTGTTTCAGGTTTGCTTCTGAGTACAGATGCCCTACACGGCTGAACAGTGCGAATGTGTGACCGGAAACTTCCGTGCCTGTGTCTGACGGCGCTGTTCTGTCACCCTTCAGTGGTGGGAGGGGTTTTGTTTAAGCAGTGGGTCTGTCACTGTCAGACAGGAGGTGAGTGCGCACATGGGGGCATCTTTTGGGCACCACAGCGAGGATGAGGAGGAAATCATTCCGGACGAGGGGAAGACCACCTCACGGATTGGGACAGGGGACACACTGGACTGTCCCACCTGCCGGGGAACAGGGCGCATCCCCAGAGGTGGGTGTCTCCGTCTCAGAGCTGAGGTCCTGTGCAGTGTATGTGTTTATGTGAGGTGTGCGGTCCACGTGAGGCTTGGCACGGCCTAATGACAAAATTTATGCTTAAAGAGAAAACGGCATCCAGAAAAAAATAAAATTGTACCCCGTTCATGCTTCATCTGGACACACCAAAATTCTAAACCACAAAATGCAAAGATAATGCCTTAAATAGACTGAGCTGCTGTAGTGGATCCCTCATACTGGTCAATAGATGGATGGGGATCGCAATAGAGCCGGAATGGCTTTTTTTTGTTGGTTTTTGTTTGTTTCTTAAGGCCTAGCCAGAATTGCAGCTCACTGTGGTTGTTTCTCCAGGCCTGGAGAGCCGGAATGGCAACTGACCTCTGGTTGTTTCTTCAGGTCAGGAGAGCTTGAATGGTGGGTCACTGGTTGTTTCACCAGGTCAGTTGAGCCAGAATGGTGGCTCACTGTGTTAGTTTCTCCAGGCCTGGAGGTTGTATCTTCAGGTCACGAGATCTTGAATGGCTGCTGACTGTGGTTGCTTCTCCAGGCCTGGAGAGCCGGAATGGCGGCTGACTCTGGTTGTTTCTTCAGATCAGGAGAGCTTGAATGGTGGGTCACTCTGGTTGTTTCACCAAGTCAGTTGAGCCAGAAAGGCGGCTCACTGTGGTTGTTTCTCCAGGCCTGGAGAGCCGGAATGGCGGCTGACTCTGGTTGTTTCTTCAGGTCAGGAGGGCTTGAATGGTGGGTCACTCTGGTTGTTTCACTCGGTCAGTTGAGCCAGAATGGCGGCTCACTGTGATTGTTTCTCCAGGCCTGGAGAGCCGGAATGGCGGCTGACTCTGGTTGTTTCTTCAGGTCAGGAGAGCTTGACTGGTGGGTCACTCTGGTTGTTTCACCAGGTCAGTTGAGCCAGAAAGGCGGCTCACTGTGGTTGTTTCTCCAAGTCTGGAGAGCCGGAATGGCGGCTGACTCTGGTTGTTTCTTCAGGTCAGGAGAGCTTGACTGGTGGGTCACTCTGGTTGTTTCACCAGGTCGGTTGAGCCAGAAAAGCGGCTCACTGTGGTTGTTTATCCAGGCCTGGAGAGCCGGAATGGCGGCTGACTCTGGTTGTTTCTTCAGGTCAAGAGAGCTTGAATGGTGGGTCACTCTGGTTGTTTCACCAGGTCAGTTCAGCCAGAATGGTGGCTCACTGTGGTTGTTTCTCCATGCCTGGAGAGCCGAAATGGCGGCTGACTCTGGTTGTTACTTCAGGTCAAGAGAGCTTGAATGGTGAGTCACTCTGGTTGTTTCCCCAGGTCGTTTGAGCCAGACTGGCGGCTCACTGTGGTTGTTTCTCCAGGCCTGGACAGCCGGAATGCCGGCTGACTCTGGTATTTTCTTCAGGTCAGGAGAGCTTGACTGGTGGGTCACTCTGGTTGTTTCACCAGGTCAGTTCAGCCAGAAAGGCGGCTCACTGTGGTTGCTTCTTCAGGCCTGGAGAGCCAGAATGGCGGCTGACTCTGGTTGTTTCTTCAGGTCAGGAGAGCTTGACTGGTGGGTCACTCTGGTTGTTTCACCAGGTCAGTTCAGCCAGAAAGGCGGCTCACTGTAGTTGTTTCTCCAGGCCTGGAGAGCCGGAATGCCGGCTGACCTGGTGTCACCAGGTCAGTTGAGCCAGAATGGCGGCTCACTGTGGTTGTTTCTCCAGGCCTGGAGAGCCGGAATGGCGGCTGACTCTGGTTGTTTCTTCAGGTCAGGAGACCTTGAATGGTGGGTCACTCTGGTTGTTTCACCAGGTCATTTGAGCCAGACTGGCGGCTCACTGTGGTTGTTTCTCCAGGCCTGGAGAGCGGGAATGGCGGCTGACTCTGGTTGTTTCTTCAGGTCAGGAGAGCTTGAGTGGTGGGTCACTCTGGTTGTTTCACCAGGTCATTTGAGCCAGACTGGCGGCTCACTGTGGTTGTTTCTCCAGGCCTGGAGAGCCGGAATGGCGGCTGACTCTGGTTGTTTCTTCAGGTCAGGAGAGCTTGAGTGGTGGGTCACTCTGGTTGTTTCCCCAGGTCAGGAGAGCCAGAGTGGCTGCTCATTCTGGTTCTTTCTTTAGGTCAGGAGTGCAAAAATGGCTGTTCACTCTGATTGTTTCCTCAGGTCAGGAGAGCCAGCTGGTGGCGGTTATCCCTTGCACTGACCAGAGACTGAAGCCTCGCCGCACGTAAGTCGCATGATCGTAACCAGACAATGACAGATGTCTCCGTTATGGACTATCACTGGGTTGGCATATTAAACATTTCCTGTCTGTTTAGCATGTTGCCTTTGTAGCCTCTGTTCTGCTGCCAGACAGTGTGTACAGGAAATGCATATCCAGTGTGTGTGTGTGTGTGTGTGTGTGTGTGTGTGTGTGTGTGTGTGTGTGTGTGTGTGTGTGTGTCTGTGTACAGTAAAAGTATGTGTCGTATATGGGACGTGTCCTTGAATCCACTCTGTCAGAAGCTCATGTGTGATATTAACACGCCTTGTGTGTCCTACAGTGCCCTTCAAAATTATTTGCACTCTTGGTCACTATGAGTAGAGCAGGTTGTAAAAAATTCATCAGCCTGCTGATAAAACCTTGTATCTTCAAAATGATTAACTTTAGAGGAGAACATAAAGCATGTTTCATTTTGCATGTAAGAATGCAGTTGAGCTGTGTAAAGGTAGGATGACTATTTTTCTTCCAAAAATGTACAACCTCAATTCTGAAATAGTTGGGACAAAGTGTAATTTGTGAATAAAATCAATACTCAATGATTTTCAAATCACACCAGCCAATATTTTATTCTCAATTGAACAGAGATAACATAGCAAATGTTGAAACTGAGAAATTTTACAATTTTATCCACAAAATGAACTCATTTCAAATTTGTTGGCTGCTCAAAAAAGTTGGGACAGGGTCCTGTTTACCATGGTGTAGCATCCCCTCTTAACACAGAGTGGAGGCATCTGGGCATTGAGGAGACAAGTTTCTTGAGTTAAACCATTGGAGTTTGAGTTTTGGGTCTCTTTTGACGGACTTTTCATTTAATGATGCACCAAATATTCTCAATCAGTGAAAGATCAGGACTGCAGGCAGGCCAGTTCAGCACACGGACTCTTCTATTACGAAGCCATGCTGTTGTAATAGCTGCAGTATGGGGTTTTGCATTGTCCTGCTGAAATACACAAGGCCTTCCCTGGAATACATGTCATCTGGACGGGAGCATATGTTGCTCTAAAACCTTTATATACCTTTCAGCATTCATGGTGCTTTTTAAAACATGCAAGTGTCGCACACCATATGCACTAATGAATCCCCATACCATCAGAGATGCTGGCTTTTGAACCTAACACTGATAACAGGAGGGGTGGTCTTTCTCCTCTTTAGCCCGGAGGACATGATGCCCATGATTTCCAACAAGAGCTTTAGGTGGTATCTGTGGATGGCTCAGCGGGCTGTTTACAGACAGTGATTTCTTGAAGTATTCCTGGGCCCATTTAGTAATGTCAATGACAGAATCATGCCTGTGAGTGATGCAGTGGCGTCTGAGGGCCCGAAGATCACGGGCATCCAGTAAAGGTCTTCTGCCTTGTCCCTTACGCACAGAGATTTTTCCAGTTTCTCTGAATCTTTTGATGATGTTCTGCACTGTCAATGATGAGACCTTCAAAGCCTTTGCAATTTGACGTTGAGGAACGCTGGTTTTAAAGTATTCCACAATTTTTTTACGCAAGCCGTCACAGGTTGGAGAGCCTCTGGCCATCTTTACTTCTGAGAGACTCAGCCTCTGTAAGACATCCCTTTTATAGCCAATCATGTTACACACCTCATGCCAGTTAACTTAATTACTTGCTAAATGATCTTTCAGCTGATTCTCTTATATATTAACCCTCTCTTAACCAAGTACATTTCCAACTGTGTAACAGTCATTTCCCTCGGCAAATATGTTGATTATGGGCCAATATTTGGAAAAATAGTTTAAAAAAAAATTTGACCCTTTGGCCCACCTTTCTAAAGCAAATGGAAAACTTAAAGTGATGGACCATTCAAATTATTCTGAAATGTTTGTTTGGCAATAAGAAACAAAACCAGCAGGGTGTCCAGGATGTTAAGCCTTTCACTTTATGTAGCAGATATGCTTCGGTGGTTAAGCGAGGGTTAATTGCTTTTTCAGCCCTTTTTTGCCTGTGTCCCAACTTTTTTGAGACCTGTAGCAGCCATAAAAATTGAAATAAGCTCATTTTGTGGATAAAAATGTAAAACGTCTCCGCTTCAACATTTGAAATGTTATCTATGTTCTGTTGTAAATAACATATTGGCTCATGTGATCTGAAAGTCATTGCATTTTGATTTAATTCACAATTCACACTTTGTCCCAACGATTTCGGAATTGGGGTTGTATTTTGTATTTTTTTCAATGTTTATGTTATTATTGTGGACATAAAAGTTTTTGTTTGTTATCAAATGTGCAGATATGAGGTTTTATCAGCAGGCCAACAGAATGCTTTTGCTGTTTGGTCTTTCACTCAAAATATTCCGAAAATTGTCTTACCTTTTCATAGAAGTAAAATTGTGAAAGAGAAAAATCACATTAAATATTTTTCTTCAAAACTGCAATCCTACATTTATGAGCACCACTAAAAAAATCCTATAATCAGTATCTGATGTCCAGTCATATTTTGCATTTTTAAGTTCATCTGTTTGATTAGGAACCCTTAAGTGTTTGATCGTGACTTCCTGTTTCAGTGGGGTATGAATATAAGGCGGCACAGGCCCAATTCCCTTAGTCAGGATTAGGCTAGGTATTTTTTTGCATCTGGTTTGGTGCTTTTTAATGAAGGGTGCTAAAAATGCTGGGGGAACTGTATGTTTAGTACTGATGTGTGCGTGTGTGTTTCCTATGAGGAAGCTCCGGACTGACACTTCTGTTTGTGTGTGCACGCGCGCTTGTGTGCATGTGTGTGCGTGTGTATTTGTGTGTGTGCACGTGTTCCTTTCCTTACAGGAAGCTGTACGTGAGCCTGTCGGTGGCGCTCTGCGTCCTCATCTGCTCCCTGGTTCTGTTCTTTCTCTTCCCGCGGAGCGTGCTGCTCTCTCCTGTGGCCGTCAAGTCCGTCTACGTCTACTTCACCCCTTCCACCGTGGAGATGACCATCACTGTGAGTGTGTGTGTGTGTGTATGTGTGTGAGAGAGAGAGAGAGTGAGTGTGTGTGTGTGTGTGAGAGAGACTGGCGTTTGCGTGAATTCCCCTGGAGAGGAGGATGCAGTACTCTGTGTAAGGTCCTAATATTCATCATCATCATGTTGCTAAACTGTACAGTTTATTTTGAATTCAAACCCGTGGCATCTCAGTTTGCCCTGTTTGTTTCCCTAATGCCCTAATGTTTCTCCTCTAATACGGATAGTGACACAGCAAGGACTGTAATATCACAGCTAAAATCCAGTCTCCTTTCTCCTTGGTATCGTTTTCTGCTCAGCATGAGGGTTGTTATATTACGTGTGGGAGTTGGGTTATACTCTGTATGAGGGAGTTGGGTTATACTTGCCGTGTGGGAGCGAGATTTTATTTAGCATGTTGGAGCCGGATAACATTTGGTATGTGGGAGCTGGGATATATTTGTTATGTGGGAGTTGGGTAATATACGGTTTGTGGGAGCAGTGTTACGTAAGAGAATGTGGGAGCTGGGTTATTTTCAATATGAGGGAGCTGGGTTACATTTGGTATGTGGGAGTTGGGTTATATGCGCTTTGCGGGAGCTTGGTTGTATAAAAGAATGTGGGAGCTGGATTATATTTGGTATGTGGGAGCTGGGTTATATTTGGTATGTGGGAGCTGGGTTATATTTGGCATGTGGGAGCTGGGTTATATTTGGCATGTGGGAGGTGTGTTGTGTTGTATGAGGGAGCTGAGTTATATACAGGATGTGGGAGTTGGGTTATAGTCAGAGTGAGGTAGCGTATATTCTGTATCAGTTAATTATGTGTGAGGTTGTGTGAGTGTAAAATGAATGTGTTCGTGTGGATTAATGCCCCAGTGCCTCGTTCCTCCATGCAGAACGTCATCAACATCACCAACAACAACTTCGCCAGGGTACAGGCGACGGACCTGAGCGTCCAGGTGCTCTTCTATGACACAGTGTTGGGCACGGTGTCCATTTCCAACGTCACGACTGTCCAGCCGCGCTCCATCGTGGCAGTGAGTCCCTCCCACCCAACCCGCAGGCGCACGCCTTCCACACACCATCCACACGCTTCTCCTGCGAGAGACCCAGGGCTCCTTACAGAAAAGCCGTTGTGTACAGGCTGTGATTGGCCAGAATCCATGGATATCTCTCAGTCCCGCAGTTACCCTCCTGATCCATGTGTGACTCGATGCTGCTTGCAACGTTCAATGTAACTTTTCTACAGTTACATGAATGATTTTAAAATATAGATGCTGTTGGATGACACCGCAGGATGCAGATGTCAGAATAAATCGTCGGCCCTGCATTGTTTAGGAAGTTTTGTAGACCAGCGGTACTCAGTCGCGGTCCTGGGGCACCCCTGTGTGCGCTGGATTTTGTTCCAACCACAACTGCAATCACTGGATTTTAACAAGCTGTCAGTTTGTCTTAACCAGGAGCATTTATGTTTGGTGCAGTTATTTATAATTACTCTGAAGGGGAAAGAAATCCATATCCTTACAGTGATATACTTGAAATAACTGCATGAAAAGAAGGAAAGAATTGAGCCCATGAAAGTGAACAATCAGTGGGTTCCTAATTAGTGAAACTGTGGACACATGGTCATGAAAACTAACGATTTATTAGGCCAGCAAATGATAGAATCAAACCTGCTTTGTGTCACGTTAATGTCATTACATTCAAGCAAATTATGAAGAAAGAATGCAAAACACCTGTCCTCAGCAACTTAATCTGGAGCCGACTCATTTCTTAGAGTCTAATTTGATCTGTTTAAAAATGTTTTCCCCTGACATTTCTAGCAATATGGGCTTTTATGTCAAAATGTGGCTATAGACAGTAAATAACTGCTTTAAACATGAATCAAACCAAATTAGAACAAAATAACATTTTATTAAAATTCTGCAGTGCATCTGTGGTTGAAACAAAAGCCAGCCACACAGGACCGAGGCTGGGAACCGCTGCTGTAGATCTACCGAGTGGACCAAAGTAATTTTAAAAAGGACTTGAAATCAAAAGTATTTTTTTCCAACACAGACTTAATACATTAATTATTCACTGAATACTTTTTATGAACAAACATTAGTTTAGTCCATAACATTTTGCATGGAAACACTTGAAGCGAGAATAATATATGCAAGGAGGCTGTCCCTAAATTCCTTGTAATTGCACGTTGAGAAACATTCTTAAACTGTTGGACCATTTGCTCACAAAGTGGTGAACCTCGCCCCATCCTTGCTTGTGAACGACTGGGCCTTTTAGGGATGCTCCTATGATACCTGATCATGGCACTCGCCTGTTTCAAATGAACCTGTTCACCTGTGGAATGTTCCAAACAGGTGTTCTCTGAACATTCAACCTTCCCAGTCTTTTGTTGCCTCTGTCCCAGCTTTTTTGGAACGTGTTGCTGGCAACAAATTGAAAATAAGTGAATATTTCCAAAAAAAAAAAAAATAAAGTTTATCACTTTGAACCTTAAATATCTTGTCTTTGTAGGGCACTCAATTGAATATATGTTTTGCAAATCATTGTTTATGCTGGGGTTTTGGTCTCTTTAAACCTGTTTTTCAGACCACTGGTCCCAATAGGCCAAGCTTCCCAAAGCTTGATAAAATGGTTGCTGATGTGAGGTCATTTTTCATTCTTGGGGCCTTTGCCACTAAATTTGTCAATACATTTTTGCAGCCATATTGTGGGTCAGTGGGTGTGAGTTGGCACTACTGCCTCACAGTCAGAGGGCTGTGGGTTCGAATGCGGCCTGGGGCCTTTGTGTTCTCCCCGTGTTCGTGTGGGTTTCCTCCGGGTACTCCGGTTTACTCCCACCCACAAAAAAACATGCATTATAGGAACACTCCAAGTGGAGCCCCTGACCACGGAACTGGCTTTAGTACTGGAGTTGGTCCCTGGATGCTGCTCACTGCTCCTAACTGTGCTGCCCTCCAAAGGCTAAGTGCAGTAACTATGCAATAATTTAAACAGTAAAAAATGGCTTCAGAGTTTGTTTGCCGTCCCAACAAATAAATAGTCAGCACTTCTATGATAGATTATGATTAACTACCTCACCATGGTATAACTTTTGTCCAAATAAATCCTGACCTCAGTATACTTTCAGGCCCAAAACTGTGTAACTTACATTTTACCCAACAAGTAGTTACTGCACTTAAGCTTTGTAGGGCAGTATAGGATGGGTCAAATGCAGAGGACAAATTACCCTACAGGGTTCAATAAAGTATATCTCTTATCTCTTAAAAATAAAAGAGACAGAGTCCACAGAATTTTCAACAGTCTGACAGTCACGAGCAAAACCCTGTTTTACACAGACTATTGCTAAGTTGTTTTGATAAGGATGTTGATTATTAAGCTGAGGCAAATTTGAAGATTTACTGTAGAAAGTACAGTGTATTTTGCTCCATGTTGTCTGATGGCTGTATTGTCTGCCTGAGAGCTGATGACTGTGGAATGTTTTATTGTCTCGGTTCACGCTGACGTTTTGCTGTTTTTGACAGTACACCTACGATATCCCCATTCAAATGACTGATGAAGGACTAAAGTAAGTAAAACTCCTCAATACTCATCTAACCTGGAATCACTCTGACATTCAAGGGGGGGGGGGGTTGCAAATTTGAATGATTGAATAATCAAGTGATTTTTATATGAATCTTGAGTTTCCAAAGGGCCCAACTCCAAGGCACACTCTTTTTCAAGAAAGCGAAAAACTGATATATTTTATCGCTTACATGTTCTGACCCTTATATTTTTAGAGTATTTCTTTAGAACAGTGTGTCATTGGGATACTTTTAGCTGAAATTACTAGAAAGTTACCCCTTATATTATGCCCCCGACCTCGAAAGAGTCAGTCAAGGGCTTTATGTTTTCACCCCTTCCGTCTGTCTGTCCTTCTTCAACTGTTTCAGTTGAGGGCAAATGCCACACCTTGCCTTGCTCTTGTTGTTATAAGATATGCAGACGTCTAATTCATTGGAGTTGAAAATGCAATGATTAATATGTGTGTGTGTGTGTGTGTGTGTGTGTGTGTCTGTGCATTATATAGTGACATAATGTTACTACATGTCTTTGTTTGGAAAAGAAAGCAGAAATGGGTGTTTTTGGCTGGTAGGCAATTGTTTATAGCATAATTTGTTCTGAATTTATGAGATTGTCTTGAATGTCTATTAGACTGTCACTGGCCCAACAGTTGTGTGTCTGGTCAGCCATTTATGGCGGCTGTACCAGGGGAAACCTTTATGGTAACGAAGTTGTTCTGGTAGAGAACCGAGCTCGATGTGAGGCTGGTTGGGGTCTGTGGTTTTAGGAACGCCTCTTGACCAGAGCAGCCTCAGTAGAGAACAAAGTGTTTGCAAGGAGTCACACTTTAGTCTGAGTACAGTGTCGGCACAATGCGCCTGATTGCGTAAAGACTGGTAACACAGACAGCCTGTGGTCACTGACTGAAGGGTCCAAACACAGACTTACTGCAGCAGTCTCAAGGTTAACGACTAAAGCCCAGTCATCAAGTAAATTAGTGAGACAGGACCGTGGGAAACGAATGTTGGCAAAAGCTGTGGACTGGAAGGAGGTTGTGTCGTTCCACAAGCTCTCAAATCAATCAGAACAGCCTGAGACCCAAGGAAGACTCTGGGTCTGACCTTTGACCTTCAAAGTTTAATTTGGGTGGACTGAATCCTTAAATGGGAAACAGAATAAAATGGGATGCAGCTGTTTGAACGGGCAGTTCTGGGTAGTGTAGCTTCAGTGGAGATCTTGGTCATGTGATCGGCCTTGCGACGGAGAGAAAGACCTGACTGTAACAGGCCTGAGTAATATTAGAGGTCACATTCCATGAATCTGGTCACATGACCTCTAGTTTCCAGAAACCTCATACCCCTCTCTGACTGCTGTGCGAGCCATGGGCCCTAATCTGCTTTTTATACGATAAACAATGTTATTTTTAGCCCGCTTGGCCTCTCGGCCAATAGGGCTTATGCTGAGGTTAGATGCCTTCGTGGTGGTCAGTCGTGCGTCCATAAACTCTAGCGCCTTCAGTTTTTCACGGATCCTTTTCGTATTTTATATGTGTGTATATGGGATTAAAATCTAGGCCAAATTTGATTTTGGCCCTGTTTGGCCAAGCGGGCCTGAATATTTGAATATCTTAATTCGGCACACTTTTCCATCTGTCTATTTTGAATAATTTAGACCGTGTCAGGCTCTCCTAACTCGTACATCTGTTTTGTTTCGTTCGATTTTAATATATTGGACCATCTTTGTAATATCTTGGGCAATCCTTGTTATTTAGTGTGGATATGTGACTTTAGTGGTCATACCCTGATCTTGTTTGGAACTTTGAGAACCTCACTGACATCTCCAAATATGTCATGAGACAGAATGATGGGCTCCGCCCACTTCAGATGTCAGATTTCGGAAATATTACTAGCCTACAAAAACAACAGGGGAAGTATTTCAGTATTGTGTTTGGACCCATAATCTCACGCTTCCCACGCTTATTTTTTTCAATTTGACAAGAATGATGCCAAAAAGACAAGTTTGACTCACGTTAAGATGCCAATGGACTGTGACTATTTCACTCGTCAGGCAAACCACAACCGTAACCAAGCTAGTGTTTTCCACAGGCAAAAAAAAAATAGTTTAGTCTCATTATATGACTAAAACAGTGAATAGATCATATGCCAGTGCAGAATACATAACTTCATTAAGTCCAGTTGATTTTTAGAGGAAAGATTTTTCACAATCGGTGTATGACTGACTGCAGTGAGGACAGGGAGGCCTGTGACCTACATTCAGGGGTAGTTTTGTTTGCAGGAAGCAGTTGGAGGATTTAGGACACTGTGTTCCCTTTTCACTATGTCTTAAGTGGAAGGAAGGTTCGTCTGTTGTGCGCACCAGATTGCATAGGAAAGTCCCCATTTTGGTGGCACTGTTGACTTGAGTATATTTATATCCTGCTGGGATTTTAGCCTCCCTCTGCACCTGTGACACACACAACATGGCGTTAATGTGTTAACAAATGATGATTCTCTCCTCTGTCTGTCAGCGCTGTAATTCTGATGTGATCTGAGTGTGTTATGCTCTGTGATTGTAAGATATTCTTATGCTTGAAACGGCCTGTCTATGTTTACAGCTCTTATTGCAAGTCGACGGCCATACGGATCCACACCTTATTCCTGCATCTGCAGTGAGTTCTGATCTTCTGCCCGACACCATCGCACGCATTTCCCTCTGAGCCGCTGATGTCTATAGTGGGGATCAAGCTGTAATGTCTGTAGCGGTGATTGAGCTGTAATGTGTGTAGCGGTACTTGAGCTGTAATGTCTGAAGCGATGATTGAACTGTAATGTCTGTAGCGGTGTTTGAGCTGTAATGTCTGTAGCGGTGTTTGAGCTGTAATGTCTGTAGCGGTGATTGGGCTGTAATGTCTGTAGCGGTGATTGGGCTGTAATGTCTGTAGAGGTGCTTAAGTTGTAATGTCTGTAGCAGTGATTGGGCTGTAATGTCTGTAGCGGTGCTTGAACTGTCATGTCTGTAGCATTGACTGAGCTGTAATGTCTGTAGCGGTGTTTGAGCTGTAATGTCTGTAGCGGTGATTGGGCTGTAATGTCTGTAGAGGTGCTTAAGTTGTAATGTCTGTAGCAGTGATTGGGCTGTAATGTCTGTAGCGGTGCTTGAACTATTATGTCTGCAGCATTGACTGAGCTGTAATGTCTGTAGCGGTGCTTGAGCTGTAATGTCTGTAGCGGTGTTTGAGCTGTAATGTCTGTAGCGGTGCTTGAACTGTTATGTCTGTAGCATTGACTGAGCTGTAATGTCTGTAGCGGTGTTTGAGCTGTAATGTCTGTAGCGGTGCTTGAACTATTATGTCTGCAGCATTGACTGAGCTGTAATGTCTGTAGCGGTGCTTGAGCTGTAATGTCTGTAGCAGTGATTGGGCTGTAATGTCTGTAGAGGTGCTTAAGTTGTAATGTCTGTAGCAGTGATTGGGCTGTAATGTCTGTAGCGGTGCTTGAACTGTTATGTCTGTAGCATTGACTGAGCTGTAATGTCTGTAGCGGTGTTTGAGCTGTAATGTCTGTAGCGGTGATTGGGCTGTAATGTCTGTAGAGGTGCTTAAGTTGTAATGTCTGTAGCAGTGATTGGGCTGTAATGTCTGTAGCGGTGCTTGAGCTGTAATGTCTGTAGCGGTGCTTGAACTGTTATGTCTGCAGCATTGACTGAGCTGTAATGTCTGTAGCGGTGCTTGAGCTGTAATGTCTGTAGCGGTGCTTGAACTGTTATGTCTGTAGCATTGACTGAGCTGTAATGTCTGTAGCGGTGCTTGAGCTGTAATGTTTGTAGCGGTGCTTGAACTGTTATGTCCGTAGCATTGACTGAGCTGTAATGTCTGTAGCGGTGATTGGGCTGTAATGTCTGTAGAGGTGCTTAAGTTGTAATGTCTGTCGCAGTGATTGGGCTGTAATGTCTGTAGCGGTGCTTGAACTATTATGTCTGCAGCATTGACTGAGCTGTAATGTCTGTAGCGGTGCTTGAGCTGTAATGTCTGTAGCGGTGTTTGAGCTGTAATGTCTGTAGCGGTGTTTGAGCTGTAATGTCTGTAGCGGTGCTTGAACTGTTATGTCTGTAGCATTGACTGAGCTGTAATGTCTGTAGCGGTGCTTGAGCTGTAATGTTTGTAGCGGTGCTTGAACTGTTATGTCCGTAGCATTGACTGAGCTGTAATGTCTGTAGCGGTGATTGGGCTGTAATGTCTGTAGAGGTGCTTAAGTTGTAATGTCTGTCGCAGTGATTGGGCTGTAATGTCTGTAGCGGTGCTTGAACTATTATGTCTGTAGCATTGACTGAGCTGTAATGTCTGTAGCGGTGCTTGAGCTGTAATGTCTGTAGCGGTGTTTGAGCTGTAATGTCTGTAGCGGTGTTTGAGCTGTAATGTCTGTAGCGGTGCTTGAACTGTTATGTCTGTAGCATTGACTGAGCTGTAATGTCTGTAGCGGTGCTTGAACTGTTATGTCTGTAGCATTGACTGAGCTGTAATGTCTGTAGCGGTGCTTGAGCTGTAATGTCTGTCGCGGTGTTTGAGCTGTAATGTCTGTAGCGGTGATTGGGCTGTAATGTCTGTAGCGGTGCTTGAGCTGTAATGTCTGTAGCGGTGCTTGAGCTGTAATGTCTGTAGCGGTGCTTGAACTATTATGTCTGTAGCATTGACTGAGCTGTAATGTCTGTAGCGGTGCTTGAGCTGTAATGTCTGTAGCGGTGATTGACCTGTAATGTCTGTAGAGCTGGGCTGCTGAACCCTGCCCCTGGGGATCTACTGCACAGAGCATCTCACTCCAGACCTGATTTAACAGTCCTTGTTTCACTCATTAACACCTCAGTATTTGATTGATGTGGGTTTAAGTGAGCTCAGGACAGTACACCTACAGCAACAGGGTTGGGCAGCCCTGCTCTGGATGGTGAATGAGTTGTGCTTTGTTAGGGTAGGAGTGAAACAGTACCGTTGAGATCCGGGTGTGGGGTTAGAATCCACTGCTAGATAATATGAAACTCTCATCATGCAGTTTTCAGGCCTTGAAGCAAGACGCCAGCTTACAGACAAGGAATGAAACAGTTATAGTGTACTGTTCCTTTAAGCCTTATCTTTTTTTATCGCCTCTCTCTTTTATCACTCATATGCCTGACTTCAATAAATGAGCAGTATTTGCCAATTTAACCTGTATTGCTCAAAATAATCTTGTGTTACTCTCCAAAAGGACACTTTTCTCAGTCCAAAGTCTGAATTTTATATCCTGGGTTATTTCTGCCAGTCTTAAAACTTTATAATAAGTACCTGATGTGTTATGAGTGGAATCACTGAACTGTGTAATTTTGGCCTGGGGCACAAGTGCGTCAAATTAGACTGCTGGTTTTGATGCTCTGCCCTGTCATATTAAATTAAAGGTTCCTGCTTCTGTGTTCCACAGGATGACGATGAAGGTGTTCTACCTGTCCCACTCGGAGCAGCTGTCTCTGGACACGTTTGAGTACATCGACTGTGGCACCAACACCACCGTTCCGCACTACTTCTGATGGTGGGAGGCCCCGCCGGGGCGAGCTCGATTACCTCAGCAGTAAAGAGCACCGGAGAGCCGAGACTGGAGGCCATCAGGACTCAGATCGAAAGCCACACTCCAGTGAAATAACCCCCAAATAGAAAAAGACATTGCCGCCCCTCGGCTGGGCTGTCATTTCAGCTTGAGCCGACAGCTTATGTACTTTTCTGAGGAACCTTTGTGGGAGCGAGAGGGTGGAGGACAGGTGCAGCCCAGAGAGAAGACTCTGACGCGAGGACACAGGAAGCTGGGGTCACGGACCATTAGGGCAGCCCCTGGGAACCCCATAATGCATCTGGCCTGAGCCACACTCTACCGCGCTTCTGGTGGCGGGGTTTACCAACGGAGCAGCGGTTTACTATCTGAGGTCAGAGCTTCATTTAAAAAATAATTTCACTTCAGTGTCAATTTTTAAACGCTGTGGAACTTCCCCGGTCACCAACCTGAAAGTCGACAAGAAGCATCTGCTGGGTTTTTTTTTTTTTTTTAAACAGTAACCCCCCTTAAATCATTTTTTTCTGTTTATAACAATGTCTTTGAGGGCTGTCGGATTGTAGATGTGACCCCAGCCATGATTTTAATTTATCGTTGCTGCCAATAGTCTAATTTATGAAACATTTTGATGGTGAAAGTAAAGGTCATGACTGGAGTTATAACTGATCTGAATTTGAATTCTGCTGTTAAATGCGTGGCGCATTGAAGCACAGTGCTGTGGAGCTTCTAGATTTTCAAGGGATCCTGCCCATTCCAACAGAATTCACTTTTTGCGAACGTAGGGCTAATTTTTTGTTCATGAATTCCTGTTAATTCATATTTTGGGTGATGCG
This sequence comes from Gymnothorax reevesii, assembly GCA_029721435.1. NCBI lineage: Eukaryota > Metazoa > Chordata > Actinopteri > Anguilliformes > Muraenidae > Gymnothorax > Gymnothorax reevesii. The sequence continues at coordinate 53,633,314 of CM056584.1, read as the reverse complement.
GTCAATTGCTTTGATTTTTTTTTACCTTAATTTTACGAGTCTATTTTCTCAGCTAACAAAATATTCGGCGGAGGTTTTTTGGCAGAGAAAATAGTTGTGATTTAAAAAAAAAAAAAAAAAGAACTCGAGCTTTTCTGGTTTCGAACTTTCCTTCCTCCTCCTTGCTCGTTAATGGAGCACCGTTTCAATATGCGACCGGGGGGGAGACAGAACTCAATTCATGGTTTCTGCATAATAGTATTTAAAATACAGTATAATTAGAGACTGAATTTCCTCCTGAAAATACTGAGTGACCGCAGCTGAATCAGAGCAGTAGCAGAACAGACAGTGTACAACCGCCATAAAAGCAGAGGAGGGCATGCGCCATTTAGTTGAGCAAAGCAGTCTGGTGGAGTGGGAGGTAGGCAAATCCACATTACCTGAGGCTTTATGGCAATGACCACTCACCCCTGGAATTATGATTTAAGTGCTGGTGATGAATGAACAAAGCCATGGTGAACTACATATCGAGGGCTGACTGCAATAAACAGTTATGTCTAATATATAACATCTGGACATAACTCTTTATTGCACTCAGCCCTCGATATATGCCCGCATTATGTCAATTCAAATTGATGATCAGAATCTGTGTGAAATAGGGCTATAACGCGGCACACTGAGTGACAGTTGAGGCAACTGGGGTTGTCATTGAGACATGACGTGAAAAAGGACATTACGGATGTATAGGTGGGTGACCTTGGAAAATTCCTGACTAAACTGTATAAAACTGACATAACAAATGCAGATGCTTTTGTTCAATTTGCTCGCATGTTGTGGGTCCACCCATCCCCTAAAAGGCAGAAGGGTCACTGCAGAGTCATTCTCTGTGAATCACCTTTATATCCTGTGATGAAGCATTACTACCATGATGGGACGGTCTCTTCCAGGATGCTAATGGCCCAAACCTCACAGGGCACAAGGGCTCACTAAATGGTTTCATGAGCATGAAAATGATTCTGAGCAAACAGTATGTTACACCTTCACAGTTGCCAGACCTCAAACCAACTGAACTCACACGGGAGATTTTGGAACGATATCTTAGACAGCGCTCTCCATCTCCATCATCAAAACACCAGATGAGGGAATATCTCTTGGAATAAAGGAACTTCATCCCCACAATAAAGTTTTTCACTTGGAGACTCAATGCCAGTGTGTGCTGAAGCTGACCTGGCCATACCTTACTAAGACTGGGTTTGTTGAGTTTTCTATTAATTTTCACTCCCGCCTTCCCCTGATGAGGAAGACGTGGTTAAACAATGGAAGTAATTTAACACTGACTCGAGGCAGTACCCAGATGGTTCTGAGATTCACAATCACGCAGCCCGTATAACAGATATCTATGGAAAATTCCTTTATCTTCTTGTCGTGTTTGCTTTGTAATCTAAATATTCATTATGATGCTCTACATCATTGGTAGATTATAGGTTTATGCAAACCCGCAAAAAGATAATGAAGTCCATAATTCAAAACGTCTTTGCCTCTGTGGAGGGTCAGGCCAAGGCATTTTTTACCTCTCACAATATTAAGTCTAAAATGACGGGAAAAACTCATCGAGTCCATGTTTTGTAAAGCATTAAGCACACTACACAGGAGCGAGGCGAATATCTGAGCCCAGGTTTGGGTTCAATTTCTAATTTCCGGAGGAGAAAAATTGGTGGTATAATAATTCATTAAATAAAAGATAATCTCTTTAAGTGACTGCTTTGGCGATGACCAGTTAACCACTGCATTTACGTGTGCACATTCAACCCTTTTTGCCATTTGAGGCAAGTAAAGAAATAACCCTCATTACATTATTTCAGTAGAATTTTATTATTGCTTTTTCTAAAATGATGTAAAATGTAATAAAGTATTTCTGTTTTCAATTTCAAATCCCTTAGGTTACTATGTGTGAGTAAGGAATAAGGAATATCTAAAGGTTCTGAAACTTCTGAGTTGTTAATTGTGAAAGGTTGTTTTTTCAGGGTATATTCAATCGGGAATGATTTGTCGAAACAATGTAGTGTTTCCATATGAATTGTTTTTCAATCATCACCCTTTCATTTGCAAATCTAAATGGTGTCAGTGATCAAGACCAGTACATTGATTTAATCCAATTTTTTTTAACGGCATTCTTTTACATTGCACCAGATGACCATATGAAGTCGTGGTAAATTGCTGTCGTATTGCGGTAAGTTTTAAAACGCAAAATGTTCCCAGATTCCTTTACTTGTGGCATCCAGTTCCAGATGTCAAAATGTGCTGTGAAGAGCTTTGGTGGCCTGTGGTTTGTTAATCTGAAAAGTTAACAAGTAAATTCAAGGCTTTTCTCCAAAGAGCAACAGTCTCGCCTTTTAAAAGGTGTTGTAAGGTGGCACTTCAGAAATTGCTGCAAGAATGTCTGTTTGTTAAATATATGCTGTCGAATTTGACAACTTTATGTCCATCTTCTTATTGTATGACCTGTTTCCTGTGAAAAATAAATCCCTGTGTTTGTAGTGTTTTACTCAGTCACACAAAAGTAGCACATTTATTCACTTAATTCGCAAACATGGGACTATTTGCACTTCACTATGTCATTCATCGATGAAGTTTGTTTCAAAAGCTTATGCTGTGTAGAGAATTAATTCTGTAAAAAATGCAAAGCTTGGGATCAAAAAATGAAAATAACTCAAAGTCAGGAAGCCTTACATTGTCTTTTAGTGAGATACTAATGAAATTCACATCAGACCTTCAGACTGATTGATAATCATATGGTTGAAGAATGTTTTTTCCACACTCCAGATTTTGAAAAGTGTCTAATTTTAAATTGATCTTATTTTGGTCCAGGACATGTGCAGAAAGAGGAAGTTCTCATTTGAAACCATGACTGGTCTGTGGGTGAGGTTCGTCCCCACAGGGTTTCTCCATCTCCATTTTACTTTTGAAAACAGCAGAGATGTGATTGGGCAGGAGCATGATTGATGTCACTGCACTGGTGAATGATGGGAGATGGAGGCAGTTGTATCCTGAAGGCGCTCTTGAGCCCGTGCTCTGGTCATCACCACTGTTGAGAGTACTGTATGGACTGACACATGCATACAGAGCCCTGTTATCGGTTGACATCGCCATATGTCAACAGGCATTCTGGCTCTAAACCAGAAACCAACCCAAAATTTCTGTTAAAATATTTTAGTCAGGACATGCAATTCAAAAGAGGTTCTGATCAATTTAGCAGGACTGATGCCTGATCTCTTCTGTGTGTGTTAATCACCGATTGTGGAAGTGTGATGGGGTCCGAATCAAAGTCTGATTGGTGTGAAAAGCTGATTTTTTTTTTTTTAAATGAGACTGGGCTGATTCCAGATCACTAAGTCAAGATATGTGCACCATACAAGTGCCGTGTCACAGGGCTGAGAGGTGCAGGGCGCCCTCTTTTGGCCAGTAACTTCACACTCACGTTGTATCTGCTGCCATTCCTGGTGCTACCATAGAGGGCGCTGTCACCAGGCTTACCGCTGCAGTGAACGCAGCCTCTCTCCTCTGGAGAACAAGAGCAGAAATGAGCATAAGTGAGAGGACTCTGGGCACTGAGAGGAGATGTAGTGTTGATCCCAAACACACGAGAGCCAGAAACATGCCCTGACCCTGGAGCTGACTTTCTACAAAGCACCCCATGGAAAACCATTCATCCAAACAGTGCTTTTATTTTAAAGAGCTAATCATAGGCTTATCAGTGAAATCAGTGGGATTTAAAGATGGTGGCAAACTTCAACCATTTGTGGTTAATGGAGGGTTAAATGACGGATGGCACAAAGCAAAAATCCCAGTGTTAATTGAACTCCAGTTGAGTTTATATGAGACCAGTTGGTCTCATATAAACTCTACTGGAGTTCAGTTAACACTGGGATGTTTGCTGTGCAGTGGGCCATACCACACCTGATCAAAGTCTGGAACACGGATTAAATTACAAATAAGCTGCACCAGACTGTATAGTCGGAACAGATATCAAACTGAGTCATCCTGATTGAGTCCAGCTCAGGAAACACATAAGCACCGAGGATTATTCCTGTATCTCTCTGCATTAGATTAGACTAAACGCATCAAATTAACTTCCGGGACAACAACAACAACAACAACAACAATAATAATAATAATAATAATAATAATAATAATAATAATAATACACTATTCAAAGTGTGGGAGAATCATGCAGTTTACCAAGATCCCAGTAGAGTATTTCCAGCTGAATGCAAAGCCCTGGAATGAAGTAACATCACTAAAGTTTTCATCACACTGTAAACGCATAAAATCCCTTTCCAAGGTAACAGGAATTTCTTCAGCAATAAATTACATTTCACAATCAAAGCAATATAAAATTAAATTCAAGGCAGTTCTGTGACGAATTAGAAATACACTCGCTCTTTAAACAAGACTAGGTGCGCCTAGACTTTAAACAAGACTAGGTGCGACCAATCGCTAAACTTCTTCCCCACGGGCCAGCCAATCGTTGAACTTGATCACTCATACAGTAACTCAGACAGCGACATTAGCGTTTATAAATGAACATTTATGTTCCTCTGGTTTTAATAGACTGGAAAGCAATATTGGTTTGACACTGAGAGGAAACGGCAGCATTTATTTGATGAGAGGAAGAAACTCGAAAGTCATTAAAGGGGTTTGGATTCATGGCTTCAGGCATGACATTATATCATACGAGGCTAAATCTGTGTAACAGCACTCTACTCTGAATAGAGGACATTCTGTGCTCTCAGAGCCAGTTATGGCAATGGTGACTGTTTATACTGATTATTTCCAGTGACACACTCCAGTAAAATACTTCCCAGCTGTCTTGAGACACACTTAGTTTCAAATCTATGTTGTGAATATCTGATGCAGAATCAGCCGCATCACCTTGTGTGAACTGCTGACGGGTTCTCTGGTGCGGGACGCATCAGGTGAGTTCACCCCAAACTCCACTATGCTGCTGTGACGTAGATGCAGTGCCAAATACTGTATCATGCATTTTTCCCGTGTACTCCAGAGAGGAACAATATTGTGCTTGAATTCAGTCGTCTGCCTAGTTTTCACCCCGTCCGACTGTACTAGCTACTAATGTATGAGTGAGCAGCGCTGCCACCTACTGGCTGTATATATCATCACACCTACCTCCAAGCTGCGTAGGCAGGTCCAAGCCACTCTGGTTTTCGGGAATTGGCTGCGGCGGGTCTTCACTTACCTAGAGGTAAAGCCGGAAAAAGCATGGGGTGCATCCGCATGTTCATCAACATGTGGCCTATTCACTTTCCCCTGGACTTGTCCTTTACCTCGATAGTATACATAACACGGGTCAATGGAATTTTACTAGGCAATTTTAGCGTGACCGTAGGACATGCTTGAGAAAATTCGGATGTTCTCTTCTTGATTCCTCAAAAGCTTGAGGGCAGTTGATATTAGGTGAGCGCAGAATTGACGCGCAACGGTGCACTGTCGGTATTTATTATTACCGAAATTCTGCAACCTGGCAGTACTTCACTTGTGCCGACCCGCATCCTTGAGTTCAGCAGGGGTCCCCAGTCTTTCCCAGAGAGGCTGTCATTGCAACCAAGCAATTACACACCTGATTCTACTAATGAACCCCTGGACTCTTTGCTGATAATCTTGATTAGTAGCATCAGGTGTGTAGCTGCTTGGTTGCAATGAAAGCCTGCACCCACACCGGCCCTTTCTGGGAAAGATTGGGGACCCCTGAGTCAATGGCTCTGAGTTTGCACTACGGTAGTATTTTTTTATTTTGACAAGGCGGCATATAAGTCGTGGGAACACTGCAAGGGGCAGCGGTTTTCGCCCAAAGGAACCAAGTACCAAATAGAAAAGGACAAATGCAACTGTTTAAGAAAACTCGAATGCAACCAAACTGAATTCCTGAACCGAACGGTGTGCTAATGTTTCTGCTGTCCAAGTTGATACCTTCCTTAAATTTTATTTATGAGTTGAACAGAGAATGCAAATACAAAACGCTGCTCATAGTGACATTGCTTTATGAGGTTTCCTCCAAATATGCCAAGGCTTACGTCTTAGGCGTGAGTTTCTCCTCTTAGTGACATTCACGTTTCTGTGCTGTAGTCAGCGATTATTCAATCAAAGCGCGCTGAAGAAATTCACTCGCGGAATTTAAGTCCTTGTGCATCAAGTTAATCAGTTTCACGTGCATTACGGTGGATTTCCCCACTAATGATACGGAAATCGATTATGACTCGGGAATTCTCAGGCTTGTCTTTACCGAGGGATTTAAAGCAATGGAATTGCATTAAAACGTTTCAAATGGTCTTATTTCATTAAAACAATTCAAACGACCATGAAGCACATGCATTATTACCAATCCCTGAGTAAAGAGAAGCACGGGAAGTCCGGAGTCATAATCGCTTTCCATGTTACTTGTGATGAGGTGCACCTTTAATTCCGCATGAGAATCTCATTAAGCTTTCAATGAATAATTACGCAAAACTGCGAATAAGCCTAAAAATGCACAACACCTACGCCGAATGCGTGAGACTTGGCATCTCTGTTCCTCTTAATGAAAATATTTGTCCCACATTACGTATCTTACTTCTGATCAGAATAGGAAACTCAGACGGTGAGAGCAACTACCAGTCAAGTGGGCAGAATTTGAAACCTGAGTAGGACACTTGCTGCGTGCCTGAGTTGTGATTATGACAACATGCGCCGAGTGGACAGGAAGTCGGGAAGGGATCGTTTTCAACGTGTTGACAACGTATTCGGCACTTCGACTCGCCCTCTTGACTACTTGAGAACAGCCACGTTCACACCTCGGAGGTGACAAGTCCCATCCCAGCAGAAGCCCGCATTGTATCCGTGCCGTTGGGCGCCGCGATCTCCCTAAAAGACGCATTATTAACATTCCTCTCGGGGGTGTGAAATCCTTCGGCGCGGCCCCGGGCAGTGGAGCAGAGTGGGACACCAGCGAACTCCCCCGTCCCTCCTTTAAACTGACTACTGGCGCCAAATGTTGGCCCACTTACTCATGCTATATACCAGTCATGGTTCGCAAACTCGGTCCCACCCCTGCGTGTGCTGGTCTTTGTTTCAACCACTATAGCATTTGTAGGATTTCAACAAGCTGCCCTTTCGTCATAATAAGGCGTTCAGAGCGGTAATTCATACTCTTAAGCCACAAGTGGAGAGATATCTATGCAAGCCATGTAGAAAAAAATCTATATGCAAGATGTGATATGTTAAAAAGAACTGCATAAAAAGAGGGTAAAAAATGAGCCCATCACAAGTAAACAATCAATAGGTTCCTAATTGGTGAAAACTGGACACATGGTCATGAAACTGACAACTTTCCAGGCAAATAGATGATAGAGTCAAATCTGCTTTGTGTCGTGTTAATTTCATTGAGTTGAAGTCAAGAATGTTATTTTGAAAGACCTCTAAACACCTGTCTCTAGCAGCCTAAATTGTAGCCTGCTGATTTTCTCAGTGTTTAATTTGATCAGTTTAAAAATGTTACATGAAATTGCTTGTATAAAAAGTAGACACAATATGTTGAAGAGTCTTTGATTCTTCATGGCACAGCTGGACAAGGCTGGATTTTAGACTGGGCCAGTGTGGCCAGAGCCTCAGGGTCTCAGACTCCTGAGGGAATTTGAATGTCATGGTCCTCACTATACAGATGTGAATCGGGATCAGGTTGTAAATATCCCTTGGTCTGTGTTATAGTATGCTCTATTCAAAAATATATATATACAACATTGTTCAATATCTACTTTTTTGTAATATACACGTACAATGATCACTTGCACTGGGACTGATTAATTTTCCACCAATTTTCCTTGCCGAGGCAACTAGAGAGCCACTTTGTATTATTTCACATTGTTATGGAGGGACATTTTAACATTAACTGATTTTGAATTGTGATTTTCTAAATAAGGCAAAAAAAAAAAAATAGTTGACTAGTTTTATGCATATATTTATTCTGGTTTTTTTTTCTGGTTTATTTGCAGGTGATTTTGCGGAGATCCCACCTTGGACGCCATAATTGTCGCAATTACAATCTCTGATGTTCTTTGCTACTGATTTTTCATTTTTTGCCTTAGTTTTTAAATATTTACTTGCTTTAAGGGTTTATAATCACTTCAAAACATCTTAAAGTTACATCTGAGTACCTTATGACCATTCCCACCAAGAAATAATAACACTTCTGATAAGGGAACACTTCCCTGTCCGGTATATTGCCTTGACTTTGGTATCGAATGGTGTCACCAAAATATGTAGTGTCCACCACAACAGTATACTGTCAAGCATATATTTCTGTAAAGACTTGGCTAAGCGGGATTATCCAACCTAAGTTGAATAATGCTCCCAAGATAAGGTTTATATTCAGTAAAATCAATTCAAGATATAGGTCCGTTTGTGGTGCACAAATGAACTCAAATATTGTTTGTAGTGTCCGCAACGGTGTGTAGTGTCCACAACATTTTCTCCCTCATCCTCTAATACTGCATCAACCACTCTTCAAATAAATTGGAGTAATTACATAATGACAGACCTAATCCACAGTCACTGAAGATAGACAGGGTGTTCAAAAAGTGACAGCGCACTAAAATATTTGTGGAGTGAGAAAAGGTCTACCGTGATTAATGCAAAAAAAATTTGACATAATAAATTAGAAGATAAATTTTTAGTGTGCCTGTAGTTATGTATTTATGATGTAATAAAACCTCCCTTCATGAAATTTAAATCCCAGTGCATTCTAAGGTGAGAATTTCTACTGTTGATATTGTATTGAACAGTGGTCATACTAAGCTATATTTTAGGTATACTTCACAATTGTATGAAAAAAATTTGAATTTTTTATAATGTGGTTTTTATAGATAGGTATAAAAGGTATGTATTTAGCATGTTTTATTGAATAAAACTTTTACAACTTTTTTTTTCCCCAAGACATTTAAGTCATTACTCTCATGCAATGCTAGTTAAACTGACTGGCCTGTAATTTCCTGGCTCGATATGGTCCCCTTTCTTATATATTGGTATAATATTGCCCTGTTTGCAATCATTTGGTATTTCTCTAGTTTCTAAAGACCGTCTGAAGATGGCGGATAGAGGCTTAAAGAAGATCTCACCAACTTCCCTGAGCACTCTAGGATATAAGCCATCAGGACCCGCCTCCTTATTTGCCTTTAGTTTATGCAACTTGTCTAATACTTCGTTATCCTGAACCTCAATTTCCGGGAAATAATCTTGAGCATTTAACATGCCCTCTGGCCGAATAAAGACCCCTTCTGAGGTAAAATTCTCAACAAAGTAACTGTTTAAGGCATCTGCAATATCCTTGTTATCATATAGCAGCGATCCATTTTTATTTTTTATGCGCTTAACCTGCTCTTTGACTTTCCTTTTTCTGCTACAGTACTGAAAGAAGCTCTTAGGGTTAGTTTTTGCCCCCTCTGCAATTTGTCTTTCATAAAGTCTTATGACCACAGCCTGCATTTTGCAGAATTCAGCCTTAGTAATCTCATTGTTATCCTTTATGTACATCTTATAAAGATTCCTCTTTTCCCTCAAACTCCTACGAATAGCTGTGGTCATCTGCTGAGGATTCTGCTTTTTCAGCTTACTTTTGGACACCTTTGGAATGAATTTGCATTGTGAATCAAGTAAAACCCCCTTAAATCTTTCCCACATCTCATTTACGGACTCACAGACCAGGAGTATCTCCCATTTTATTTCACTTAGATATGAGCGTATCCTGTCAAAGTTTGCTCGCCTAAAATGGAAAATTTTTACTTTTGAATATACAATTTAAACTTCCCATGAAACATCAAAATTAACAGTAGAGTGATCGCTTGTCCTAAGTGGCTCCAGTACCTCAACATTGCTAATTCTATCTGGGTCATTACAGAGCACTAAGTCTAAAATTGCCTTCTCTCTTCTAGGTTTATTAACATACTGCACCAAAAACTTATCATTTATAACATGTAGAAATTCTTCCTCCCCCCTACCCTGTCCTTTCACCATTTCCCAATCAATACCAGGATAATTTAAGTCTCCCATAATAATAGTCCCTCCTCCTCTACAAGCTTGCGTAATCCTCTTAAAGAGCATTTCATTGACTGTACTGTCCAAAGCTGGTGGTTGATAGCATACTCCTATGTTTAAACCTGTCTCGTGTTTGCCAATGAGCCTGACCCAGATATCTTCACAGAGCAAGGAATGTTCAATTTCAGGAATTTCCTGCTCACCTATTGCATCTATCCTTCCTAAAGAGCTCATAACCTTCTATATTATATTCATCTCCATCCTCTTCACAAAGCCATGTCTCTGTAATCCCAACTATGTCACAGCCTTCACTAATCATAACAGCCGCAAGTTCGTTCCAGATCGACACGAGGGCTGTAGGCGATTTCTGCGCAAACGTATGCACTCATTCCTCCACCAGTCCGGTCACGGTCCTTTCTCAGAATGGAGTATCCGGGGATCGCAATCTCAGTGTCCATCACCAGCAACGTTTCACTCCCACCAATAACAGCAGCTCTGGATCCCTCGGCGATAAGACGAAGCTGTGATGGCTGGTGTTTCGAGACGCCAAAAGCAGCGGCCGAAACAAAAGGAAGTCCAGCAAAATAAGAGAGACAAACTGACAAAAAGGGAGAGAGAGATTCGTGCTTCCAACGGACAGAGATCTTAGTCCGAGTGCATAAGTAAACAACGCGGGCAGGACTGGAACGAAATAAAGGGAAAATCTCGGCTACCGAGATAACGAGATATGGCACCCCACGGTGCACAGAAAGAGCGAAATAAAGAGAAAGATTCCCTTGCTAACTAGCACTCTCCTCTTTGAAACTGATTCCTCAAACAATTCTCTAGCTAGAGACCTTAACGGGTATGGTACAAAGTTACACTGACACTCTAGCAAAGGCAGCGAGGCGGAACTTTGGTTTAAATAGAGTCCGAGCGCCGCCCACAATTAAGGTCAGCTGGCCAAAGAATCCGATTGTGGGCAAAACAATATCATCCCAGACGAGAGAAACAAAGAAAGTTCGCCAGCCTCCAAAAACCATGACAGAAGCTCGTCCACCTTGGGCAGCAGGCTCTGTGCATTCACATGGTGGAAATGCAGACCTTTCTGTTCGAAACAGTTGAAGTTTGGCTTTGGGATTTGGTCTCCAACTTGAACATCAGGCAATGAATTGTTAGTTGGAATTACTGTTGATGTGCACTTCCTGTAGTACCAAGGTTCATTAGAGTTCGAGAGCCTGGCGTAAGTTCATATATCTATATTGATACATTTGCAGTGTAACAACAGTTGCACGTGTCACAACAAATGCCTTTCTGGTTGGAACTCACCGGCTTCGAACAGTCAATGCACGGAAACTTCGTTAAGCCAGAATTCGGGTGTGAATCACCAGCTAGCAGCACCAGTACGAAAGCCAGATACAGCCAAGTGTTCACTGGGTGCCCTGTTTGTTTACGTTTCCGTTAACAGCGGGGTCCTTAACTTTGGGGTCAATAGCAACAAGGTTTACTATTGTCAATTTGCAGGACCACAAAATTACCCAACCGGAGTTAAAAATATCCATATTACTTGCACGATCAGAATCCATGCATCTGGATGGATTAAAATTTGCCATAAATTGTCTTGTCTATCGAGAATAAATGCTAGTAAAATGTGTAAATTACGAGAGCAAGAAGAAAGCCGAACTTTAGCTGACACTAGGTCCCCTGGGGCTTCAGCGCTTAGTTTTGGGGCCCTAAAGGCCCCTCCAGAAGTGGGGTTTCCATTGTGGGTGGTGGGGAAACTTAAGCATGAGGCAGGGTCTTTTATCAGATTGTGGCTGGACTCCGGGACCAATTTGATGTGTTTGGACAGGCAGAATTCAACGCAACAGGTGTGTCTCAGCCATACAAGCACAATCTTCAGCAAAAGCGGAAGCATAAAACATTTGAGGAGAGGGAGGGGTTCAAAAGTGAAACATTTTATGTGGTCATTGATTAGCTAGTGTCATGTGTTCAACATCGCTTGAATGCCCACAAGCACCTGACAAACAGAACTCCAAAGAGACTCATGTGAGATGAGGTGCCTGACAGATGTGCCCCAGGGCCTCACGGGACCTTGACCCGGCCCTGCTCCTAGATATTTCAAAATGTGTCATAAGACAGTAAATAACTGCTTTAAGCATGAAATGCACTTAATTAGGACTTAAAATCCTACGATTACAGTGGTAATTGGAAAAAAAACCAGCTTGCTCGGGGACCATGACTGGTAACTACTGCTATAGACAACTTACCATTGGTTTACCATTTGTGGCTGTTGTATTTTGAACAGAGCTCACTAAGTACCCTCATGCACAAACACAGGCTTTGCCCCCACCCTTGAGTACTACAACCCCAATTCCAAAATAGTTGGGACAAAGTATAAATTGTGAATAAAATCAAAATGCAATGACTTTCAAATCACACCAGCCAGTATTTTATTCACAATAGAACAGAGATAACATGGCAAATGTTGAAACTGAGAAATTTTACAATTTTATCCACAAAAGGAGCTCATTTCAAATTTGAAGGCTGCTACAGGTCTCATAAAAGTTGGGACAGGGGCCTGTTTACCATGGCGTAGCATCCCCTCTTCTTTTTAACACAGAATGGAGGCGTCTGGGCATTGAGGATACAAGTTACTTGAGTTTAGCCATTGGAATTTGATCCCACTCCAGCTGCTGGAGAGTTTTGAGTCTCTTTTGACGGAATTTTCGCTTAATTTTGTGCCAAACATTCTCAAATCGGTGAAATATCAGGACTGCAGGTAGGCTAGTCCAACATACCGACTCTTCGACTACAAAGCCATGCCGTTGTAATAGCTGCAGTATGTGGTTTTGCATCGTCCTGCTGAAATACACAAGACCTTCTCTGGAATAGATGTCATTTGGAGGGAAGCATATATTGCTCTAAAACCTTTGTATATCTTTCAGCATTCATGGTGCTTTTTAAAACATGCAAGTGTCCCACACCATATACACTAATGCATCCCTATACCATCAGAGATGCTGGCTTTTGAACTGAACGCTGATAAGAGGAGGGGTGGTCTTTCTCCTCTTTCGCCCGAAGGACACGACGCCCATGATTTCCGACAAGAATGTCAAATTTGGACTTGCCTGACCACAGGATACTTTGCCACTTTGCTACAGTCCATTTTAAATGAGCCTTGGCCCACAGAACGTGGCGGTGCTTCTGGATCATGCTCAACAATGGCTTCTTTTTTGCATGGTAGAGTTTTAGGTGGCATCTGTGGATGGCACGGCGAACTGTGTTTACAGACAGTGGTGTCTTGAAGTATACCTGGGCCCATTTAGTAATGTCAATGACAGAATCATGTCGGTGGGTGATGCAGTGGTGTCTGAGGGCCCGAAGATAATGGGCATCCAGTAAAGGTCTTCAGCCTTGTCCCTTAGGCACAGAGATTTTTCTATTTTCTCAGACTCTTTTGATGATGTCATGCACTGTCTATGATGAGACCTTCAAATCCTTTGCAATTTGAGGTTAAGGAACATTGTTTTTAAAGTATTTCACAATTTTTTTCACAGAAGCCTTCACAGGTTGGAGAGCCTCTGTCCATCTTTACTTCTGAGAGACTCAGCCTCTCTTAGACATCCCTTTTATAGCCAATCATGTTACACACCTGATGCCAGTTATCTTAATTACTTGCTAAATGTGCTTTCAGCAGATTCTCTTATATATTCATTACTTTTCAGCCCTTTTTTGCCTGTGTCCCAACTTTTTTGAGAACTGTTGCAGTCAGAACATTTTAAATAAACCCATTTTGTGGATAAAAATGTAAAATGTCTCAGTTTCAACATTTGAAATGTTATCTGTGTTCTATTGTGAATAACATATTGGCTCATGTAATCTGAAAGTCATTGCGTTTTGATTCTGTTCACAATTTACACTTCGCCCCAACTCTTTCGGAATTGGGGTTGTACTTGGATGACACATTAGGAGTATAACCTGGAACTCATGACTTGACACATGCAAGCTCTGGGTCTTTGGGAGGGTGCATAAAACAAACTGGATAGCAGAAGAGGGACAAAAATATAGCAAACCTACAATTTTATGAATTAAGCAAGAAGGGCTTAGCTCACATGACAGTGTCGTGTGTCCTGCTTAGAAGTCCTCCGGATGATTATAAATAATGTAATCGAGTCCTTTCCTACCTGTTTCGACCTGGATCTGCGGTCCAGCATGGCCTGGCGGCGGCGCGCTTCCCAGTGCATGGCCGACATCCTACACCCGAGTCTGCTCGGCAGAGAGGCGCGTGTGTCATTAATCCATCACTCCAGATTCATCGTAACCTGAGAGCCAACAGCCCTCAGTTCGCATTATATCAGAATAATGACATCCTCTCCATTGGTGTAAGCCTACATAATTAATAGCCGATTTATTCTGGCACAGATTGTTAGTGTTTGTGCTGACGATTCCATATTGACTGGCTAATGTCACACTTTATTTGGTGTTTCTGGGCAGGTAAGTTCTATTCTGCCAATACGTCCAGGCTGAATAGCTTGTGTTATCTGTGAAATCACCATGCCTGCCGGAACCGTTCCTCACGGCGTCTGTAAGGGTGTTGAACTGATCAAAGACTAATATTCAATGTCACCAATACCTTGTAGATGATATTATCCTTAAAAAAGTGAAAGCATCTGCTAAAATGAACACTTTTTCGTGATTTTGAGATAAATTTTTTACTTGATCTGTGGATACATACGACAAACTATCACAAGAGGTCCAAGTGTCATGAAATGTAAATTTTTACTTGATGTGTTGACATGCAAACACTAAGGTGGCCTCCATTTATCTACAATTCTGAAACCTGTAAAACTGTGATGATGGAAGCCAAGGCTACGATTGCTAATAATCAGAATTTCCATCTGATTTCCTCTTTGAAATTGTTACCTTTGACCTAACTCACTTTGCTTCCAATTGCATTTCCTCCTATATCTCGAGACTGTGGTACAGCAATATCTTCCCACTTCAGCCTATATATAAATAATAATAAAAAAACAAAAACAAAAACTGTGGGCTTTATCTCAAGCCCATTGAAAGTATAGTGAAAGTATAATATTTTCCCTCATAAACGAAAATAATAAAAATCTCAGGCAATGTCAGTAAATAAAATGAGTGATTATTTCTCCTGCATTATCATAAGGCAAATTTATGCAACATGCAACATTTTGAAATAAAAAAATAGGTAAAATGCGTTGAATTGTTACTCACCACAAATCCCGGAGATATGAAATTAGAGTGCCTGTAAACTAACACAAACTAGACGATTGATTGCTTCGCTTCATCGAGGCCAAATGTTCACCTTCGCAGGGACTTAAACACTTCCTACAAGTTCCTTGCTGGAGGTTACTAGGCAACTCCTCGTGAAACTGGACCGGTGGGGTCAATGGAGTCGTGTTAATTGCGTGAGTGTAAACCAGCCCGATAGCGCTCGCACGCCTGCGTGCAGGGGTATGCGTGTGTCTATTCTGAAGATGTCAGTATATCCTACTTTCTCATGCGCTTAGAAGTTCGGCTCACGTATAGCCTACGTGAATACATGTCATACATGTCAGTAGATAGTGAGCATGTATGACATGTATTCAGTCATGTCCGCATAATTTAGACGAGGTTCAATCGTCTATAATTGTATTGAAAGTGATGGGCTATAATATTCTGTCTTTACCCTGTTGCCGACCAATTGGTGTCATGATGCGGAAGCTGGAGGTTCATGTTTTCTTCCTTTGCTCGTAATGGGACGTTTACAAGGCAAACTTGAGACGAAGAGCTTGGTGTGGGGGTGATTAAAATCCGCTCAATATTGTTAAAGCGCGTAGCATCATTGAGGAGATCTTACAAACGCCCAGCCCTCGAAAATACTTGCGTCGTTGCGACAAAAAAACCGCACGGGGCCGCTACAGTCCTCCTATTGAATTCCTGCGGAGGTGTTTGTAGTTCTATTTTTGTTCCTGCGGGCGAATTGAGTAAAAAGGTGTTGCCTCAACAGCTTTCTTGTGCTTTTTTAAAAAATTGACACTGGTCATCCATGCCCGTTTCAGACAGCCCTGAGCCCACCGTGTCATTTCAGTTTTCATTTTTCTTTCAAATAAGGGGTTAACTTAGATGTGTTCGTAGGCCCATTGCGTTCAGAAGTTTTCCAAGATTTTTTATTTATTTATTTTTTTCGCATAATATTGTCCAAACCCTCCCAGGCTTCGTGCCTAGGCTCGTCAAAATCAGATATCCGCTGCTGCGACTGAGAATAGTCTTTTAGGGAACCAGATACAATCAGCTCGGCAAGCAAGCCTGTCGCAATGTGGCGGCCTTCCAGTTTTGCTTCTCTTACATCAGCTCCTTACAATGTTTCAAGCTGAAAGCGGGGTTCTATCCATGCTAAACGCTTTTATGCAGCAAACGTGTCCTTTGAAATTATTTCCAGCAAACAGGCCTACACTTGGATGAGATTTTTGATTGTTTCGAGTGTAGCCTTTGGTATGAAAACCCCGTGTTCAAATATGTAAACGTATTCAGCTGTGACCGGTTGAGGTATAATTATTTGATTAGAATTTCGTCGTGAATTGAAATGGTTTTTGAAAACTGAATGGGTCCTGCGTTTAGCACGTGCAGCGAGTTTTGCCAGTTGAATCACTGCATGCAATTCAGAGTAAATTGCCACTAGGGGGAGCCAGAGAGCAGAGCACATGCCGAGATGTGTACGTCAGCAGGTGCTGCTTTTCTAGCGCTTGTACTCTCAGGAGTCACATCAGTTAGTGTTGGGAGTTCCGTGGAGCAGGAGCGGACTGACACCTAGTTGCGCTGCCTTCTCTGGATTAGTGGATTATAGGCATCAAGCGTACATTTGCGGATTTGCACAAGCGTTGCGGATAACATCGAGAGGAGTCAAACAGAAAGAAGGTGAATTAAATTTATTTTTAGCAAAACATTTTCTCCCAATTAACAACCAAGCTTTCCATCTTGAGACCGCGAACTCGGGTCTCAGAAATCTGCGCAAAGACTGTTTCAAAACCTGTGGAGTATTTATTGGAGTTGTTTTGTGATTAAAGTGATATCTGTGATCGAAATGCGACGTAGGTCGCTGAGATGTAACGCTACGCTTCGCTGCGTTTATTGTCTAGTCCTGAAGAAACTAAGTGCATTTTGTGACGCTACGTTTCCTAGATACAGTTACGTTGGCGAGCTTGGTAAGTTAATGAATATCAAAATAGTGGTCATTCGCTGAATAGTAAATTCACGTAGAGGACAATGTTGCGGTGTCCTATATATTATTAACAGTATTATTATATTTATTAGAAGCATAATCCAGGTTAATTGCATGATTTAAAATTGTGTTGATCGGCAGTGATGTGCGTTTGCAGTCCGGGCGTGATTACGCTTAGGATCGCTTCTTTTGAAAATGCCGAGTGTGCGTGTGGATCCATTTCTGCGTAACGTTAGATTGTAATTTCGCGGTGTACGATTGTGATTGTGCTTATTATACTGGTTTCAGGGAGCGCAAGGGATATTTTCTGCCTTTGGGTTTAATTAGCGATTAGACGTTTCAGCTGAGTGCAGGAGTAGGGGCTGCGGTAAACCCCCTCTTGCACGCTGCAGCGAAACTGTTGTTATTGACCCGGTTTTCCCAAGGAGCCTCGGGTCAATCGCCGAACATAAATCCATGTGAAGTTTTTATTGGGGGCGGGTGGGGGTTGAAAGTCTAATTACCTCTGATTTCTAGCCTGGCTATTGTTGTTTTGGCGCAGTCTGTCAGGGGGTTTGCTGGCTCTCTGCTTGAGTGCACAGTATAGGCACTGCAGTGTCGGTTATATTCGCTTTAAATTGCAGGTAAAGACAATGCGGGAGTGCTCGTCTTTTCAGGGAGGCGTTTTAGCTAAAACAATGGGACTGTTAACGTCGCGGTCCCTCTATAAAGACGCATGGATAATAGCTGAAGTGAACAACCCCCCTGTCTGCGACCGCTGGGACTTAATCATGTTTACTCTGTTCTTTTGGTCCCTAACTGCATTATCTATTGTTTGATGCATTGTTCTGGTAAAGTGATTATTTACCATAAACACTTTGGAGTGTAAGGCAGCCTTTGTGGTGTGTTGGGTGCCTGTGGCAGAGTTTGACCAGTTGTGTTTGTGTTTTTGGTTAGGCGAACGGACTCCCTGCTCCAGTCGTCGCAGTAAGCGGCCCAGACAGAATTAGACTCTGACTGACCCCTGTGGTGTCCACTTCATCGTAACTGCTTGGAATCCTCCAGCCATGGGAAATCAGTTGACAGAGATCGCCCCCACCACCACCTTCCTGCCAAACTTCCAGTCGCTGCACGTGGTGGTCATCGGGCTGGATGCCGCGGGGAAAACTTCGCTACTGTACCGTCTGAAACTCCGTGAGTTCGTGAATACCATTCCCACCAAGGGCTTCAACATGGAGAAGATCAAAGTGGCCCTGGGCAGCTCGCGGGCCACCAGCTTCCAGGTGTGGGACGTGGGCGGGCAGGACAAGCTTCGCCCGTTGTGGAAGTCGTACACGCGGCGCACCGATGCCATGGTGTTCGTGGTGGATTCGGCAGAGACGGAGCGCATAGATGAGGCACGGGCGGAGCTGCACAAGATCTCGCGCAGCTCGGAGAATGTGGGCGTGCCCGTGCTGGTGCTGGCAAATAAGCAGGACCTCCCTGAGGCATTGTCTGCGCCAGAGGTGGAGAAGGCCCTGGCGCTGCATGAGCTGAGCCCCTCCACCCTGCACCACACGCAGGGCTGCAGCGCCCTCGACGGCCAGGGCCTGCAGGCTGGTCTGGAGAAGCTGTACGACATGATTCTCAGGAGGAAGAAGATGCTTCGGCACAGCAAGAAGAAGAGATGAGCGGCGCGAGACGCTGTCCCACCCTGGAACGGGTGCAGAAAGACTCCTTTAGCTGCAGCGGATGGTCCTGTGAAAGGAAGCAGCCCCTGATTGGACCCTGAGCAGTGGGCGGGGCTTTTGGAGAGCTGAACTCTGGGAACGTCGCTGCCATGCAGTGGTTTCGCCTCATCCCGGGAACACGTGACCTCTGAAGCGGGCCAGCACAGCGCAGACCCGCAAACCTGAAGGATTTTCCCCTTTGTTTTGTATTTACAAACGGTCTAACTGAAGTTGATAGTGCGGCAGATTTTTGTCGAATTGTGAGTGAACTGCTCTGGTTTACTGAAGTGTCCTCCTTAGATGCACAAGACTGAGGTCTGCTACTCCGGCCAGAGTCGACACCACACGGACACCAGCCACTGCAGTGGCCATCTTACAGTCTGTCGACTCATTTCTGGGGTGAAAACATTTCTCACTGCAGAGTTCAAGCTGTAGCCATGATTATGGAACTGTTTGTTTTGTAGATTGTACATAGTTTTTTTTGTAATGCTTATAAGTGAATAAATTATTGAAGTCTGATAAGAGATTTGTGTGGCAAGCCTGTTTTCTTTTGCCCGTTAGCCCTCAGGCGAGATACGTGCTCGTGTCGAAGGGAAATACGTGTTCTGTTCATCACAAAGATGATGAAAATGTGGTTGCACAGAGTGCAAATGACATTCCTGTGGGAATAATGGAAATGACCTGATTGGGAAGGACTGTAGCTGTGCTGTCAGTCGGAGCTGAGCTCTGGTGTTTACATCACTACAGTCTGATAGCTGTGCGCGATGAAGGAGTATCTCACGCAGATGGTGAAGGTTTGGTAAAGCAGTGGTGCCACTGTGATAAATCAGTGTGAGAAACTGTCCGAATTGGTGAGAGTAACTCATCTGGGCCTCGGGGTCTCTCTTTCATTCGCTGCACATAGATTTCTGTCCCCTTTATTAGAGTCTGAATGAGTCCTGTTCTGCTGCCATTTAGAAACATCAGCCGCTTGGACTGTACCTGTATAATGTTGCCCTCTGAAGGAAATTTGACTGGATAAGTCATTGAAATGTGGAGTCTGAGTCCCTCGAGCTGGGTTCAGCACTGCTTTACCTCTGAATGTACGAGAACAGGTTCATCCTCCTCGAACTGGTTCATCCAAATCTCTTCCCTGGGTGTCGCATGTGGAAGAAAAGGTCCCTGAGCACCAACTGTGGTGTTAACGCGTACAAACGCTCACATGCACACAAACGTGTACGTGTTTTTCATTTACCAACAATACAAACATTTTTTTTTTTCCTATCAATTCTATACATCGCCTGACTCCTGAGCAGATTTTAGTTTTCCCATGTTTGAAATCTGAAGCAGCCCAGAAGCTGATGGACTGTTAAAGATTTTATTGCATAGTAACTACAGCCTAGTCTAAAGGGGGTGTATTGAATTACCCTTTCACCCCAGATTTGATTTCAAATAAGGATAAATCCTGTATCAATTTCATTTGGAGATTATATGTAAATAGAGATTATATGTAATTATACCTGTGACTGTTGCACAGTGGAAGGTGCAGTGATGCTAACGCTGGCGTGTATTAAATCCCCCGTGGCCTGCTGGGAGTTTTCACTGTAATCTTCTTCCTGCACTGATTTACATGGGTCGACTGCAGTGTCTCGGACACAAACCTTCTCAGTTCCGTCACCCGGGGAGTTGCAGTCACGGTGTTATAATGGGGCATTTCTCACAGGCAGTCAGCAATACCTTAAAATCACTGATAAACCTGCTGTGAATGTGAGAGAGTCCAAGATCATGTCCAGTACTGAGGACATTGCGGCCTCACTTCTGAGTACTGTACATACACACTAATGAGGAAAAAAATATGTCCTTAAACAGGGAAACTTGAGTATCTCACGGGGATACGCATATCTGTGAGCGAGAGAGAGTGTGTGTGTGTGTATGTGTATGTATCTGTGTGTGGCAAGTTGCTTGTGATTGATTCAGTCTGTCACATAGGAATGGGGACACAGTGACATCTGAGGCCTTCTCCTGTGAAGTTGCTCTCTTTCCCTCTCCCTCTCTCTCTCCCTCTCCCTCTCTCTCCAGAATTGCTGTCTCAGCTGCGAGCCTGTGGTCCCTCCCCACCTCCCCTCTGACACAATATCCCATCACCTCTGACTCCCCTGATGACAGCTCTGACACCCCCAGCTCCCGTAACGGGGTTGATTAGCAGCAGTATGATTGTCAAGTGAAAAAGTTCTTTGAGGAGAGGAAAAAATTAAACACAAAGGCTGAATATCAGAATGCTTCCCCCATCATTCTTCCAAGAAAGCAAAAATCATCTGATTCCTCACTATACACGACCCTGATTGCCTTCCAGAAGTATCTCAACGTGAACTAACATGCTAACCTTAACATGACACTTGCGACTCCATACAGGAACATGACATTTTCTTACCCTAAACCTGACAACATACCCATTATGGAATAGGCCAGTGAATAGCCATGCGTGTGATGAAATGCATCTCCCACAAAAATATAAACAAAAGGAGCAACTGAAACTAGGAGGTTCTGCCCCTCCCGAATCATCGCCCACGGCAGTTACACAGAACCTGTGCGCGCACAGATAGCTCTGACGTACACGCTAATGCGCCAGAGAAGCGAGACCGTACAAGCCCAGGCCTGCAGAGCCAGTGTGCTGGGGAGGAAAATGTGTGTGTGTGAGGCTTGCTAATGGGTGTATGGATGTACTCTCACACAACAGCTGTGGTGCAGACTGAGCATAGAGGTGATTTCCTCATTTTTTAGAGCTACAGACTTGTGCTTGTTGAGATTTCCCTCAATAACGCCAGGTTACAAAGCAAAATAGAGCCTAACTTCCTTAATCTAAGGGGCCTGTCTCTTTGGATGAGCTTCTGGTCTTCAGTCAATACAAACATTTTCTCGTGTAAATGTTTGGGCTTTGTGTGCTTGGAAAGACCCGCAAAGTTAATAGCTTTTGCAGAGTAGATGTTTGCAAAAACCTTGCATCAAGAAACAGAAGCATCAGCTGCAGATTAATTTCTCAGCAAATGTGTTGGTTCTGAATCCCAAAGGCGCAGCTGTGACATCCAAACCCTGCTTGGCTCGTGCACAGGATTCTAGAGGGGCTGGTGCCCTCAATTCATAAAAAGGGCACCTTGCCTAAGCATGGCCGCATGCATTTTTTTTTACTTGACTTTTAGAATTTGTGGGCTACTCGTCTACAAGTAGGCTATAATGTATAATGTATGTATAACTGTGGTTGAACACACCCACATGACACTGTCAGTAACCCTCCATCCATGTTAAGCAGCCCTTAACCTCCAGAATCTCAGCACCATTCACAAAGAGACACATCTTGCCTTCAGGACGGCCTCTCTTGCCTCCGCATTCTGTCTCTTACTGCCTCTACAAGGCATAAATGATTCTGCAATAACATATAAGAACATGCTGATATTATACAAAACTTGCGCACTGCATATTGGGTGGTTGTGCACTGCATGTCGGGTTTTTACCGGCGTTCCGTTGGTGCCATGCTTGCAGAAAGTATGGATGTATTAATTAATTAAGCAGAAAGCCAGATGTGCAACATTCTGGCAGCATTGAAAAGACCGGAGTATCCAAACCAGTGATACTCATAACGTCTTACGGTCCAACCAGTGATACTCATACCGTCTTATGGTCAAAGCAGTGATACCCATAACATCTTACGTTCAAACCAGTGATACCCATATCGTCTTACGTTAAAACCAGTGATACTCATACCGTCTTATGGTCAAACCAGTGATACCCATAGAAACTTAAAGTTTCTTCTTTTTGCGCTTCCGCCTTCACCCGCCTACATCACGCTTGATAGCTCCATAACATTAGCTACTGCCAGCCTATTTCAAGACTAGTAACGTTATTTGCCAATAGTGTGAAATTATCACTGAAAATAAGTTGACAACTCCGATATAAAATCAATATTATGAACAGTAACCTTAAGGTCTGTCCACATACCTGAGTGATTATTCTTGAATGATTTAACAGCCGAGTTTGATCTAGCAACTGATTGACAACGCTGCTGCTTTCTATAACGGCTGCGCTGCAGAGTTTGGCACAGTGTTTTGCACGAGGCGGCAGGGACTATACTAATAAGCAGGGACGTAAAGTTATGGCCTCAAAGGCTCGTGCCCATCGGTATACATCCTGATTTTAGTGAGCCTCGAATGAAACTGGGGGGCATGAAAGGGGCTCTTACAACTAACAGCCAAAAAGGCACTTTAGTCTATGGAGGCAAAAAGGCTGGCGCTCAAGCACCAGCGCAGCCCCATGTGCACAGCCCTGCTGCTGGGGCGCGTTCATCTAACAGACTGGTCTGTACCTGCCTTTCTTGGCTTCAGCCCTTACTGTTGCCCTTGATCTTTTCAGTAACATAAACTGTGTCCTAACGAAGCCGCAGCAACAACTGTGCATAGTCAGAGCGCAGAGCCACGATGGCGGAACACAAGCCCTGTTCCTGTAAAAGCTGCAGGACCCAGGTCTATTTTACAGGCACTTGTAGTGCGATCATATTCATTGTGTTTCTAGAATTCAAAGCATCTGAATATTTGAATGAGGGAGCAAAACTTCAAGGTGCTGGAACCATAATGAGCGATACTCTGCAAACTTTCATCTGACCTCAAACATAAGCCTAGATGAACTGCAACACAATGCCAACTTTATTAGTGTTATGCAATTAAATATTTTTAGCATTATGGCCTCTGTAAAGGCTAGCTATATGAGTGACCGCAATTAGAAACACTTGTTTTCTGCCGACTGTTGCTGTGTTATAATCGATTTCATAACTGTTATTTAAGCTGTGTGGAGAAGTAACCAGATGACTTGGATTACAGTGGAGGTCCCAAGGAAGCCATTCAGGAGGAGAAATTCGCGATAGTTCTTTTGCGATAAACTAGTGAGTTATTCTTCACAATTTTAATTGTAATTTCTGCTTTAACAGATTTCCCTCATCTGGACTTCCTGTACTGTGCCAAGTTCAAACCCCTTGAACAATTATACAATGAAATATCAGTATTCTCCCTGGTTATCTACCCACGTTGATTAGAACAACATTATCAGGCGTAAGATGCAAGGAAAAACGAAAAAAAAAATGCAGCTGCTTTAATGACATTTTACATTTGGAGAGCCCTTTTCCCCGCTCAAAGCTCAGCACAGAAATAATCAATAAACATATGCAAAATCAATTATATACAGTATATTACTTTGAGAATGATTCAAGTGTGTTAAGTTCAGAAGCAGTGATTATGAAAGTGAGTTTTAAGGAATAGTCAGGTTAGAAAAGGCATTTCTAAGTCTCTGCTCTGGGCCTTTATATGTTACACAGTATAAATACACACAGGAATACAGGCTCGCTAAGAAAAGCTCTTTTGAGAGTTCATGCTTACAAATTTAATCATGTGAGCTGTGCTGTAATGCAAACAGCTATCAGCCATCGGTGAACATAACGCTTATTCCAGAGTATATTACATGATGTTTACAACCATTTTTCAATTGCCTTATATCCCCTGTCTCACAAAAGCATTGAACAAGAGCCTTGAATTCTGAGAAACGTGACTTGATTCAGAGGGATGTTGGGCGATTGAGATGATCACGTGAGGAACGAGGTTGTGTTACCGTGGCAAAGTTTAGCTGAGCTGCCCAGGTAAACTCCCGCTCAGCTTCAGCAATCAGATCCATCAGCGCACAGGTTACACTGCAGACAGGACGTTTACATCAGTTTTATGCGACTCGCTGGGATATGACATACATACAGAAGTTTTATCCCAGAGGTAGATTGTGTTGTGCGAGTGTCGCTCAGGTGTTTGTGTTCAGTGATTTTCCTGAAAAAGCTGACGAAGCAAAGGCCATTAATTCTAATGTGATAGAGCTTTAGGTCTGTCGCGGTGGATTTAGTAATGGGAGAGAGTAATTTGAGATTAAACAGAAGGTCCTATAGTAGTCAGGCTCCACATTGTTGCTGTGTGACGCTCAGCTGAATTCAGATCATTTGTCCCCAATCGAAACTGAGAACTGCAGTGCAAATGTAGGGGGTCAGTCATTCTGGAAACCGAAAACATACTGAAGCCCGAGGCTGATTAGGTCACAAGATCATGCAAAAGTACAATAACAACCCTGCGGGGAGTCATTAAGATTAATGTTTTGCTGCTTGCAGGACAGGCAGTCTAAAGATTTTTATGGACAACATTACATGCATTCTTGTTTGACGGCTTGAGGTCATGCAATATTTAGTTACATGATGTGCAGCCGGCTGGCGGAAAAAGTGACAACATTTTTAGCCAGCTGAGGATTATTTTCTTTGGTAAGCTTGTGAAAATGTGAAAATTGTTTGTGGTTTGTGACCAATAGAAACATGCTGAATTAACACATCTGAGCAAACTGAGCCACAATTATGAAAGGCCTGCAGTTAATTTACACCCCTAACTGAGAACACAGGTCTCTCATGTAGGCTGGAGTTTTTAAAAGTCGTTCTGCTCAGAGCACGGCACTCTTTCATGCACTGCTGCCAAACACCCACCAAAACAGCTGCTGCTCAGATCCAGGCCCAAGGCTCTCTAGCATGGCAGAGTTGTGCGGGTCACATGGTGCCATACCGGGTCGCCTGATTGGCTGAACCTCATGATGTAAACATCGGTCCCTAGTATAGTCCTGTAGACCTCACGTGGAGAGGCGTTAGACGTGAGAATACTCTGATATACCTCCATTCTTCTGCACATCTCTCCCTCTCTCTTCCATCCATCCTCGTCACCCCCTTTTTCACCATCAGTCTCTCTTACTCAGATCAGATTTGACCAAAAAACCATGATAGAATGCAATCTACATCTTAACCTTGATGTACGAACTGAAGCCAAGTCACATCTCTGAAGAGAACAACATAGCGAGCACATGGAGCTGTGTTAACATCACAGGTCAACTCATCTCATCTAAGCTTTAGCCCCGGGTTGTGCGGTATTGTAAGAGTGTAATGGCATGTAGACAAATTCTGGATGGAGTAGGTACTCGATTGCATTCCAAATCTCACCGCAGCATTGAGAATGTGGAACGACATGTTTTAGTGCTAAAATGTGGAAAAACCCGCCCGATCACTTCTGGCTCCATGAGACACACAGGTCCCTCTTGACAGGAGCGCGTCACCGGCTCTGGTACACCAGCGGTAGACGTAGCTTTGTCTTTGTGTGTCCGATGTCTTCCCGCTGGATCAGATACTTCACACCCAGCCTGTTCCCAGGCTTCTGCATAAACCATTATCATCAGGAATGTGTTCATTAGGATCTGAGAACTCGTACGCTATCCACCCCATTCTAATGCGCAGTTCCAGCTCAATGGGCGATAATGACTTTAATTACGAGCGTTCAGAGTCGTTTAGCAGAGCAGTCAGATCACAGTCACCACAGCGGCACCTTCTGAACCAGTACTGTTGGTTCACTGGACCATTTATGGACCTCATTACTGCAGAAATGAACAAAGATTGAATCTGAAGCTCCTTACGATATGAGTCATGGCACAATATGCTTCACTTCCCTTCTGCTAAGTGGTTCATTGAGTTATGTATGGATTCAGTCAAACATTTGTCCTCAAATTTAACTTCATTAGAAATGAATGCTGAGATTGTTTTCTCATCTTCCCTAATGAAGTGTAATGGGTTGAGTGATCAGCAAATTATCGATTTTCACTCAAGAAACACAGCTGCTAACGTGAGAATCTGCTGCATTCAAATTACAGTCCTCCAGGTGAATTGAAAAACACGTTTGCGTGCAAAAGCATTCTGAGCAGAATGTACTTTCTGTCTTCATAAGGTATGCAAGGCTTCCAAAAAAACTGTCAAAAGTACAAAAATATGTTTTGCTGATTCTCACTTGCTCAGGAGAATGGTGCTTGAGAACCCTGCACATGATCACAACACATCGCAGGTGCTGAAGAACACTGTAGATGGTTTGAATTCCAGCGAGGTGTACTTCTTAAAAATGTGTCACATTTCTTTGATAGAGCGTCATTCATCAAGCGAACCCCTGGGGGGAGGCTCTGTTCCTTAACGAGCCGATGTGAAACCACAACAAGGCAATAAAGCCGTTATATTTGCAATGGCTGCTGTAACCCAGTGAACCCTAATTGAAGAAGTCTGTTCCATTAAGTTTTACGGTCCCTTTTGAACATTTATGCAGATGTTCTGATTCAGAGCAAAGCCACAGTCGCTGTATAAAGGTTTAGGAGAAGAGAGCCCTCAGTCCTGCCACAGTACACACTCTTACGGACACCATGACCAACAAGGCTGGCTTACTGTAGACCCTCTGTAAAGATTCAATATGAATTGAAGTTTAACTGTCTAACTAGGTCAGAAAAAGCTGACCTAGTTTATTTTTATTTTTTCTTCCCTTCTTCTGTAGGTCATTGCTGTCATCCCCAGGTGATTGCAGTCTGACCCCAAACCTGGGAGCTTGTGTCCGGCGCTACATCTGTGGCTGATATTTCTGTCACTCATTACCCTCTCCTGCTCTGGCCCGGCTCTGCACCACAGGTGTCAGTGAATGCGTATCGCTAACATACATAAAAGAAACAGCACGGAGCTCCTCTGCAGACTGGAGAATTATGGGCAGTGGTGTAAAATCCAGGGGTCAGAAAGTAAAAGTCCTGCCAGGTTTTTCTCTCTCCCACAGAATGAGATGATCACTCATATTGGCTCTATCTCCTGTCTGAAGTAAATCCAGGTGTTTGGAGTAAAGTTCTGGAGAAGATTTTTACATTCTGAACCCAGACTTTACAACCCTGTTTATGGGTAATGTTTGGACATCACGTCACCTCAGCCAGACTCCAGTACTGCTCGCTCACTATAGCAAGGCGTGCTCTCAAATATACGCAAGTCTGTTTCACGTGCTTCAGAGCTCCAAGTTATTCAGGAATAACCCAATGCCCGCACTCAACATTTTATACCCTTTACAAATTTGCTGTAATATGTTGCAGTGAAATGCTTCCTCAAGTCAGGAAAGATATTTTGTTATACTTTACTATGAGCCCAGGAAGTACATAACATGACTTGGCAAGCAGATATTGACTTATCCATTAAAAACTATACCGCTGCAGAATGTGCAGCATTTTTCCTAGTATATCTTCCAAAAAGTGCCTGTATTTATGTTTGTACAGGACTGTGAAATGAAGGACTGCGTTCAGCCTTATTTCCTGGGTAACCAGGGACCCCCGGCTGCCTGCTCCTGTGGCCTTGAGCTAATCTGTTCCGCTCGGTCACGAGAAGACTCACGAGGTGTTTCGTCTTAATGTCGGAACAAGCTGTTATATTGTGGCTGGTGTGCATCACAACTCCCTGCTTTATCACACAGCTGGGCGTTCGAAACAGCGAGGTCATTTCCTGCTTCTGATGATATAAACTCTTCGTTTTAACTTAACCTGAGGCCTTGTGTTCCCGTGTGCTGCTTATGTGGATTCAGGGGGTAAATTACTGCAAAACTTTTATTGAAAATTTGGCCATTTCCTCCTCTTGGCGAACAGCTCAGGGAGGCATGCTGGGATGTGTTCTGTTTTCAGGTGGTGTGGTTATTTAGTTTTTTGACGCACAGCTCCCTTCAGCAACAATCTGATTGGCTGCATGAAGTCCATGGAACTGGGACTTTGATAGGCTGTGCAAAGCTGTGAGAGCAGTGACCTGATTGGGTCAGTTAAGTCCTGACATGAGTTTGTGATCCGAGTCCTTGTGATTTAAGGGGATTACCGTGGCGACATCACACACATCACCTGTATGGCCCATCAGTCGAGCGGGATCCGGTGCGAACGGAGTGTGGTTCTACTGTGGCGGTGCATAGGGAAATGCTGGATTGTGTGACCGTGTGTAATGCAGTGTTCACCCCAGGTGTAATGCTGTGGTGTTATTAGAGTCCTGGGATATTACCTCCCCCTCTCCCGGCCTCTTTATGCTCGGGGGGGTTGCAGGTGGGATTCTGACCCCCGGAAAACATATCATTCAGACCCCCACCCTTATTAATCTCACTGGATGTTATAGGCGCCTCTGCATCAGCACCTCACACCGCACCTGGGACGGACCTGCTTCTCTAAAGCAGGATCACATGACTAATATCGGCAGGTAATGGCAGGCAGTGAGATTGGTTGATTTATTGATTTTTGGTGCAAGTTGGACAGCCTGACGCTCCGTCATGGTGGTGGGATTGAGCAGGTCACTCAGTGAGGGGGGAGAGAATGTTCTGAAATGTTCCGGGATTATTTCGGGAGGGGATCTCCATGGGGACGGTGGCTGACAGGTACTCGTCAGATATCAGGGTCACACGTGCTGAGGTTAGGCGGGGCCTCATTTCGGGGTCCCCCGAAGGTGGGAAGGGAGAGTAGAGCAACACTCCCTGGTGTTACTGAAGCCAGAACACTGCAGGGAGTCACAGCAGGTGGGAGGTTAAATAACCATCATGATTGTTATCGTTATTTTTATCGTCTGTATTTCTGTGGAGGTTGTTTCTATTGTCCAAAAGCTCCCTGAACACTCAGGTCTTTATGGTCACTTGAATAAAAAAACATGACATTTTGAGTGTGTGCAGACACAACAGCTTCATTACAAGAGCGTATATACCCCCTATCATGTAAGGCAGATCACACCTCGCCTCAGGCAGTTAGTTGGTGATCCTTTGACAATCGGGGGCAGTTAGGGCAGTTGGGCGTGACTGCCTCTGTGGAATGCACTGCTCTCCATTCTCTCTGAATTTGGGGACTGAAACACACTGGAGGGGCAGAACAGACCCGCAATGAATAGGACGAAATGGTCATACTACGGCACTATGACAACCATAGTGGCCGGTTACCAAGGAGAATCTCTGGAAGCTGCAATAAAGATAAGAAATGGATGCCTCTGTGCGGGGAGCATATTTCACCAAACGCTGTGGAGACAGAGGGACATGGCCTTGGGTACTGACCCATCACAAATGCACTGTGCATTGGGCTGGGCTGCCCGACCCTGCTCCAGGAGGTATACTGCTCTGGCATTCAGCTCTGCACAGTTCATGTGCTCAGCATTCTGCAGCAATCTTCGGACATAAACGCCCCAAAAACAGATGGCAGAGCCTCTGGGCATTATATTCCTGCCAACATCACAGTGCACTCCAGGTGCCCCCTGCCCTGGCTTTAACCTCACTCATGTAGTCAGGAACTAATTTTACAGCCCCAATTCTGAAATAGTAGGGAGGAAGTGTAAATTGTGAATAAAATCAAAATGCATCGACTTTCAGTTCACATGAGCCAATATCTTATTTACAATAAAACATAGATAACATTTCAAATGTTGAAACTGAGACATTTTAAATTTTTATCCACAAAATGAGCTTATTGCAAATTTTCTGGCTGCAACAGGTCTCAAAAAAGTTGGGACATGGGCAGAAAAGGGCTTAAAAAAGCCATTAATATATTAGAGAATCAGCTGAAAGAACATTTAGCAAGCAATTAAGTTTACTGGCATCAGGTGTGTAACATGATTGGCCATAAAAGGGACATCTTAGAGAGGCTGAGTCTCTCAGAAGTAAAAAAAAATTACAGAACACTTTAAAAAAAATTACCTCTACGTCAAATTGCAAAGGCTTTGAAGGTCTCATCATTGACAGTGCATAACATAATCAAAAGATTCAGAGAAAATAGAAAAAATCTCTATGCGTAAGGGACGAGGCCGAAGACCTTTACTGGATGCCCGTGATCTTCGGACCCTCAGACGCCACTGCATCACTCATCGGCATGATTCTGTCATTGACATTACTAAATGGGCCCAGGAATACTTCAAGAAACTGCTGTCTGTAAACACTGTAAACACAGTCTGCCGAGCCATCCACAGATGCTACCTAAAACTCTATCATGCAAAAAGGAAGCCATTGTTGAGCATGATCCAGAAGCTCCGCCGTGTTCGGGAAAATCTGGGTATCGTGTCCTCCGGGCTTAAGAGGAGAAAGACCACCCCTCCTGTTATCAGCGTCCAGTTTAAAAGCCTGCATCTCTGATGGTATGGGGATGTATTAGTGCATATGGTGTGGGACACTTGCATGTTTTAAAAAGCACCATGAATGATGAAATACAAAGATTTTAGAGCAACATATGCTCCCCTCCAGACGACATCTATTCCAGGGAAGGCCTTCTGCGTTTCAACAGGTCAATACAAAACCACATACTGCAGCTATTACAACAGCATGGTTTTGTAGTAGAAGAGTCTGTGTGTTGAACTAGCCTGCCTGTAGTCCTGATATTTCACAGATTGAGAACATTTGGCGCATAATTAAGCGAAAAGTCCGTCAAAGGAGACCCAAAACTCTCCAGCAGTTGGAAGCCTGTATTAAATAAGAGTGGGATCAAATTCCAATGGTTGAACTCAAGAAACGTGTCTCCTCAATGCCCAGACGCCTCTACTCTGTGTTAAAAAGAAGAGGGGATGCTATTCCATGGTAAACAGGCTCTTGTCCCAACTTTTTTGAGACCTGTAGCAGTCATCAAATTTGAAATGAGCTCATTTTGTAGATAAAATTGTAAAATTTCTCAGTTTCAACATTTACTATGTTATCTCTGTTTTATTGTGAATAAAATGCTGGCTGGTGTGATCTGAAAGTCATTGCATTGTGATTTTATTCACAATTTACACTTTGTCCCAAATATTTTGGAATTGGGGTTGTAAATCTCTCATTTGAGACCAGTCAATTCAAGTCAAGTCAAGTTTATTTATAAAGCACATTTAAAACAATAGAAGTTGAACCAAAGTTCTGTACAGTGACAACTGGCAAAAAAAAAAAATAAAAAAAAAAATGGGAAAACTAAAACAATTATAAAAATCAAAAAACTGTTCAACGAAATCATCAACATAAAAGAATATACATATAAAACAGACAGAAGCAGATAAATCAATAAATAAAGATAAAAGTGCACACAATTAATAGGGACTGTCAAAAGACAAGCATAAAAGCGCAACAGGAAAAGGCACAATAAAAAACTTGACATGACAAAGACAGATGAACAAGCGGATTAAAAAGAAAAAGAATAGAAATAGGTTTTCAGACGTGATTTAAAAATGGCAAGAGAAGGTGAGGACCTGATTTCTAGAGGTAGTTTATTCCACAGTTGAGGAGCCGCGACTGAAAAGACGCGGTCACCTTTGGTTTTCAGGTTTGACCGAGGAACCGACAAGAGCAGTTCATTGGGCAGTGGAGAAGGGCGAGACAAGATCTGATATATACACTGGAGCCAAGCCATGGAGAGCTTTAAAAACAAATAATAAAACTTTGAAATCAACGTGAAATTTAACTGGTAGCCAGTGCAGGACTGCCAAGACAGGGGAGATGTGGTCCCTCTTTCTTGACCCAGTTAAATGCCGAGCTGCAGCGTTCTGAACTAACTGAGGTCGGGAGAGGCAGGACTGTGAGATACCCAAGTAAAGAGAATTACAATGCTGACCAGGGTTATTAGGGCATCAAAAAACATTTCTGATGAATTTTCAAATATAGATTTGGGCTCTGAAATAAGCGTCCAGCACTTAAATATATTTCCCGAGGATGAGAAACGTGTTCTGTCCTGAAATATTGCTGAACATGTGAACTGTGCTCATACCCTGCATGGCGTGTGCCCTGAACGACATGGAGATCGTCGCCAAAGACTTTGCAGTATACTCCCCCAGAACAGTAGCCATATAAAAGTACAATATTACCCAAAGAAGTTTAATTTGGCAGCCCTGGGAGTGTTTTAAAATGAGGAAAAATCAGCATCCAGACTGATGTGAGGCCCTCAATGTGCGGAGATAATCGACATGTTGATTATTACCTGAGGGATTTTCATTTCTGACACGCTTATAGAAGTGAGAAACGCCACGGCGATCAGGACTTGGCACGAAGAGGAAATAGGAATTATTTTGCGTTCAAACCCTCAGCTCTGAACACAGGAAATGATGACAGCTGAACACAGATTTTAATATCATACCCTGCCGGTGAAAACTCAACAAAAACATTTTATAATATAGAAATGACTCTGCGTATCTCTCAAAGCTGTCCCAGTCATTTATAACTGGGGCAACTGGAATCTGGGAACAATGCTTAGTATTAACTTCAGATTCTAGTTTTGCAGCCTCTTACAACTGAAAACCTGAAGCTGGCATTTCTGTGAGATGACTGTAGTGGCTGAATGGCTATAAATAAACGTGAGGTAGTGCGTGCGCACATAACCTTGACTGAGTTCTCTTCGTGAAAGGAAAAGCTCGACCTGATGCACATGTTACAGCTGCTCAGACAGCTTGGAAATTTTTGGCCCAGTTTTTAGTTAAACCTTGTTTGGCCTTTAAATGGTTAAGCCCGGCCATCCCTGAGATACTGGTGCAATGTGATCACTGGGAGGGGTAAGAAGGTGTTTTAATGAGCATCACAAACTCTGTTAATATCTCAGTTTTATTGACTGGATCCCAATCCTGTAGTGCAGTGTTTCCCAGCCCTGTTCCTGGAGTACCCCTGCCCTGCATATTTCAGATGTGTCCTTGGTTTAACACACCCAGATCAGGTCATTAGGTACTCCACTCATGAGCGAATCAGATGAATCAGGTGTGTTAAATTAGGGAGACCTATAAAATGTGCATGACAAGGGTTCTGCCGTAGCAGGGCTGGGCCTCACTGATTTAACACACCTGATTCAGCTGATCAGCTCATTAGAGGAGTACCTAATGACCTGATCTGGGTGTGTTAAATCAAGGACACGTCTGTAATATGCAGGGCAGGGGTACTCATTACCATTTATTTACCATCAAAAGATACAAAAGTACATTTTTGACAGAAAAACCTATGACGGCTATAAAGAATAAAAGACCGTTGAACATATTCTGTCTATTTTCCCGTATTGCAAGCAATTTCAGGGAACAACATTTCTAAACAGATGAAATTAGACCCTGAGAAAATCAGTCAGCTCCAAAATAGGTTGCTGAAGACAGGTGTTTCGCATTCTTTAGAAATAATTTCCTCGACCTTGGTCGCTTTAACATGACGCAAAGCAGGTTTGACTATCATTTGCTCGCCTCATAAATCTTTAATTTTCATGACTATGTGTCCACAGTTTCACTAATTAGGAACCCACTGATTGTTCACTTTCATGGGCTCAATTTTTTTCCTTTTTATAATTATTTCTAAGATATCACAGTAAGGATATGGATTCCTTTCCTCCTCATGGTATGCAAGGATATTCGTCCACATGTGGCTTCATAGGC
This sequence comes from Gymnothorax reevesii, assembly GCA_029721435.1. Classification (NCBI taxonomy): domain Eukaryota; kingdom Metazoa; phylum Chordata; class Actinopteri; order Anguilliformes; family Muraenidae; genus Gymnothorax; species Gymnothorax reevesii. The sequence continues at coordinate 53,599,122 of CM056584.1, read as the reverse complement.
TAAGTGCGCTAAACATAAATGCACCTGGTTAAGACAAACTGACAGCTTGCTAAAACTCAGAAATTGCAATTGTGGTTGGAACAAAAACCAACGCACACAAGGGTGCCCCAGGGAACCAGGGCGGTACTTTCTTTGTCCAGGAGGGTTCCGAATAGAGCGGTGATTCTCCTCCCCTTCTGCATTCAAAGAGAGGTTTGGTAATTTTTGCTTCAAAAATTATTTGAAAACACAAAGCATACATTGCTCAATTTATAATCATTTTTGTATGCAATAATTTGCAGTTTTATATAATGATTAAGATCCAACAAACTGTTGTCCCAGTTAAATGTTCCACCGGTCACAGATGTGAATGTTGGTCCTTTTTCAAATCTAGAGATCGGCAGAGACTCATCCTCTCAGTTGTGTAAAATGCTGGGCGGTTCGCGTGTGATGGCGTTTGGGCTAAATAATGCAGGTCATTACTTTAAAAGACCCAAGGGGACAGTTATTGTTTCATTCCCAGCGTAAAAATTAAACTGAGAGGAATTTGGAAGCAGTGCTTACAGTACCAGCTGTCATTTTTGGTTTGCCTTTGTTTAATAGCCAGATCTTTACAGTAATGTTAATTCAATTTACAAATAGTTTCCTTCCTTGTGCTGCAGCACCCAGGTCCTGCATTACCCAGGGTTACCATTGGACTGGTCTCCTCCACAAGTTAGAGACTGATCAGGCGCAGGTACCACTTTAAAAGCCTAAAACACAAAATAAAACATAGAAAACAGTCATCTCTCAATCCTGCAGACACTCAATGGCCAATTAGCTCTGGCTTTGATACAAACAATCGTAATTACATTAGCAATCAAGCCAAGAGCGCTAATAATTCAGCAATGCTAATACCAGCAATTATTCCTGCTCTTGAGAAGTTTTATTGAGCCAGAATTTGAAACAAAGTTGGAAGGAAAAAGCAGCTAAAATACTCCTCCAAATAAATTAAATTTGTGATGATTTACAGGAAGGGTGAGAAATTGCCTTCACTTTGCTTTTTCACAGTAAAATTACTGAGCATCTGGTGGGTGAGTCCTGTTAAGAACGGCATTGCGAGCCAAGAAGATGGATTACGTGGCAGCAGTTTCTCAGGGGCGAGGCCAGCCCCTGCGAAAGCGAAAATAGAAGTGAGAAAAAAGAATCTCTTTTATCCTAAAAAAGAAAACTTCAGACGAAGACTGAATTTGCAATAAAAATGGCTGCTCTCTGTGACTAAACCATGTAATCCCCTCTGATGGACCACATCAATAGTTTTCTGCAGGTTTGCATGAAGCACAACATTTAAATAAGGTCCCGAGGCTCATATTTGGCCGGTATCGTGCTCAACCTGTGGCAGAGAAACTAAGTATAAAAAATATTTCAGGAGAAATGTATGAAAAAAGACATATAAAAGAGCAAAGGCAGTTAATGTAGGTGAGGTATTCAGATGGGTCACTGAGGTATGAGGGAGACCTGCTTTACTTCTGTTATTCAGCAGAGTTCCTGAGCCTCTGTAATCAACATTTATCCTGACATGGTCTCTGGGACAATAAGCCCTTTGCTATTGATCAGGACATAGAGCTATGTAACCGAGAAACCACGAGGCACGAGGAAGGTTCCGTACTACATGATGCAATATGCACCATTACATGCCAGTGCAACGTGCACATTTAACATTCAACTTCAAGTCATTGAGGAGAACTCCACGTCGATAAAGGAACTGAGTAATGATTACTGAGCATGCTCAGAACTTACATCCGAAGAAAGTGAATCTGCTTATAATCTGATTCCATCCTTGCCAATCCGTCCTCATTCTGCATTGTATTTATATGTTTATGTACTCTGGCATTATGCTTCAAATAATGAGAAGCTTTCTATGGAAATTCAAAGATTCAAAGCGTTATTTTCAGCGTTAGCCAAGGGCTAAGAAGAATGTTGATGGTTGTCATTGCCAGTAATCACAGAGGAAGAACAATACTCTCTAGATTATTACTTGCAGTTCAGCAGATTTACTTCTTTCAGAGTTAACATAACATAACATGAGTGGCGAGAACAGGCCGTTCAGCCCAATTACGCTCGCCAGTTTCTTTATACTATTGTGAATATATCCCTTCAGATACTCAATGACTCAATGGTATCTAGTTTTAAGTCCAGCCTGCTCTTGAAAATTCCAAAGGTCTCTGCCTCAAGAATATGGTCAGGAAAGCTATTCTGCATTTAAATTACTCTTTGGGTGAAAAAATATTTCCTGACATCAGTGCTATGTTTACCTTTGGTCAACTTCCATTTGGGACCCTGAGTTCTACTAACAGAACTTGGCCGAAAGAATCCTACATAATTCAATTTGTGAATCCCTTAAACATATTAAAGACCTCAATCAGATCACCCCTTAGTCTCTAAGACTAAAAAAATTAAGGATCTTCAGCCTCTTCTCACAGCTTTCATCTTTTATACCTGGAATTAGCTTAGTGGCTCTTCTCTAAACTTTTTCTACAGCATCTATATCTTTCTTGAAGTATGGTCCCCAGAACTGTACACAATACTCCAGATGTGGTCTGACAAATGTATTGCACAAGAGAAGTATGACCTCCTTGGATTTGTACTCAATACTTTTGGCAATGAATCCCAGCATCCGATCGGCTTTTTTAACTGCAGCGGGACAATGGCTAGAGCCTGTGAGGGTTTGGTCAACAATCACTCCCAGATCTTTTTCATGGGCAGCACATTCCAGTTTTAAACCTCCCATGAAGTAATCCTGTCTAATGTCTTTATTACGTTTACATTTCACTTCATTAAATTTTATTTGCCACATTTCTGCCCAATTCTGGATTCTATCCAAATCATCCTGAATCTTTTTAGTGGACTCTTAACAATTTGCCAAACCTCCCAATTTAGTATAATCTGCAAATTTCACTAATTTGCTCTCAATATTCCTATCGAGGTCATTAATGTAGATGAGGAACAGCAGGGGTCCCAACCCTGATGCCTGAGGGATGCCACTCCCCGCCATACCTACCTCAGATGAGATTCCACAGACCACCACTCTTAGTGTTCTATCCTGTAACCAGTTTTGAATCCACTCCAGAATACCTCCTATAACTCCAATGGAGCTCATTTTAAAAATTTGTCTCTTATGCGGTACTGTATCAAATGCTTTCTGAAAATCCAAGTATATGATATCATAAGCCCTGCTCTGATCTTAAGTCCTGTTGGCCTCTTCAAAGAATTCCAGGAGGTTTATCAGACCTTCCCTCCTTTGCGGAAACCATGTTGACTATCCCTCAAGATATTATGTTCAAGAAATAATTCCAGCTCGTCTTTTATGATAGATTCTAGTATTTTGCATGCAATGCAAGTTAAACTGACTGGCCTGTAGTTTCCTGGCTCGGTACGGCCCCCTTTCTTATATATTGGTATAATATTGCCCTGCTTCCAATCATTGTTATTTCTCCAGTTTCTAAAGACCGTCTGAAGATGGTTAGAACATCTTTAAACCACTCTCAGCTAACTTCCCTGAGCACTCTAGGATATAAGCCATCAAGACCCGCCGCCTTATCTGTCTTTAGTTTATGCAACTTGTCTAATGCTTCGTTATCCCTGACCTCAATTTCTGCTAAATAATCTTCAGCATTGGACATGGCCGCTGGCCGAGTAAAAACCCGCTCCAAGGTAAAATTCTCAACAAAGTAACTGTTTAAGGTATCCGAAATATCCTTGTTATCATATAGTAATGAGCAGGCGTAGTAATGCTGTGACATCTCCGTTAATATTGGACAATGCTGTATCTAATCCCGTTTGAGGAAAATACAAATATACAAAAGCGATAATTTGCTAAATCATAAAACCTTGCCTGCATTTCCTGCACGAGTCAGAATTGAATGTACAGTAAATACATATAGCTGTGGCAGCCAGCACGCTGTGCCATGGTAACTCATGCTCAAACATGTGGGTCATGATGAGCTATTATCGAGCTGCACTAGTGCTCAAGTACTCGATCTGTTTACTGGTCCAGACTGTCCTTTAGAACCAGTAAACACCTACAAGGGCTCACGGCTGCAAGCCAACCCATAATGCTACAGTCCTAGATGCCCTCTCTCCACACTGCTGGGCTGTGGCCCTCTCCCCTGGGATATCAGGCTCTCAGCATGTAAAACATGTCAGTGCTGTGGTCCCTAATCCGGGCTAAACTCGGCTCAGCATGCGGATATACAGGCGTGGCTCCTGTTGAAGCTAAGCACAAGCACAGGCCTTTTTTAAGATCAACACATTTAAAAGGGTCTGTTGTCAAATGTCTTTGCCGACTCAAACTGCAGAGTCCGAATAAAGACCCTTATTCTGCAGTGGTGTCCTTTTCCTGATTGCAGAGCCAAAGCACAGTGCAGTCAGAGGACAACCAATGAGAATCAACAGGCACACAATACAGGTCCCCTCTGTGCCGCCTGTCTCAAATGCCCCGTTTATAGACCACGGGCTCCAACTCCCTCCCCCTGAGGGAACCTGTATCAGATTCAGACGTGATGTGCTTGTTATTGTATCACCCCATCAAACAAGACGACGCCATCATGACCACAACAACAAGGCCTCGAGTTCTATCTTTCATCCATGAGCGGCCATTATGGATGCTGCTGTCTGCAAGTGCAAATAATTACAGAGCAGCAGGAGTGTTACTGTGTGAATAATCCCTCCTTAAGAGCACCTGCAGAGCAGGCCTGTGCCGACAAGCTCACCTCTCTGAGAGAAAAACAAAACAAGACTCCCTTCTTCTCTCTCTCTCTCTCTCCCTCTCTCTCTCTCCCCCCCTCCCCCTCTCTCTCTCTCTCTCTCTCTGCTGAGTTATCACCATCACTCCTCAGGAGGTACCTCTGAGGGCAGCGGGGGTGGAGTCTGTATCTCAGCGAGAGGATCCCTCACTGGGGAGGACAGGAGAGATAAACTCAGCTTTTTCTCGCTTGTCTATCCCTGCAGGATCCCGAACAAAACCAGCTTTGTGCTCGGCCCTGGTCTCCCAGCTCATAATGGACGGCACGGAGTCCGTTTCTGTCCACAGTTTAACACTCCTCCTGAATTTATCGGCCAAAATGCCGCCCTATATTTCTTTTTCTGTGGTCTCTCATCTAAACCAAATGCAGACATGTTCATTACCTCTTAAGACGCAGGGGCCCTGGGTTTGTGTTCTCTCCCCCGCTACAGACCACCTAAACAATGAACCACGCCATGTTGAATTGGTACAGAGACAAACTATAAACAGATTCAGAATGCCTCTCAGCATTTTTTCTCAGTAATAACAGCTATCGTTCACCTCAGAACATTAGCGAAAACACCAGGACATGATACTAGAAGAGAGAAGGCAGGAAAAATATTCCTCCGACATGACAGCCAATGAGCACGTTAGCAATGCACCACACTACGCTGACTTGTTGCGTTCAAACGTTTGCCGCTCAGGCCTGTCACCTCGTCTCAGTAAAAAAAAAAAATTTAATTGCACCAGTTTTTGCACCCTCATTTAATTTAAGATCCTGGTGCACCGCCGTGATCTCGGAGCCCCGTATTTAGCCTCATCTGCTGAACTGATCCGTGACTGACACGTGATGGAGGATGCCTCGTCCTCGTGGGCACAGGTGCGTCAGCTAGCACGCTCCGCATGGCACGTGGAGCTCGGCCGACTACGTGCAGTCAGGATGCTGGTGTTCCCGCCTGCTTTATTTGCTAATGGAGTTCACCTAAGATGCTGTTGCCAGGAAAAGTTTGCACGGTGTCAGATGCAGTTACTCAGCTGGGTTTTTTTTGCCCAAACAGCTGCGGGACTTTGATGCACGTCAGCGGTGATACGCACTCGAAAAGCTGCAGTGTGACTGACGAGGCAGTGCTGCAACGCCCTCACATTTTTTTGGATTTTGCTTGGAAACGCACAGAATTAAAGCGCATAAATCAGTGAAGCAGGAATGACCTTTTCAAGCCAGAGGGATGAGCCCACAATAGCTCAGATTACCGATGAGAGCGCGCCTCGCGGGGAAGCCGCACATATGGAGGATATTTTAAGAAGGGAAAGTATTTTGATGACGGGCGCGCTTCAGTCACGTCTGCTCGGCGCTGGATGACTGCAGAGATCACCACGGACCTGGAGAAACAGCCCAGTCAGCCAATATAAACTTTAATAATTTGTGCTGTCTTTCTCCTTCAAAATCTTGTGGTTGTTTTCGAGGTTTTTATTTATATTGATTTCCCTCCACGCCGACGAATGCGGCATCGCCACATTGAGTTTTACCGTGCTGGTTTACTGTGTTTTCTATTCTTGATGGGAATTTCATTACTATGATCTCGCTGTTGGCCAACGGTGAAATACCCTCTGTAACTGCAGAAATATACTTCATAAATAATAAAACACACAAAGAAGAACTTAACCCGGCTCCACAGTTCAACACTGTTATATTGCTCTGGCCTTTTGATTCATTGCTTTTTCCTTGAAGGAAGTTCGCGTTTTGAGTCTGTTTTTGATTATGGCGGCACGATTTCTTGAGGATGTTCATTTGTTTTGATACCCTGGCCTCTCTCTCGGTGTGACGTCACACTCTCTCCTGCCCGGTGGAGACAGTGATGAGGCGGTAGAATAAGGACCTCAGTCTCCACACTGTCATGTGGTCTTTTCTTCACCATTACAGCAATCTGTGCACTAAGGGAACATCACAGAGCCAGTTTGCCCCAGCTCAAGGAGAAACCGCTCTCTCTCTCTCTCTCTCTCTCTCTCTCTCTCTCTCTCTCAGACAGACGAGGTTAAAGGGCTCCGCGGGCGGCAGGGGACGGGGGTGCGTTTGATGCCCTTTGTCATCCTGCTATTGTGAGCCTAAATTTTAAGCTCAAGGTCAGCGACTTTCAACTGGTGTCTTTTGTGTTGATTTCGGTCGCCCCCGCATCACGCAATCTTCCCTCCTCAGCTACCCCCTCTCCCCTCTTCTTACCCCTTTCAGCCCCCCATAACACCCCACCCCCACATCGAGCCTTCTGCTCCATTCCCCAAACTCTCCTGAGGCATCATGGGATACCTCCCCCCCATATGTCAGTGATAATGCTCATCTCCCCCCTGGACATCCTGTAAATACGGACCCAGAGAACAGCCCCCTCCGCGCAGCCAGGATTACAAAACGGTATTTTACCGTCTCTGCGGCCTGGACACTTTCACTCTCAGAAGGAGGCAATGAACACATGTCACCCCAGGGTACTCTGGGAGTTCAGTGTTTCTGGAAATGTCTTTTATAGCAGCAAAATCATGTCGCCACAGATTAAAACATGACCTGCGCTCTCCTGCCCCAGGGATACGCTTCTCTCTGGAGGGTTTGGTCTGAGATGAGGCGTAGGTTCATGTACACGTGATTTTTACTGCTCACGTTTGGCTCACTGCAGGCTTCTACAGCTGTTCTGACTGATTGTGCCACCCTCTTGCTGTTCCTCGGTGATTACTGCATTAGATTTGAGCGATAAATCTCAAGAATAGAAAAACAACACTTCTCACTGTTCACAATGTCCGTGTTAATCTGTACTGGGTCAGCAGTGTTTTGCTTTCCGGTGCTGTAGTATCATATTCCTCCTGGTGTGTGTGTGTGTGTGTGTGTGTGCATGAGTGCACTTGTCTGTGTGTGTGCGCGCATATGCGTGCACGTTCGCGCTTGTTTATGAGCGTGTGTGTGTGTGTGTGTGTGTGTGTGCGCGCATGTGTATGCGCACGAGCGTGTGTGCGTGCTCGTGTGAGCGTGTGTGTGAGCTTGTGCGAGTGCGGTTATGTTAGGACAGAGACTGGGATATGGGCCTGCAGTCCGATCCTGTGAAGAGTCTGTATTGCAGGGTTTTCCGCCTTGATGCTGATGTCGTACCCCAGACAGGAACAGCGGCTGTGATTCCCTCCGATCTGCAGTAAGAAGTGGCTTCGAGCTGCTCTCACTGTTTTCTCACTCTTCTGTTTGAGATTCACAACATGTCCGTCAGAGTATTTTTTCACAAGATAGTTTCATGGGTGTGATACCTGCAGCTCTCCACTGGCACTGCAGCCCGTAACCCAACTCCAAGGCGAGCAGTTGGGTTGAAACTGAGGTAAAGCCAGTCAGGAAACTGTTTCCTCTGTCCACAAACGCGTCGGCGGATGGATCTGTCAGCGATGTAATTACAGTGTGGCGTAAGCTGCAGCCGTAAACAGGTCAGGCTCAAGCCCCGGGGCCGGTGACTCACGAACGGCTCCGTTCAGGAACAAAGAACAATGGACCTTATGGAACCAGAAGTAACTCTTTACACTAAGGTCACATGACATGGCAGATAATGGCGAGCAGGAGTTGTTCATATTTCTTAATGATGTACAAACTCCTCAATTAAGCATGAAAATGACTTGGTAACAAAAGCAGTTATGGATCGTTTAATTTATACATTAGC
>CM056584.1:53510704-53585704 GCA_029721435.1 Gymnothorax reevesii | reverse complement strand
TTACGCTGGAGTTATAATCAGCCTGTTTGTGCTCAAGTCGCTGCACCTGAGGAGCGGCGAGGGAGGTAAGTCTGTGTGTGTGCATGTGTGTGTGTGTGTGTGTGAGACTGTGGGAGCGAGTGTTTAAAGCAAGCACGGATGACAGCGCCGGGTATTGACAGCGTGAGAGAGTGTGTGTGCAGGGGAAGTGTGTAAGAAGTTGCTGAACTTGTGCTCCTGTTGTCTCCTGTTGTGGGGGTTTCGGAGGAATGGCTGCGGGGGGGGAGTTGTTTCGGAGGAATGGCTGTGGGGGGTGGGGGGGGTGGGGGGGGGGATTCGGAGGAATTACAGCCTCACTCTGGGGGGGGGGATTCGGAGGAATTACAGCAGGTGATGTCCGTTTAGGGGAGATCGCTGGCCTCCATGGCAGGTAAAGAGCAGGTAATGTGAAGTTAAACAGGGACAGTCACCAAATCCACCGCTGTGCCAGGCATAATTTAGCATCCTTTGCATTTGCAGAGGTGCTTCATGGGATTGTGTTTTTTTCCCTTCAGCCCCTGCTCCACTTCCGACCAAACACACAATCAGACTGAACTCAAAATCACCAGAACAAGGGAGGCAATGACTTCTAGAGTAATTTATTTGAACCTTCTAACTGTACCAGTTTTATTTGACTGCAGTGTGTGTGTTTAACTCGGTGTTGCAGAGTGTTGCAGTATGTTATGCAGGTTTAATCTGTCAGAGTGAGGCTCGTTCCCAGGTGAGCGCGGAGACGGGAGGGGGAGCTGACAGAACAGCCTCGTACCGCGGCGGGATCTCTCTCTACTGCAATGCAGAGGAGAGGTGAAGTGAGGCAGCCAACACACACACACACACACACACACACACACACACACACACGCACACACATACACGCATACATGCTACACGTACTACAGCATTAGTATGCGCACACACAACCACACGCACGCACCAGCACACACACATGCATGCACACACATACACTACAGCGTTACCACGCACAGCTCCCTTCCGCAGTCATTTCGACAGTCAAGCTTGTTAGCAAATCTAGTTAAAAAATTAAAGACCTTCCCTGCTTTCCTGCGATCTCAGAAGGATTTGTGGGTAAAGGGTCATGTGCACAGATCATTCGAGGAATAATCTGTCTTGCTGTATAGTTTATGTTGCTGAATAACACAGATATGGATTTGAGCCGGAACGGGCTGCACACCACACTGAAAATGCTTCATCATGAACACGTCTGAGGAACAAATGCAAATAGACAGATGGCGATGCAAACACCCATTCTCCGATAGTCTGATAGCGTTCTCTGAAGCAGTGCTGCTCACGCGCCAAATGGACCACAGGTCACTTACACAGGAGAGCAAATATTGGCACAAGTCACACGCCAGTCAGATTTCTTTCACGTCACCGACAATCAACTATTTTGCTGCCATGGTGATCAATGTTAAGCAATCTGCAGGCGGCGCCTCCCAAAGGAAACAGTTCTCTTGCCAAACTGCAGGTAGCTGTACGTGTTTGAATTAAATGAATAATAGGGGATTGTAGCTGTATGTAAGACATTTGTCAGAGTAATAGACAACTTAGCTTTTAATCTGCCCCTTTAATTTCATGTATAGTCAAGGGTAAAAAAGTGTCTTTAGCGCCTACAGAAAACCAGCTGCTAGTCCCATCATGGTCAGAACTTCAGCTGCAGGGGTTTTGCCCTGCAAACTTGTCGGTAAAGGCTCCCCTGTGCTTGTACAGATGGTCAGATATCGTGTTCTCTCTCTTGAGTCTCAGTTCATTGATTTAAATGCCTCAGACTTCCAAAGGCTTCCCCCAAAACCAGTGATGTGGGGCCTTTGGTTGCCACGGTGAAAGCTTCCCCCAGAGGGTGCATCCAATCATGCCGAGTCTGCAGCGTCTCTGATTGGTGAGTAATGACATCACCACTGAAGTCACCCTCTCGGAGGACAGAGGTCTCTGGTGCCCCTAATGGGACACACCCCCTGTGTTTCTCTCCCAATCACAGGAGACCCCTCAGACTGGATCATTTTTCAGAAAATCTTACACCTGAAGGCATTTCATGTTAATTTTAGACACACAGTGGTTTTATAAATTTTGAGGAACACTGAATCCAAATCTGCTGTATGCCAAGCTCAAAAATGGACTAAAATGCCTCAATATTTAAAATATCCAAATGGCCGCTGACGCTGAGATTGAAACATACTTTTGTGCATATTTCTTTGTCTATACAAGTTAGAAACATGAATGAAATTCATGAAAATTTTTTGGGTTTTCAAGCATGAGGAATCCAATTAGATGACCTGTGTTTTGATATTGTATGTGGAATTTACCAAAAAGGGAGCATTTGTTGCAATAACAAATAAATAAATTTGCAATAAATGCAAATTTATTGACAATAAGAGAGGCAGATTATTGCTATTTAAGAACAAAGCATACATCTACATTTACTGTTCTGTTGCAGACATAATGCACAATTATTCCAAGTCATCATGGGAGTTCTGACAGTTGTTTTCAAGTTTCTTGCAGTTGCAAGCCTCAATGCATTCCATGCACACTTTCCAGTAGCTGCAGCGCTGACTGAGGCATCCCTTTGTGCATCTACATGAGGTGATTTCTCTGCAGGCTTTTGGGATTGGAGAAAGAGACATCGGCTGTGGTACCAACTGACTATCGACACGAGTCCATCCCATTTCTGTCACTGGTGGCAGATCTACATGCTGCAAATGTGCTTGATCCCACGCAGTTGCCTGATGGTGCGTACGCATGATGTGAAACACTGAGTCTCCTGCGCATGACCGACACAAAGCCGTTTGACTCGTCCTTAGTCACATGTATCAACTTCTGCCATCCCATATATTCTGCAGATGAATTTCTCAGCTGCTTTTATTGTTTCATCAGTTAGTGGACCATTTCCGATGCGAGCAAGATCGGCACGATGCCGCGTGAGAAATTGCCAGGGGCCACAAAACTGAGACACACTGTCACAGCCAGTAATGACATGAAAGGCAAGTATTGTGTCCAACTGGTCATTGGTTAGCAACATCCGAATCTCACGTATGGGCATATACTTTGGTGCCTTTGATGTCCCAGCAGTCATGTAGAGATGCGTACATGCTATTCTGTCATCATGAGCCAGAAGTAGAAGGAGTACATCTGTGTCACGCCCAGACACAACTATTCTCCATATCAACATGGATGCGGCACAAGATACTGTCAGTCGTGTATCAGCTTGCTCAAAATCTGCCACCAGGTCACCATCTGAGGAGTGCGAATGAGTTGATTTAACTGTAGTTGTGAATGAGCTGATTTAACTGTAGTTGTGTATCAGCTGATTTAACCTTCCTCTTGTGTTCGGGTCGCTAGTGACCCGTTTTCAGGTTTTAATTGCATAAAAGTACCACATAAATTTGTTTATTGCATCAAAGTTTTTTGACTTTGTCAGGAACCTCTATTTAAACAAAACAAAACTATTTTTTTTCACAAAATTATAAAATGCTCTGGTTAAAATGATGAAATTTGTGGTGTTGGGGTAAATTTTGACTTGGTTATGAAGATAAGAACAATAATTGGAGTTGAAACTGAAATCATAAGCGCAAAACCAATATTTCCATGAATAAAGAAGCTCAACAACGTAACCAAGTGATGAGAAACAAATGGAATGATAAATAATTGTTTTAGTGTGTTTTACAGCTGATTTTTAGACCAGGGTCAAAACTGACCATAACACCATTGATGGATGCAGAAAGCTAACAAGAGGAAGGTTAAATTGAAGTCAAGGGGTATACTAACAAAAAAGGCCCAGGGGCCCACACCAAAAAATATTAAAACCAATATTTTCATGGATAAGGAAGCCTAACAATATAACCAAGAGAATAAAAACAAATTGGAGGAAAAAAAATTTAAGTGTATTTTACAGCTGATTTAAAACACGGGTCAAAACTAACCCTTAGGGCAGGCCATCAATGGTTGCAGAAACGAACACAAGACGAAGGTTAACTGTAGTTGATTCAGAAAAACCACCTGGATTTGCGATGGGCTTATCTTCTGGACACTGATCAGTGAGAGGTTTTGAGAGCAGTGGAGCAGGATCAGCTTTATCGTCTTCAAGTGACAAAAAGCCAGACCTGTCGGACAGTAAAGGAACCGAGTTATTTTCTATTTTGTGACGTACTGGTTGGTGATGTTCCTTGCGTTTCATTCTTGTACCAGTTTTGATTGATTCAGGTTAATATCTGTTAAAGACAATTTCAACCCTTTAGTACCTTGCTCCCATCTTGAACACAGTGTTAGTAAACACTGAGGCGTATTCACCAAAAGTTTTGATGTCAGGTGACTTTCCGAGTGCCATCACCAGTGCTTGGCCATCTATGATCAGGCAGCTTGGTTCATCAAGTGTAAAATATCCTTTGGTTTGGACTTGTTCTGCCAGTAAATTAGCCAGCAAAGACTTGTTTGTCAAATGAATGCTACCATTTGTAGTGGCCGGCGCCAGTGGTACAGGCGTGAGTTCATGCTGCAGGATACTTTCCAAGTTTACTTGGCGACCTGCACTGTGTGCTGTTATATGTCTTTGCAGGACGTTCCTGTCCTCTTTCATTGCGTCCCGTTTGTCCTTGGATGGTTTTATAAGTTCAAATAAGGAGGTAAATGTCTTTGCTCTGTCTTTTGAATCGGCAATTTCAGATTGACATGCTGGTCACTGTCTGGAGGTGTACATAGTCGTCTTTCTACAAAGATGCTCAATTGTTCTTTACCCAGGCATTCTGCCCCAAGCAGTGATTCTTGTATTTCACTGGTGACCACATCCTTGCTGTGTGACCGTGCGTTCAGGATCTACTGGGGAATCCAAAAAACGTATGCCTTTTTTGGAGTCCGAGTCAAAGCCAGAAAACACAGAAAATGCCAAACCACAATACGAAATCCAAAAACAGTGTCGACTAGACAGGCAGGGGTCAGAACCAGTAAGACAGATGAGCAGAGGTACAAAAACGATAGGCAAAAAGTCGTAGTCGATGAACAAAGCCAAGGGTCATACACACAGCATCCAAACACAGAAATTGTGGTCATACAAAATGGGTCGAAATCCAGAAAGACAAAAACAATACAAAAAGGGCAATGGAAAGAATCAAGGTTGGACAATCCAGTAGAAGAGAAACAATACTCAATGGCATACAAGGCGCTCTGCACAAAGAAATATTGATCAACGTTCTGACAAGAGCTGTGAGTGAAAAGACGGCTTAAATATGCATAGAAGAAGTCACATGCTGAATCAGACTAATTACAATGGGGGAATCACTTGAGGGAAACCCTAACCACGAAAATAGGCAAAAGCCAAGACACGGACGGGAATCACACAGAAAGCCTATGACATTTAAACAGCTCCGGTCCAGGAGTTCTATGTGAACAGATAACGAGTGCAGGAAAGTAATTAAGCAGGTGCGAGAAATTCTCGCTGAAACTCAGGAGAAGAAAGGGAGAGCTGAGCAAGAGGAGGAGATTAGAACAGGGCGATTTCTGAGAGGGAATTAGTCTAAATTAGCAACGGTGCAACTTTACATATTTAACTACAGTGCTCGTTGATAAATTAGTTATCTATACACATGGATTAGTTGTGTTAGTAGTCTATGATACAAAATACAAATGTTAGTCTTGTTGGTAATCAGAACAGAAAGATGAAGGAAGTAAACGAGAATTGAAGTAATATTTTAAACATCGGAATTCATTTAAATCACCCGAAGTCAGTGAGCAGGGAAGACGGACTGAACCAACTAGATCACAAGACAGGGGAGACAAGTGCAATGGAACTGAGAAATGGACTGAACTAAAACCTGAGAATTACAATAACCAAAAAGAATAAATAAAAGACAAAATCATGAACACAGAACCTGAACATAAACATGACCAAAAACCATAACCATGGCATGCTGATGATGTTTTTCACAGAGTCACTGTCATCTGCAAACACACCAGGCCGTCTGAGTGATTCAACCAATTTCTTTTTGTCAGCATGCGACTTTCTCCATACTGCAGATAACCCCAAAGCAAAAAAAGCACATTAGTGACTGACTTTTGCCAAATTGCTCATCATATTTGATATATTTCTGAAAGAAATTTACATTTTTGGTGGTTTTTACCCATTTTACGCCAGAACACACTATCCTATTGGATTTCACATGCTTAAAATTCTATAAAAAGACATTTCATTGGTGCTTGCATAGACAATAAGATATGCACAAAGGTACATTTTATTTCTATGTCGACGGATATCTTGGATTTTTTCAATTTTGAGGCGTTTTCGGCCATTTTTGTGCTTGACATACGACAGATTTGCATCCAGCACCCCATGAAACACCTAAATGACTGTATGCCATAAATAAAGATTTATTGAAGGAACATTTTTGGTCTTTAACCCCCTAAAGTCCAACATCCCCATGGCGGTAACACCGGCGTTACGGGATATTTACATGATGTGCTGTGAGTCTCTGACCCTTAAACACATAAGTGCTTTCAAGCTGACCCTGTTAAAGATCGCTTGATCAATAATCACACAATTTATTTACCGAATAATCGACACCAATATATAAGCCTGTGATCATTAAGACAGTATTAAGAAATGACGAATCACTGAAGGGTAACATTGACAACAGAATTAATAGTGATATTGTATGGTCATATAGTATGCATGCCATGCGTCCAACATTCAAGGTAGCAAAGTCATTCATTAGGTCTTTGCACTTACGCCTCTGGGAAAGTTGTTGGAAGGCTATAATTTGAGATTGTTTGAACGGCAGTTATCTAATTGAACAAAATATTAACCTTATCTAAATACCATCTTCAGCAGCATTTACTGCTTGACACTCTACTTCAAGATTTAATTGATTACTGGCCATGCAATCTCGTAGTCCTCCACCTTGACGCAAAGCTACATGTCATAATCATTAATGGCGACGCAGCTTATTGGAAGCCAATTTGCTCAGTATTAATTCGGTTTAATATCCGATTCTTACTCGGAAATAGGTGAAGTGTTAATCTGGATTTTGATAATGTCACTGGTCACAGAAAGAGTTTTATTTTTACCTGAGCAGCCTTAACACGCACACCTAAGTGCACAATACCACATTTTTACTCCTGGATGAGCAAAGCTTAGGAGTTAGGAGATATAATGTGCTTTAAGGTGAGGTGATAGCAGAGCCAATATACCTCCGATGACAACTCGGGAGGTGAAGAGATTAAGGAACAATTAAACCTGAAAGCTACGATCAAAATGTTTGTTTACCTATGAGTATGCAGTGCAAATATTAACCAATTTTGTCTTTGCATTAATTT
Organism: Gymnothorax reevesii; assembly: GCA_029721435.1. NCBI lineage: Eukaryota > Metazoa > Chordata > Actinopteri > Anguilliformes > Muraenidae > Gymnothorax > Gymnothorax reevesii. Next base: position 53,578,369 of record CM056584.1, on the reverse strand, counting down.
ATGTGATGTACGGGTAAAATTACCTATTTACCAAGAAAAACAATACAATTTTGATTTTTGAAAATTTGAAACACCTGGTGGAACATGTTAAAGAACACAAGCTACACCCTCTCCTCCCACTTCCACACAATAACAGACCCTTAATTGAGCACAGGCTAAAGATACAAACTCGAGCGCAGGCTGAGTGTCCAGGCTCGAGCCAAGGCTGAAGATACAGACTTGAGTACAGGCTCGAGCCAAGGTTGAAGATACAGATTCGAGTACAGGCTGAGTGTACAGGCTTGAGCACAGGCTGAAGATACAGACTTGAGCGCAGCATGAGTGTACAGGCTCGAACACAGGCTGAAGATACAGATTCGAGCGCAGCCTGAAGATACAGACTCGAGCACAGGCTGAAGATACAAGGCTTATTCGAGATGAGCCAAGTCTGCGCAGATTCGACCACTGGCGATCGGCGCACAATGTATGCCATTTAGTTTTGTGTCCGACTTCATCCCTCCTTCCTCTGACGTATTACAAAAGTGGACGGCGATAAAATTGCGATAGCGAGGCGGCCACAGTTTTTAGAGCCAGACGCTGTAGTTGCTCTCCATCGACTGCACCGCTTGGCTCTAACCTGATCTAACAGCTGATTGGTTTAGAGGTTGGCTCAACAATATGACGTTTTATATACACTCTCTACCTGTATTGATTTTATTCATGGATTTTATTTGTCAGATTTGAAGGTTTAGTCTGGTTACAGAAAACGTGTGGCTGATGGTGACGTTTAATTGAGATTCATGTCACAGATCATGAACTGAATATAGTCTATTGTATATTAACACTGCGCTGTTTTATTTATTGAAGTATTTAGCAGCACAATATTTCTGCTGAGTGGGATGTGAGGATTTTTAGGGGGACACCCCGGGTGAATATGATGTACGTAATTGTGTGACTTCCTGAACATTCTCTCAAGGCTGCTGGAAACTGTCCGACTTGACTGCAGCTTGTTGTCACCGCCCCCTGCTGCAGCCCCCTGCTCTCGTCTACTTTCCAGGCGAGGCGCAGTCCATCTCGAACGAACCTACAGACTCTACCGCAGGCTGAGTGTACAGGCTTGAGCACAGGCTGAAGAGACAGACTCGAGTGCAGGCTGAATGTACAGGTTCGAGCCCAAGCTGAAGATACAGACTGGAGCACAGGCTCAAGATTCAGACTCGAGCACAGCCTGTAGATACAGACTCGAGCACAGGCTGAAGATACAAACTCGAGCGCAGGTTGAGTGTACAGGCTCGAGCACAGCCTGAAGATACAGACTCGAGCACAGGCTGAAGATACAAACTCAAGCGCAGGCTGAAGATACAGACTTGAGCGCAGCATGAGTGTACAGGCTTGAGCACAGTCTGAAGATACAGACTCGAGCACAGGCTGAAGATACAGACTCAAGCATAGGCTGAAGATACAGACTCGAGCGTAGCCTAAAGATACAGACTCGCGTGCAGCCTGAGTGTACAGGCTCAAGCACAGGCTGAAGATACAGACTCGAGCACAGACTGAAGATACAAGCTCTGTCATGGTTTGGGAGCTTTGAGAGCTCTGTTTGTTACTCTCGTCTGGGACGATATCGTTTTGCTCCCTATCGAATTCCTGGTCCAGCTGGCAGTAATTAGGGGCGTTACCCAGACTCTATTTAAGCTCCAGTTTCACCTCGTGTTCCTTGCTAGAGTGTCAGTGCTTCTTTGGCGCTTTAGCCGTAAAGGTCTCTTGGGAGATTATTGTTAGGGACTTAGCTGCATAACAGGGTCAGTGTTAGTGAGTTTGATTTATTTCCTTTTTCTTTTGTTTGCCTCGAGCTCGCCTGTTTTCTACCACGGATGGCGTCTGGTCCGTTGGTAGCGCGAGCCTCGTTATTTCTATCTCTTTTTAGTCTCTCAACACGCTGTGAAATTTACCTTTTTATATTTGGCCGCTGCTCTTGACTTCTACCTCAAGCAGCTATCACAGGCTCGAGCACAGGCTGAAGATACAGACTCCAGCACAGGCTGAAGATACAGACTCCATCGCTGGATGAGTGTACAGGCTCGAGCACAGGCTGAAGATACAGACTCCAGCACAGGCTGAAGATACAGACTCCAGCGCTGGATGAGTGTACAGGCTTGAGCACAAGCTGAAGATACAGACTTCAGCACAGCTGCTAAGGCCACTGAGGATTAGCTTTGCCTGCGAAAGTGTTCTTGTTGGTACTGCCATGTCACCGTAAAGGATAAAATCAGTTGATGTATTGCTGCGACCTTCTCTGGGGTAATCAGGTAACATCACTCTGGTCGGGGCAGGTTAACTCCTTCGACAGAAGGCTATTGTTCCAATAACCACAGCCCTGGCAGAGTCCTCCGCTAACACAATATCATTTATTCTCAGAGTACAGACCGGAGGCCATGGTGATCTCATTATCTGTTATTGCCGTTGTCACACCATTTGCCGCATGTGCTAGAAAACTCCCCTAGTCATCAGTGAGGCTCCATTAACTATCGATGAGACTGAAGCGTTATAGCTCTGCTGTTGCCTGTCAGTATAAATGGTGAACTACCCCATGCGGGAAGATCTGTGCCAGAAAAGAAACAGCTGCTTGCAGGAAATGACATCAGTGTCTCCCGTCCTCTCGCCAATTACCGGAGCCATATCACCTGGCCCAAATAAAATGTGCATAAACAAACAATATCTCTGCTCTGCCTGATTACTTGTGAATTTCTATATCTAGTTCCTGTGTGTCTTACAGCTTGAAAAAGATGCCCTTGGAGGATGTTTGTGTTTGAAGGAAAGTACAGTTTGCTGGAGACTTAATGAGTGGTTTGGGTTCACAGAAACGGCACTGCCCTTGAGAGAGAGAGAGAGAGAGAGAGGTGGGAGGGATAGATTAAGGGAAGGAGGGAGAGGTGAAAGGGTGAAGATAAATCTAGTCTTCGTGTGTCTTTGGTGCAGTAAAAGGAGTCACAGGCGAACACAACAGGCTCATTCTTTATTCTGTGGCCTTGCATTATTCAGGTTGGTCTAACTGTGAGAGAAACAGCCTTTTAATGCAGACTGTGATGAATAGAGACTGTGATGAATGGAGATCTTTAGTTTAAATGTACGCCGGTAGGCTTGGAGACGGATGTGCGTCTCTCAGACATCTCTCCTAAAGATTTGCACAGGAAAGCTATGAACGTACGCTCACCACTGGCAGTCGGCCTTAAGAGTTAAGGAGACTATGTGCTTGAGACTGTGCACTGCAAAGTTCATGATTCAACCCCGTCTGCCCAAATTCAGTAACAAACTCCAAAGCTCTGTCTAGTCTATCCTCTTCCGTATAGCCTGATCGACGGTCTAAACAGACCCATAATCCTGTGTGATGATGAGAACAGACCCACAATTCTTTGCTCTCATCTCATGCACGTGTGCAGGCCAGAGGAGCCATCGCCCTTCTCCATGTCAGATCTGCGTCTGGAAACCATCACATGCTCCAGTCATTACCAACTATAACTCCTACCCGCCCGCTGTCGAGTGGTCTCCTCTGACTAAAGTAAAAATGCCACGTGCCGCTCGGCGAATCTGCCCGGTAACCGCAGAGGTCCACGTGGCAGCGAGGAGAGATCAGGCACTCTCGCTCCATGCGGCCCAAGCTAAAGATAGCACTGCGCTAACGGGCAGGACGACGCCCGAGTCTCCCGAGGATAAAACAGAGAGAAAACAAACATTGCAAAAATACAGAGAGAGAGAATGACCTGTCAGAGAGAGAGAGAGAGAGAGAGGGGAAGGATATGGTGAGAGAAGGGGGGGGGGGGTAGGATGTATAGGAGTAAAAATGAGGCTGTAGCCCCTCTGTTTCTCCTCAGAAACAGCTTCATACAGCCTGGGAATCCTCTCCTGACCCCCTGAAATAAAGAGTCAGCTGATAACAGGATTTAAGGGGGATTATCAGCAGCTGTACACAGCTGGCAGGTATAAACACAGCATTACAGCATCTGGGAGATTTGGCAAAGTCACGAGGCGTCAGTGGTCGGAGAGCAGGACTACGATCTGGGCCGAACTGCTGCAGGAAGTAGGCGTAGGTGCAGAATAGATAAAACGTCTTCCCAGAAGCTGTAAAAATTCTGCCCATGTGTGATTCGCTGATTAATTTTTATTGCAGAAAAGATTTTTTCAAAGATTACTCACTCAATTTTATGTCACATGTATTCATACTCGCAGACTACACTCAAAACTTAGAAGGAACTCACAGTCCGCAGCCCTACTTAACCAATCCCTAAAGTTTATCTTTTTTAAAGTTTGCTGAAAACGCAATGTGAGTTTTTGATGTAATATGTTGACTTTATAATGTGACATCACTAATCACCAAAGAAACATTTCCTCACCAATTTCTAACTGAAGTAAAAATGTCATCCCTCCGAGGACGATCGTTTCCTTGAGAGGTCTGAGGACCCACCATTTTAAAGAAATTTAGAAAAACCCACAACTTATGATGTCAATGGGCAAATCTGACAGGGGGTGATCTCAAAAATTATCAATATTTTGTAATAACATTGAATTATAAAGTCTTTGAAATTGGGTTAATTTCATTTTTAGCATTTACAGCAAGCAAATTTGACATTAATATACATTTAGCCAAAAAGCCATTATGTTTTTACGATGTTGTGTTCCAAAAAATGATTTACTTCTAGAAATTAATATTGCTTTCATCCTTGCTAATTTTGGTCCAAATTTTGATGTGTAGTTCTGAAAACATTTTTGTCGACAGACAGACTACAGAACAAGGAAGACGCTGGCAATTAAATCAGCCGTATGGATCCAACTTAGTTGGTGGGGTGAACAAATACCAAAAACCACAAACAAACACAAACCCGCTTCATTCAGGAATGATGCCCGACTTCCGTATTTATTCAGCTGAAACTCTGCGCCACATCTTCCTTCCCGATCACAGTGGAAAACGTTTCAGATGAAGAGAAGATTAATTTCCTGTGAATCTCCAAAGCCTGGCATCTCTGATGTAAAGGAAGGGCAATAATTACAGGAGCATAAATATATCAGTCTGTGCTATAAATGAATGCTGAGTACGGCTTTGTGCTCATGTCTGTACTGGCCTGCTAATCCCACGGCTGCAGTAGGCTGTAAATAGACTGTACTTAAGACCCCTCCATTTCCTAAAGCAGGATCATATCGGAGAGAGAATGAGAGAGAGAGGGGGAGAGAGAGAGAGAGAGAGAGAGAGAGAGAGAGATGGGACGGGCTGTGGCTGAAGGATCTCGTTTACAGTGCAGTGAACATCTGAGCGATGTACACTGCTCCAGCTGTCGGGGGGAGAGCTGGGTAATGTTCTTCAGTTTGTTCAAATCTGAGGATTTGCTCATAGAAGCTGGTCATGCGGTTTATCAACCGAACGCATGTGGAAGAAAAAATAAAATGATATGTGCAAGCTATGGCTCCCACTGTTTACTCAATTTAATGTCCAATCATTATAAAACTCAAATCGGGCACAAATTCTCATAATTATCCACCCGCCTGCCCACATCACAGCTCATGTCCGCCGTAACCTCCTCTTTGTTGCCATGACATAACAAAACAGAAATGTTTACTGGCACAAACAGATGAGCCATTCAATGCATAATGAGAGGCCAGTTCAAGCTTTTCCAGTCCAGTAACCTTTATGAAAAAAAAAAAATCTCTTTACTCCTGAACAAAAATGAGTAAAGCCTCTTCAGAAAAGAAGACGATTTACTGCTCATGGTAAAGAACAGAACTGATCTCTGATCAGCAGGTCACAAACTCAACCCATCGCTGCATCTATTCTAAACTTACAAAAAACTCTTACCTCCAACTTTTTATTTCATCTGAACTTCCTGACCATGGAACAGATGATGGATGCATGTCAATGTATCGATGAGGGTGCAAAATTACTCTGAGGAACACATCAATAATCAATGTTCATTACTGCGTGGAAATTGTGAAATGGGGGATGGGTTGTCACATCTGAACCCGTTTGAATGATGACTTGTCAATAATTAGAGCGCAGAACCACAAAGGAAAGGTGCTATAAAAACGCAGCTCACCGGGGAAATGAGTCCTTTTGTCATTTCCTTGCTTCACCCACAACGGCTGTGTCCCCTTCATTCAATCATGCGTCCGGTGTGATGTCATCCATGATGCGTAACGTCGTTTACGAGGTCCTCATTATTGACACATCCAATCACAGGTTTGTGTGTGTGTGTGTGTGTGTGTGTGTGTGTGTGTGTGCACGCACGTGCATGCGCGAACCAGGCAGTTTGCAGTGTGTATAACCCTTGTTGCTGTAATTAATGACCACTGTAACTGATGACACAGCAAAGAATCCGTGGGTGATCATTACCTCTCTGCTGAGAGTTAGAAACCGCAATCTACTCATTTCTTCTTTGAAGTACAAAGTAAAGAAACTGTAATTAGAGTTGAATGGGAGAGAGAGAGAGAGAGCTAGCTAAAGCTGGATGTTAGCTGGATAAGATTTCAGAGAACTTGAAATAGGCCCAGGACGTGCTACTCTCTGAAGGTTGAAATTTGGCCGAACTGCCTCCATTGAAAACCTGCAAATTTATTGACTTGGCCGTGTCAGCAGGATAATGATCGTGGCTATTAAATTTATCCTGTCCTCTCATTAATCTCTCGTTTTAATGAGGCCCTGATGTGTGAGTAGAGCTCGGGGAGTTTTTAGTTTACCGGGTGATGCTGTCCCGAATACAGTGGTGGGGTTGCTGAGGGCTTAGGCAGAAATGGCCTTAATTTTATGAAAACATAAATTAAAGAGCAGGGAAATGTACTTAAGCTGAGAAACGCTGTCCCCAGACATTGTGTGAAATCCACCTCTATGGGGCATAGAAACCCCAAAAATTGACCGGACAGAATCATCTTCCTTTTTTTGACTGACATGAGGTGTGGGTGCAATAGAACTGCAGTTGGGTCACCGTGGGTTCAGTAATGTTGTCAACCAATTTATTCAATAATTACCTCTTCTGGCATTTAATTTGTTGTGATTGTTACGGTCCAACCAGGATTGGTTACGGTCCAACCAAGTGTAGAGGCAGACAACAGTGCAGCAGGTCGTCTATTGACAACTTATACGGCAGTGAATGAGACAGAAGCCTTGAGGAAAAATGTGGAACGGCAACCCGGATCAGGATCGCGCAGCTTGGTGCTGAGGCTACAGACACCGCTGTGCTGTCAATCACAGGCCAGTGGCTACCGGAGTAACAGCCGGGCGGACGGCACACTTTGCCGGCACTGAACTGTCCCACCAGAGGATGGAGCTGCTTGAGGGGAAGTTGGTTCCAATCCTGATGACCGTTGAAGGATTGGGAGCTTGTTCTTAACAAACTGGACAGGGGAACAGACTTTGAAGGGTTAACAGGGACGTGGCTCTAATACTGGACCCTGCTTTGGCTTAGGAGCTTGTTGTAATTAAATTGGAGATGACAAACTGAACTAAAGTTGGTGTATCTTGAGTGCAGTCCCAATCATGGACCCTGATCAGGTGTGGACGCTTATTCGAATTAACTGAGTAACAAGAGAGGATTTTAAGACCTGCTGTGATAAAAATACACACCGCATGCAACAACGACAAAGTTTTCACTAGTAATACTGAATGGTTTCTCAGCACGAATGGCAATTTACAATCCAGCAACTTGCCACATAGGGCAGAGGGCTTAAACACCCATCACATGGCTATTAGAGGATAGCCATGAAACGAGATACAGCCGAGGGCGGGGCAGACGCATGAGACGTAAACCAATCACAACACGCGTGCGCCTGATAGACATACAAGTTGCTGAATTGAGATGAGAGACACAGGGATTTCACTTGAGGGTTATGGCTACAGTGATTTTACATGGCCATTTGCCAATAAAAGCATTTCTTTCTTAAAACTGGGAGCCTGGCAGCACCTATGAGCCCTTGTCTGCCCCCCCCCCACAGGTCCGACACACCTGGGTAGGGTCTGGAGCGAGGAGAGGACGTGCAGGTGATCAGAACAGCCTTCATTTCTGTCTCTGCTCAGAGAAAAGCAGATTCAGAAGTTTGATGCATCGCAGGCTGCTGTAGTTGGTGGTAAAAAGGTGCTGGATTACGCATGAATAATGGATTCTGCACTTACAGAACCGCACGGCAAGCGAGCTGGAGAGTGTACCGATTATCATACGTCCTGCGGTCTGTCAGGGCTCAGGGCCGAGGCTGGCCAATCAGAGATGAGCCAGTTCCATTTAACATGCAAATTCAGCTGCAGGGCCAGCTGGGCGCTTTGCATTAATGCTAATGTATCAGCGTGTCACTTCATCTCGGATACAGTCTCGTAATTCTCACGTCCTCTGTGCATCTGTTCCTTTGAGATTCAGGGCACCTTTTGTGGCACCTTCAAACTAATACTAGAGGGCATTTTAAAACACAGCACTTAAACCACTTTGAACAGGCATCAATTTTTAATTCCCAGAAGCTCTTGTGGAAACCAGAGGCCATTTCAGCCGAGTGAGGTAAGCCAGTGATGTCAACATGTCAAATTATATAATCGGCTGGAGAGAAGCTGGTAGGACTGTAAGAGCGGAGAGTCCAAGCTCAGGAAATGAGTCCAGTCTGGACATGCGATTCTAAAGCCCTGCGGAAGAACCAATGTGTCGTGTTAAATGGCTGATCTCATTGGTGGAGGGAAAACAGATCCCTGGTTTCTCAACTGCATCAGTGGGCAATTAGAGGACCCCAGTGCATGCTGGTCCTGACAGGAGACAACACTGAAATACTTCTTGGCGTCAGTCCGCCATCAGCCTTAGAAGAGCTGCTTACAGGGGGAAACATCACTGAGCTCCTGTGGGGCCACTGGTCCTCTGCGGGGAAGCTCCTCTGAGACTCGTAAAGACAGACGAGTCACTGCGCCTGGTAACAGTCCCCAGAGATCATGACTCACTCAGCTGTTCACATCCTCACTTCACAGGATGATCTCACCCCAGCTGAGAGAGAGAGAGAGAGAGAGAGAGAGAGAGAGAGAGAGAGAGAGAGAGAGAGAGAGAGAGAGAGAGAGAGAGAGAGAACTTGTTCCTCAGGAGTAATTGTTTAACACAGATTTCTTGTTAGAAACACTTCCATAATATGGGACTGAGGAGCCTTTTACTTGCATTAATGCCAGAATAAAAATCCTGAAAAATCATTACTTATCCTGTTCGGGGTGTGTACTCTATATCCATTTAATGGGACTGTGGTCAGGCCTGGTCTTTCAAAGCACACACCGATTTAGGTCATCAGTCTAATCACAGGTGATGTGCACTTATTTGAAACTGGACTGAAAATACTGATGTGCAAGTTTGTCTTTTGTAAGACCGTGCCTCTGGCTTAGGTCTCATCTTTAAATGCCAAAGCAGTAAGTCACCTGTCATTCGGCCTCTTGCGTGCAGAGGAGTAACACTGACCCCCTTTCGCTGCTCTGGACCAGATTAAACCAGTCGCAACTGCTGTGATTTCTGGTCTCTGAGGGGCACAGCACAGGTCATCGAGGGGGCGATGCTAACGCTAACGAGATTAGCCTTGCGCAAATCTAATCCATTCACTCTTCCTCTGTATCTATGAGAGGAAAGTGTGTGTGTGTGTGTGTGTGTGTGTGTGTGTGTGTGCATGCGTGTGCCATGTTTACCTACCCTTGCATGCACCAGATGTCGCCAGAAGACATGGAATTGCAGATTTCTTTGTACTTGTGGGGGCATTTTCAGGTCCCCACAAAAAATTGAGCTATTTTTGGGTTAGGGTTAGAGAGAGGGGTTTGGGAATGAATGCAAGTCTATGGAATGTACCCAATGTCCCCAATGTCGCAAATGCGTGCGTGTGTGTGCGTGTGCGCGCGTGTGTATGTATACTCAGCAACAAAAGTTTCTGTGACACCATTTATGTGTATGTTATAAATGACACGCAAAGATCTCAATGCAATCAATATGTTTATTTAACAGGAGAAACACTGACTTTTCAGTGCCAACGTCACTCAAAACGAAAAATGTCATTTTCATGCGTCATGAAGCACTTGTCTGACGTCTAACCAATTGTGACCTTCACACTTCAATACCGGGTGTGACTTCCTCGTGCCATGATGCAAGCAACGCATCTCCGGCGCATGGACCGAATCAGATGTGCCAGAAATTGCTGTGGGATGTCATTCCAAATCTGACGTAGACGTTGTCGCAATTCCTGGAGTGTAGCTGGCGGGTTATCCAACCGCCGCAAACGTCGATCCATCTCGTCCCAAAGATGCTCGTTTGGGGACATGTCTGGGGATCTGGCTGGCCATGGCAGGACATTGACATGTTGTTGCATCAGATACTGCTGTACAATCCTTGCAACGTGTGGTCTGGCGTTATCATGTTGCAGCGTTATTCCGGGACCATATTGCATCAAAAACGGTACCACCAATGGCCGTAGCACTTCATCGCGATATCTTTGACCTGTCAGATTTCCATCAATAACAAGCAAATCTGTTCTGTTTCTAGCCGTGATCCCTCCTCAAATCATGACACTACCACCTCCAAAACGATCAAATTCCTGAACACAGTTGTTGGCATAACGTTCTCCACGTCGACGGTCTACACGTAAACGACCATCACATCGGTTAAGCATGAATCTTGATTCATCAGTGAAGAGTACAAGATCCCACTGACGTTGGAGCCACTGGCGATGTTGTTGTGCCCACTGTAGACGCAGTCGTCGGTGTTGTACTGTGAGTATTGGACGTCTTGCTGGCCGACGTGGGACAATGCCAAAATGACGGAGACGGCGACGGATTGTCTGTGCAGACAGTCGCCTCAAACCAGGTATCGTTCTTGCAGTTATGGTTGCAGGTTGGAATCGATTTCGGAGATGGGTTGTTCGAATCCAGTTGTCCTGTCTGGGAGTGGTTACTCGTGGACGGCCGCTGCGAGGACGGTCTCTGACATGTCTTGTCTGCTGAAGACGCTGCCATAAGTTCCAAATGGTGTTTCGGTGGACATTCAGGCGATGAGCAACTTCCCTCTGCCAGGTTCCGGATTCAATCATCCCAATGGCCTTCCACCGATCATTTTCAGACAGTCTTGGCATTTAGAGGGTAGAGTTCCTGATCCGAAATGGCTGTGTTTTCGATAAGTGATGCTTCCGTCGTTCATCAGGCACAATGTGAACATTCCAAAAATTCTCCTCTTTTATTGCCATCCACAAGCATGATTTACGCACATTTTCACGTGCAAAGTCATTTTCTCGCATTTTCGTGATTTCCATTTCAATGTTGTGTTTACGTGTACTGTTTCAGTCTGATATCACCATGTATGACAATTTCATAATTGCGTTATGAAAAATAATTAACAATATTGGTGTCACAGAAACTTTTGTTGCTGAGTATATGTGTGTGTGTGTGTGTGTGTGTGCTAGAAGACTGAGGGCTTTCACTCAATTTTCAGTCTCCAGATACAAAACCAGTGAAGTTGGCACATTATGTAAATCGTAAATAAAAACAGAATACAATGATTTGCAAATCCTTTTCAACTTATATTCAATTGAATACACTGCAAAGACAAGATATTTAATGTTCAAGCTGGGAAACTTCATTATTTTTTTTTGCAAATAATCAATAACTTAGAATTTAAAGGCAGCAACACATTGCAAAAAAGTTGGCACAGGGGCCTTTTTACCACTGTGTTACATCGCCTTTCCTGTTAACAACACTCAGTAAACGTTTGGGAACTGAGGAGACCAATTTTTGAAGCTTTTCAGGTGGAACTCTTTCCCATTCTTGCTTGATGTACAGCTTAAGTTGTTCAACAGTCCGGGATCTCCGTTGTCGTATTTTACGCTTCATAATGCGCCACACATTTTCAATGGGAGACAGGTCTGGACTACAGGCAGTAGTCTGTACCCTTTTACTACGGAGCCATGCTGTTGTAACACGTGCAGAATGCGGCTTGGCATTGTCTTGCTGAAATAAGCAGGGGCGTCCATGAAAAAGACTTTGCGTGGATGGCAACATATGTTGCTCCAAAACCTGTATGTACCTTTCAGCATTAATGGTGCCTTCACATATGTGTAAGTTGCCCATGCCTTGGGCACTAATACACCCCCATACCATCACAGATGCTGGCTTTTGAACTTCGCGCCGATAACAGTCCGGATGGTTCTTTTCCTCTTTGGTCCAGAGGACACGACGTCCACAGTTTCCAAAAACAATTTGAAACATGGACTCGTCAGACCACAGAACTCTTTTCCACTTTGCATCAGTCCATCTTAGATGAGCTTGGGCCCAGCGAAGCCGGCGGTGTTTCTGGGTGCTGTTGATAAATGGCTTTCGCTTTGCATTGTAGAGTTTTAACTTGCACTTGCAGATGTAGTGACGAACTGTAGTTACTGACAGTGGTTTTCTGAAGTGTTCCTGAGCCCATGTGGTGATGTCCTTTACACACTGATGTCGGTTTTTGATGCAGTACCGCCCGAGGGATCGAAGGTCACAGGCATTCAATGTTGGTTTTCGGCCTTGTCGCTTACGTGCAGTGATATCTCCAGATTCTCTGAACCTTTTTATATCAGCTAATATTTGCAAAAAATTACAAAGTTTACCTGTTCGAACATTAAGTAACTTGTCTTTGCAGTGTATTCAATTGAATATAGGTTGAAAAGGATTTGCAAATGTTTTTATTTACGATTTACACAACGTGCCAACTTCACTGGTTTTGGGTTTTGTAGAATACTGCCTTGGGCTCCCATGTTCTGTAAAACAGGAGGGACCCCTGCAGCTGTGGGCCCCATGTAGGCCCAATACACAGTGTGGGCCCCACAAATATTCACCTTTCAGCCCAGGAGTAAAAGCCATGTTCAGTCCTTTGTGATTGGAGGACATGTCACATGTGACTGCTGATCCGGCCCTGGAGGGCAGGGTGCAGCACGACTTCAGTCGAACAGCTGTAAGGACCTGATGGGTCAACTGAAAATAAAAAAAAAATAATGAATAATTTATCTGCCAGAATATGATGCGTAAAATCCTGGACACACACAGGAATACCACCGCCAGCTACTCAGGGAGACCTGCCAGTCAGATTTGATGTGTAGCCAACCTGGGAGAGAGAAAGCTTTCACACTCAACATGCTTTGACATTAATTTCTGTTAATTACTCCCTTTGATTTCCAAAAATTCTTCTCCCATCTGTCCAGCATTGGCTTGGATTCAGTCTTGATTATATTCTTCACTTTTCCGCAGCTTCCCGTTTCTCCTCTCTGAACAAATTTGCTTTTAACTGCAAGTTAAGTCTGAAGGAAAATATTAGCTAATTCCTGTCTATTGTCTAGTTTCGCCAATTACTTTCCACTAAAGGAATTGCAGAAAGACAATTTACATGAGGCGTTAGATGACATTTTTTTTTTGCTGAAATACGACTAATTGATTCCAAGCATCATTATGTGAAGGCTTTAAGAGGCTTAAAAAGAGCGTAGATTGAAATTTCACACTGAGTTACAAAAAAAAAAATCCTGTTTTCATGCAAGCACGAGGAGCGAGCAGCCCTGGTCATCTTACCCCTTAGAGTGCCGAATAAATTTTCAAGGAATTAAGAATGTCATTATCCTGAGCTGTTGAAAACCTATCATGAGGCAACTTGTTTAAAAAAGCTCCCCTGCAGGAGCACCTCTCCTAACCCTCGCCTGTGGGAGCTCTTTTAAACAATTTGCCACATGATAGGTTTTCAACAGCATCTGGTTTTGATATCTTACACCATTGGGCATATATTGGGCATATTGAGCACTCTAGTTGCTTATGGAGCTCAAAGGGATAAATAGCAGCCCGAGGCTAAAAAACACCCGGCTGATGAAACAGGAGCAAAATTAAACCCCCGATGGAACCCTTCTGCTCCCCCACGAGGATTACAGTCAGATTCGCTCTGTTACAGGGAGCTGGTGCTTCCAGCAACAATACAGCTCGGACACGCTCACACTGCGCTGCCACTGCAGAGTGACCTGTTTTACACCGGCAGTTGTGTCCCGTTCTATACACACACACACACACACACACACACATTTCTCTTCCTTTGTGAATGTGTCACATCGGCTGTTTCTCCTCAGATCAAACTCCCCAGCAGTGAAGGTGCCTGTGGACGACAGTCACAGCCAAGACACCCAACTGCACACAAATCCTCCAGGAAATGTGATTCTTTTTTAATGAGGGCACTGCGCTCTGGGAAAACACACTCCTCACCTCAGCACAGTTACATCAGCTGCAGCCTATAGAGAAACTGCATCTTCCACAAATTGACATCTTAATCCTCTAATTTTCATCATTTTACTAGATTACTCGGAGGTCATGCGATGAAATCTTGTGTCAGAAATCTCTAATCTCCAGAGAAGATTAGTAATGGATATTATTGCACAGCAGCTGGTTAAGCCAGGCCATAATTATACTTATAACAATTAAATTCAGTTTGTAATCGCCTATAATTGTGAATTCTAAACCTCGCTGGAGCAGGTAGACCAGCCTTTCCTGGTCAATAACACCAGCTGCCTCAGTCAGGGTAAGCTTTTCATTAGATTGAGGGGGAAAGAGCACTCAATAAATCGCTCTGGCAGCTGTCTAATCAATTAAAAACATCAATTATCATGCTGAAAGAGGTTTCATTTGTATATTACTTGTGCTTTTGTTGATTAAGCACATTTTCACCAGAATGTTCCTCAGTCACATGACCATTACCAAAGATTAACATTCCGCATGAACAGGAGTCTCCTGCTTAGTTTTTACAATTAGAAGGAGACTCTTACACTGAATGGGGATGCAGGCTTCACCACTGATAAACAATAGAAAAGGCAGTAAAAACAGTGCCCCCTATTTCATCCGGTATCCCAGCATCCCCCTCTCCCATATCAGAGGCACATAGAGGCCAGTGAAGCACAAACCAGCATCAGGAGGGTTAATTTTCCGCTGGCTTGTGCTCACCGGCTCGGCCACCACCTGACCCTGCAAACCGCGAGTATCAGCCTATCGCAGTCGAGGCGAATGAGGTCGATCATCGTCGTAATGCCCCGCTGCCACCAACACATTACAGGCCCGAATGCCCACATACACCCTGCTGTCAAGCAAACTATTCCTCACAACTATCAACAGGAAAGTTATTCATGTGGCTGTGCTCTATAAAGCTTTCCATCGGTGTGTGACCCTGCTGAGGGCGGGCTGTAATGGGACTGTATAAAGTTTATTACTGTAAGCACTTTATTTCTGTTCCTCCTCTTGATCAGCTCACAGCGGCGTATAATGGGATCTTTGACCTTACAGCCACGTTGTAATCTTTATACTGAACTCCACCCCGCATTTCTCGCCTCTCAATCGTTGAAGATGAGGAACCGTTAGACTCGCTGCCATAAGTACCGAGTGTAAGAATCCTCCCATCCAAAGGGTCAGCTCCTATTGTTTTCACTGTCAAGTACATAAATGGAATCTAAAGTCCAGTGGCTTTACCTCGAGCTGCGCTAATGATCATATCTGAGTTTTGTGCTGATGGATCCTGCTTGCAATCCCGATTGGAAGTAGATTTGTGAGCTTAAGAAACTGGTTTAGTTTTTTCCTGAAGCCAATTTGGCAACAAAGACTGAACTGAAAGAACTGGATAATAAATTTGGGCTTACGGAAGAAATTATAAGTATAATGGGATTTCACACATTTATAGTGCGGGGTATTCTTATCAGATAAAAATGCCGTCAGCAAAATATTTTCTGTTTTGGGTTTGTAAGGAATTTGTCAGCATAATTCATAATTCATTTTATTGAGTGAATAAAGATGTACAATAAAAGGACACATCAAGAGTAAAGAACCATCGAAAATTCCACACTTCAATATTGATGATACTAATGCAAACTTACAGTGACACATTGAGTCGCTAAGTATTTGCACCATGGTAATAATTGTCATAGTTGATTTTAAACTCTTTTACACTGAGTGTGGACATCGCATGTTCCCGTAAACTATTCCGGAGAAATATTACTCTGTCTGAGAAAAAATATTTCCTGAAGATTTTACCTGCATCTATGGACTTTTAGAATGACCTCTAAGACCTAAATAACCTCTGTTCTGGAAAAACTAGTTACAACTGACATTTCAAAAGCGTTAATAATCTTATACACTTGGATTAAATCACCACAAACTCTCCTGTCTTCCAGGGATGTCAAATTGAGTTCCTTTAACTGTTCTTCATAAGATAAATTGGCAAATTCTGGTACCAGTTTGGTGGCCCTTCTCTGTACTTTTTCAAGTGCATTTTTGTCCCTCTGGAGGTAGGGAGACTGCGCCTGAACAAAATATTCTATATGTGGTCTAATGCATGTCTTGTACAATACTAACAAAGATTCTTTTGTAATACATGAAAAAGTTTTCTTAATCAAACCAAAGACTCTATTAGCTTTAGCAACAGCTTTACAGATATATTTAGAGAAAGATAATTCCCTGTTTACAGTGATACCCAAATCTGTCTCCTTGTCAACTGAGTCGAATACATTGGCATTCATTTCGTAGCTGTAATGGATTTTTTTTATACTTATATGCATTACTTTACATTTCTGTCTGTAAAAAATTTAACAACCATTCTTTGGACCATTCGATTAACTTATAGATATTGCTGTACACAGTTGTAAACAACTAGAGACAATATTAGGTGAAAGATCTTTGTGTTGTCTGCAAAAATTTCACATTTTGAAGTGATGACCACTGGTAAATCGTTTATGAAAATCAAGAACAGCACGGGGCTTAGTACCGACCTTTGTGACACTCCACTGGTTACCTTTAAGGATGTCGACCTGGTACCATTAATACAGACAAATTGTTTTCTAACTCTTAAAAAAATCTTCAATACAAACATTTAATTTACCTAAGATACCATATCTACACAATTTGTACACTAATCTGGCATGGGGAACAGAATCAAAAGCCTTGCGAAAGTCTAAGTCAAACGGTATACCATCGTCATACAATCTTGTCCATTCAACTATTGTTTGCCGTACTATTTTCTTGTATAATTTGCATACGTGTGAGGTAAGACTTATGGGTCTGTAATTTTCTGTTGAAATCCTGTCACCTTTTTTAAATATTGGTTTAACATTAGCTGACTTCCAAACATCTGGTAGCATCAAAGTATCAGGCAAATCTGTGTTGCAGTGAGTGTGACCTTCAAGTCATGTAAGGCGATACTGATTAAATCTGACTCTCAAATGCTAAATACATGATTCATTTCTCCTCACTGCTCTTCAGGTGAAATTTGCACAACACTTTTCCTAAACAAACTGTCCGTTTGCGCACGCACACACACACACACACACATACACACACACACACACACCTTCGACAGTTATGGTTCAGGTTGCGACTTGCAGCAGACCGAGGATAGAGGAGTAATGTTTTTCGGCTCAGTACGGTGCCAGATACGTAATCTTCAGTTGACCTTCTGATGACGTCTCAGTTCCACTTTAACAGTCACACTGAATCTCATGCACACGAGACCCTCCCGAAAACAGTTCCCTTTATTGCAAATGACTGTCTGAGCACCTCCTTTTCAGGTAACAGGACAGGATGGGGTCAGATCCTCTGAGCCCTGGTTCTGAGATCAGAGGAATCTGGGCCAAAGACTGGCTTTAGTGGCTCGTTATTCATGACTCCTCGCTGGGCGAACAGGGTATGAATTTAAAGACTGTTTGAAACTCATAATGATGTAGTGGTTGTTCTGGCCCATAAGATAACGTAGGGCAGGGGGAGATTAGAGTGAATGGAGACTATTCGCTATCCTGCAAATAACTGACAGTTACTCCAGTGTTGCGACCTAATACTCTGTCCTGATGTCATCTGAGTACTGCAAGGCTGCGTCCTCCTGTGCATTACACACAGACTGTACATATGCGTTTAATGGTGTGCTTAATGATCTTGAGCGGCACTGGAGTGTTAATGACGTCGTCGTGAGCAACGGAGGGAGTGAGCCGTGACGGTCTCATGCCCCCGCTGTCACACAGCTGACTGGTGCTGGTGCAGGGACACTGTTCTGTCTGGAGGGGGAGGGGTAATTGGTGAGGGGGAGGGGCATTGTGCTGGCTCCGCCCCCAGCAGCTCTTTGGGTGGAGGACGGTTCTGCTGCGCTTCTCTGGCCTGACCGCTGCGGAGCTGCGGAGGGAAGTGGGCTGCATTTACACCGATGAGTCAAAACACAATGACCACCTGCCCACATCTGCTTTCGGTTCTCTGCATGCTGCAAAAACTGCTCTCAAAAACCATCATCTACATGGATGCCCAGGCCCAGGGTTACGCTACAGAGCATCGCACTCCCTCCACCAGCTTGTCTTCCTCTCGCAGTGCATCCTGGATCCATGTCATCCGCAGGCAAACAGCATTCATGTAGAGGATATGAAAGAGAAGAGGGCTGTACTGGACCTGCACACGCCTGACCTGCTCCCTGCAGTGGAGCGCTGGACCCCAGCCCTGATGGCTGGGGGGGTGGGTGGGGGTGGGAGGAGGTAACAGATGGGCGGGTCTGAGGTGTAATTCCCAGGGGGTGTTGGGGGATGTTGTGGGTAGTAGGGAGCTGCCGAAGGTATAAGGGTGTTTTCACACTAGGGACGGATTCATGTTCTCTTGAGCCCAAAGTCCAGTTCATTTGGTGAGTGTGAACACAAGCGTACCATGCGGTGCGTGAGCAAAGATGGAAGAGGTGGACTTGGGCACGGTTCATCCGAACTCGTTCCAAATATGAAAGCAACCGTACTAGAGCACGGAAGTGGACTGTTATGTGACATCTTAATTATTTGGCTCTTTTGTTTGAACAAACATTGCGGTGAAGAAATTCAAATGAAGAAATTCAATACTTGCTTGAAATTTAGGTGGACAAAAACATACAATTACAACTGGATGCTACATACAAAAATTTCGTATTCAGCCTCCACCAATATCAAATGAAATCAGTACTTTATGGGCTTACCTTAATAACATAACAAAACATAACATAACATGAATGGCGAGAATAGGCTGTTCAGCCCAACTAGGCTCACCAGTTTCTTTATACTATTGTGAATATATCCCTTTAGATACCCAATGACTCAGTGGTATCTAGCTTTAAGTCAAGCCTGCTCTTGAAAACCCCCAAGGTCCCTGCCTCAATAATATGGACAGGTAAGCTATTCCACATTGAAATTACTCTTTGGGTGAAGAAATATTTCCGAATATCAGTGCTAAATTTACCTTTGGTCAACCTCCATTTATAGCCCGTGAGTTCTACTCACAACACTTGGTCGAAGAATCCTACATAATTAACTTTATTAATCCCTTTCACTTATTTAAAGACCTCAATCAAATCACCCCTTAGTCTCCTTTTCCGAAGACAAAAGAGATTAAGGATCTTCAGCCTCTTCTCATAGCTTTCATCTTTTATACCTGGAATTAGCTTAGTGGGTCTTCTCTGAACTTTCTTTAGAGCCTCTATATCTTTCTTAAAGTATGGTCCCCAGAACTGTACACAATACTCCAGATGTGGTCTGATGAATGTGTTGTACAATAGAAGCATCGCCACCTTAGATTTGTTCTCAATTCTTCTTGCAATGTATCCCAGCTTTTTTAACTGCTAGGGCACAATGGCTAGAGCCTGTGAGGGTTTGGTCCACAATCTCTCCCAGAACTTCCTCGTGTGCAGCACATTCCAGTTTTAAACCTCCCATGAAGTAATCCCGTCTAATGTTTTTATTACTTACATTTACAACTTTACATTTCGCTTCATTAAATTTCATTTGCCACATTTCTGTCCAATTCTGTATTCTATCCAAATCATCCTGAATCACTTTAGTGGACTCAAAACTATTTGCCAAACCCCCCAATTTAGTATCATCTGCAAATTTAACCAATCGGCTCTCAATATTCCAACCAAGGTCATTAATATAGATGAGGAACAGCAGGGGTCCCAACACTGATTGCTGGGGGACGCCACTCCCCACCATACCTAGCTCAGATGAGATACCACAGACCGCCACTCTTTGTGTTCTGTCCTGTAACCAGTTTTGAATCCACTCCAGAATACCTCCTATAACTCCAATAGAGCTCATTTTAAAAATTAGTCTCTTATGCCCAGCTCTGGTCATAAGTCTTTGTGGCCGTTTCAAAAAATCCAGAAGGTTTGTCAGGCATGACCTTCCCATACGGAAACCACGTTGGCTATACCTCAAGATACTGTAACGCTCAATAAATAAGTCCAGCTGATCTTTTATGATAGATTCCAATATTTTGCATGCAACTGACTGGCCTGTAATTTCCTGGCTCAGTACGGTCCCCTTTCTTATTGGTATTATATTGCCTTGTTTCCAATCATTTGGTATTTCTCCAGTTTCTAGAGACCATCTGAAAATTGCGGATATCAGCTTAAAGATGATCTCGCCAACTTCCCTGAGCACTCTAGGATATAAGCCATCAGGACCCGCCCCCTTATTTGCCTGTAGTTTATGCAACTTGTCTAATACTTTGTTATCCCGAACCTCAATTTCCGCTAAATAATCTTGAGCATTTAACATGCCCTCTGGCCGAATAAAGATCCACTCTGAGGTAGAATTCTTACCAAAGTAACTGTTTAAGGCACCCGGAATATCCTTGTTACCATATAGCAGCGATCCATTTGTATTCTTTATGTTTTGGTACTGAGGGAAACATTCAGGTGCGTAAAAATGTCAAGCGCACATCCAGTCAAGAAAATTTAAAGTTTAATTTCTTGTGCTGCTACACATGGTAATAGCATATCACAGCGGCAGCCACATTACTGATGACACACAGAGTTGCCAGGGCATTTGCAGCATATGCATTTGCAATAGTAATCTTCAATATTAATATTCTAAATCCTTTTCTCACGAATAAAATCCCCCCAAGACATATTGGTGCCTCCTTTTAAAATCATACTGGCAAATAAAAAGTCCAAAAAACGCGGACGTTGGATACGGAATGAGTTTGCTTCTTCTTTCTGTATATTTCCCCACTGAAGATCTCCGAGGTGCAAACTGCAACACGCTATATCGGAATTTTGACATGAATGCAAGTGTACATGGGTATGGTATGATATTACTAGTGTGAAAGCTGACCAGCGGGGGAAGAGGGGAGGGGGGACAATCGTACTGAGTGTAAGGGCCCTTGTCACTATGCTGGAAGCAAATTTAAGTCTTTAATGCAGTCTTGTCATGCGTTTATTCTTAATCTCAACAGAGATCTTTACTGCTCATCCTCTGCTGTAAAACTGCATGTCTTCCTGATAACAGCCTCCACCTGGTTTGACACCAGTAACTTGCCCGACTGTAACGATTTTCCCTCAGTGTCCATCATGCTCAATCTGCGTGTGCTCCTCTCGTGGGACTTTAATTGTAGACGGAAGGAGTATTTTGTGATTTTTTTTTACTCACCAGGAACTGTACCTGACAGCATATTCACTCACTGGTTTGGAGTCATGAGACTGAAGGAGGTTTAGTTTAAAGTTCAGAGAAGAAACTCTTCAGTTTGTGAGAGACTGTCTTACCCAGAAGGGCCGAGAGTGAGAGGTCCTTACGGCCCAAGTTTATCACCACTGATTCAACCAACAAATCTCAGTCACAACTTAGCACCTCGATGTGTGGAATCAGGTGTTGGGCAGCTAAACTCGCCATATTCTGATAAACCCTGACAGTCCTGCTCCCTCGGCATGCTGGGAGGTCAGATGGTGTGTTCTGCTGTAATGAGGAAGGCATTTGGAGAGAAATAACACACATTTATTCGAATAAATTGTAAAATTATTGTCTTACCCCCCCCCCCCCCTCCCCGTTTCCCAGAACTTTTACACTGGAAATGTGAGAGAGGCTCTTTTCCAGAAGTCTGTCTGAGGCGAGAATCCGTCTCGCACTCTGTCCATTTTCCACAGTACAGCTGGAAACCACACGGTGTGAAAACCCGATGCTGTGAGAATTATTTTCCATTGGACTTTTTCCTAGAATTAAAGTCGGCCACATTCTGAGCACAGCCATCTCACTCATTTTTTGCTTAAAAGGCAGTAAAATCTGTGCTGTGATGCAGTGACTCATGCAGGGCTGCCGAGAGCGGAGCTCTGAGGGCATGCGGCCTGTGGCCATCACAGTGTGTAAATCTGACCATTTAACGGAGCGAATGAGGGAAATCTGCTTTATTACGGGGGCGTAAGGCTGACGGGGGTCCAGTCAGCTGGTGAAATGAGATTTAAAGGTGGGGTTCTCCACTGTTGGGGTGTGGAGATTTTGGAGATGCTTGCGGATTTTCAGATTATGACTTGTTCACTGAAGTCTTGAGAATGGATTTATGGAAAAAGCATTAATGATCCAAGGTGTGTCCGGGTTACATCCCATCACTGCACCATGTCACGGCAGAGATTTAGAGGGGGAGGGGCCTTCAGGCTGGCTGATGAAGGGCTGCAGTAAAGCACACACACACGCGCATGCATACACACGTGCACACGCACAGGCGCACGCACACACACATGCGCACACACACATTTTCATGTTTTGTGCGGGCATTTCATAGACTTCCAATCATTCCCTAACCCCTTTCCCTGACCTTATCCCATACCTAAAATAGATCAATTTTTCTGGGGACCTGAAAATGTCCCCACAAGTAAAAATAAATCTGGAATTCCATGTCTTGTGGGGACATTTGGTCCCCACAAGGGTAGGTAAACATGATATATAGTTAGGGTTAAAGTTGTGACTTGCAGCAGCCCATTAGAGGACTGGATAAATAATGTGTTCGTGGTCGACCACTGAAAGCCAGGCGTTGCATTTCTCCGGTTATTATTCATGAAAATGTTCAAATAATAGAAATAGCTGATGCTGAACAAACGTTACGAATAAAGATTAAAGATCTCATAGACAAACTCATCTAACACTTCAGGATAACTCTGGTTCTGTTAGGGAAACTGATGCTCTGATATCAGCTGAACCCTTGCACAGTCCTGCACACTGATGACGGGCGTAGGGATTAACCCTCGACTGCCCACAGTTCAAACTGCACTAGTATCAACATGTGCGCCAACCAGTGCGAGATTCCAGGTTTGGATGGCTTCACAACAGGAAGCTGCTGATGAATATGACTCTAGGCTGTGGATAACGGCCTGATTTAAGCAATGGGGCTCACCCTAGAGTTCGCCTCTCTCTCTCTCTCTCTCTCTGTCCATTAAACAGATAACTTTCACCTTGCCGGCGAGACAGCTCAAAGATGCCCGATCCATCGATGCCCCGGCTCTAATCTCCAAAGCCAGATGCCTGCAGGTGATCTGACCGCGCTGTGGGTGTTTGTATTGATTAGAGAGGATTTGCGCTTTTTAAATTAAACCCACAGCATGAGCAGTTGGCTGGATGCCAGTGGTGACGCAGATCGTTGTTGCGTGAGATCAGTTACATTACACTAACTTGAAACTGCCCGAGGGCGGGCGCTCCACACTTACACGCAGGGACGCAATTCTTATTGCACAAGACTTGGCAAATTCAGGCCTTTTGAATGAAACACTCTCCCGTTTACGCATGATACAAATAATGCCAATTTTTGCCCGTTGTGTAAGAGCCTATTCAAGGCTTTATAACACAGTATTTGTGTCACAGAGACACAAATTATTCCAGTGAGGCAAGACATTCTGAAATTCAATTACAGGATTATTTAGTGATTAAATTTCGGAATTTACGGACTCCGGGGTCTGTATTTGTGCAATGGGGTTAACCTTAACAAATATTCAGAAAAGTCGCTCAATATTCTTTTTTTTTTCATATTTACAGAATGTGCTTTGATCTCATAATCAGTTGACAGCAGGGTGCGTCAGGGTCAAAGCATAAACACTATCACAGTATTTATTTGTTATAACTGCAATAAACTGGTTACATGCCAGTTTGCTGACTGAAAAAGACAACCCAGGAAATGTTTAACTTTCTACAAGATGGTTGAAGAGAACAAAAGATGAACAAATAAAGTTTTTTATTTCAAAGGAGAGGACAATCCACCCAGGATTTTCCATCTCCTCTGTAAACGACACAAGCCTGAGTCTAGCACACCATACAAGGTCCCGGCAGAGTGAGCAGCTGTTTCAGATAAACAGTGGCGCTGACAGGATGGCTGAAAACACAGACCATTACCTCACACTGCTGTAACAGACACATAACAGACCATAACAGCTATGCAAGATGCTTAACCTAAAATAGCACAGGAAGCCATTCTCCTCACCATAGACAAACACAGCTAATACATAAACAAACACCTCAGCAGGGGTCACAGCTGTGACAGGTTATGTGACAAAAGCGCTCGGATAAGTGTCGCCGCAGATAAGTGACACTCTCAGCCCATGCGACACACAGGTCTCCAATCACATCTCTGCTTGCCTGAGGGACATCCAGAGCTGGATGATGAGCCACCATATGAAGTTCAACCCAGGTAATGTCCATGTCTCATGTCCGGGTCTTAATCTCCACGGGGGAGAGCAGAGTGTCCTCTTCATCCAAGTAATAATGTGCAGAAAACTTGAGCCCAACCTCAGTCTGCCAACATCTGGTGCCCACTAATCAATTCAGATAATTATGAGTGATTTGAAACACCTTTGATGTATCCTCAATGCACACCATAGAGATATATTGGTTAAATGCAACATACAATCAGCAAATGGATTTCCTTGACTTAACTTTTAGCCAGTCAGCAAACAGGATACTGAAACAAGCCTGACAAGTAACCTACTCCAGGAGTCCCGTACTCCGTCCCCTCCTGAGAAATCCCAACACATTCAGGAGCACCCAGCTTAAGCATAAACACTGCATGTGTGTTCTAGTGTTTTCTGTGTTCACAATGTGTTGGAGAGACAGGGGAAACCCTACTGATGCAGTTCATTTAATGCTACATGTTTAATCAGAAATCATTGGGAAACACGCCTAGCTGACAACTTCCTTTAATCATGGACTTGAGACAGTAGATATCTGAGCTTCAAACGAGCAGCAGCTGAACAGACGACTGATGGCAGGTAGAAGGAACAATATTATTGAAACAAACCATCGGATTCAAAGCCCATGTAGTTCTACATCACAAGAGGAATCAAATTCTTCTGTCTGAAAGGCCTCAGAGCAGCGCGTATCCAGCGCACGTGTTTCCTCGGCACACAATCCACATCACGAGCGACTCGGAAAGATTGTTTTTCCCGACCCTTCCAGCGCACACAGGAAGTTACACTGTGGCACAAGCCTTTATTGTCGAACTCCAGGGATGGCTGCATATCTCCTGTACAGAGCAAGTCCTATAAGTGTAAATACACCCCCCATCCCCCCCCCCCCCAAACCCCCCTTCTCTCTGTGGCCGTGTTTTGGGTTTGGGATGGCGGCAGGAGACAAACAGGATGTAATTAAAGAGCTCAGTAAACAGGCTGATATGGGGGGGGGGGCTTTAGCTTCCTGATAAGTTGAGTGCTGCCGTGGAGAACAGAGGGGTTTGTTTTCTTCTTTTATTTTGAACAAATAACAGCCGCAAACTCCTGCTGACATCTGCAGTTTGTATCAGACCTTATTTAACTCGTCTGGTCATGAAATACTGCAGAATGGGACTGAGGTATTACCACATCATTTCATTCAGGGCAGTTTGTTCAATTACTGTGGGTTTATGGGCTATAAAGACAGTATACTTGTGAGAGATCGGTCTCAGGGCTCTCAACTTTCATGCATTCGGCGTGAGATTTAATGCTTCATTCATGTTACCGTGCTGTAGTCAGCAATTATTCAATCAACGCAATGCGTGTGTTTCATGATCGTTCAAATTGTTTTAATGAAATAAGACCATTTCAAACATCATGCAATTCCACTGCTTCCAACCCCTGAGTGAAGAAAAGTGTGAGAAGTCCGGAATCATAATTGTTCTCATATTAGGAGAGCCAACCGTAACGCATGTGAAACTGATAAACTTCAACGCACAAGGACTTCAATTCCACCTGAGAATCTCTTATAAACGCGCTGATCGAATAATTTCTGACCACAGCACGGGAACGTGAATATATCTTTCAAACTAAAGCCGAATGCGCGAAAGTTGAGAGCCCTGCCGTCTATATGAATGGTTTTGTGTGGCTCCCTGGCGTGTTGTTGGGCTTACAGTCACTAAACACATGGGGGAGCAGTGATGGAGGCATTTACAGGTGCGTTTGTTTTAGGGGTCCCTGGGGAAACTATTTATGTAAATATCACATTGTTTCCTTGATAAAATGTGACAGTGTCATTGTTAACACAAGTAACTTTATACAGGATTCAAGTCCGTGTTGAAGATTGCCCTTTAAAGGCCTCTATCTGCGCTGTGTCTATGTTAGTGTTTTTTTTAAGCAGGAAGGTCATGCTTTGACATTTACTCTGGAGGATTAAGCCAAACCTGCAGAATCTGCTTCTGTGTTCGTGTCGCTGATGATGTGGGGAACAAAGACTGCGTCTGACAGTGCTGAACATTTCCAAACCTTCTCCAGTCTTTAGAAAACACTTTTGAAAGGCACTGGACATTGTGCGTGCTGATATACCTCAAGGTTTTCCAGCACAAGGTTATCCGGCGTTGAACACCGGCTTGTAGCTTCAGTACCTGCTTGACCTCCCTGGTAACTCTGCTGTGATCTGGAAAAACCGAGTGAATTTATCAGTGGCAAATATTCTTGCAAATGAACAAAAACTTTTATATTCTGGACTTTTCTCAACTGAAAAAAATAAATAAATCAAAACTTGATTTTGACGATTCAAATAACTCTGATAGCTGGTGTTTTAAGATTCTCACCACTCTTAATTACTGCAAATGAAGGTCAAACTCAGTTTCTCCCAAAAATGACACGTGTACTTGGTTTTTCCAGATCACAGGGGAACTTGTGCGATGAGATGGCCCATGGTGCCCCAGCAGGCTTTCGCATACACAATGCTGGGTGACCTCTCTGTTTCTACACACTGCCACCTAGAGGCAAGGGGCTGAAGAGCACTTCTGTCAGACTCGAGCAATGAGGGAGACTGCCTCTGCTCTGCAGGCTAGAATTAACTCACTATTCAGGTCAGTGTATGTACACACACACACACACACACACACCCACACACACGCCGCACGCACACACACACACACACACACACACACACACACAAGGGGATGCTAACCACGGGTGCTTTTCCCAGCAGCATTGGTGCTGACTAATCAAGTTTGCAACTTACTTAGTTTGTCCAGTCACAGTCCAACCATGTAAGTTGGCGTCTGTGATTTTGGGAAACGCCCCCCAGGATCAGTTTATGTTTCTGTTATGTCTTAAGCATCTGTGGCTCTCTCTTCAGTATATGGAGAGATGCAATCCTGAGGAATCTCTGATCTCTGCGTAAGAGCTTTTGTGCTTCAGACTGAAACTGGGGAACCGGACATGTAGCTACACGTGTTCACACAGTCCTGCGCACGCCTGCTGCCCGTGACTAAGTGCCAGAGACGGATATCGAGGGATTATTTTAAGCTCCTCCTCCACCTAACTGTGGTAAAGCTGTAAAAACATGGTTTACATTAAAATACATTATATTGAGAGACTGAAATATACACCTGCATACTTGAGAGATCATACTTCAATGTGCAACTTATCCATATAGGAGGCATCTACACACGCTATTCCTGTTAACACTTTGGGCGGCACTGCGAACCCAGAAGGGAAACCCTCGTACATTTGTTCACACGTCCGTTTGCATAACTCTTGTACAGCATCAACGTCATCGTTCCAGGACTATTTTTGTCGCAGTGTTTCTGGTCATTGGTTTGAATTGGGAATCTACGGAAAATTATTAGCGCTTAATTACCCACATTAATCATGTGCCAGTAATCCAGGCCTCACTGATGTTTTCTTATTTGCGTCAACAACCCTGTCATATTGACCCAACTTCACTGTCAAACAGATGAGACCAGCATCAGAACTGTGCACTAACCCTGATGTTTGGTTTTGGATTGCATACGGTCAACAGAAGGTTTGAGTCATCGTTCGTTTGTTAAATGTTGACTTGTTGAAGATTTTCCTCTTCACAAACCGGCACTGTCATCTGAGCTGTTCCGTATGGATCAGATCTCCTTTGCCGTCACTCGTGTGACGTTATGCTAGAGATGCTAATCTTGGGGTGCTCAGCTGTATTTATTATTGGAATTTAGTCACGTGCCTCTGACTTTATTTGGCGTGAAAGTTAATTTGAGCGAAAGCATCACTGAACTGGACTCGCAAATATTTTCTCTTACCAACAAAGAGAGGGAAGTTTTTTTTCAGAAAGATCGTTGTATAGCTGCTGGGTTAGCTCACTCAGGTTAGTGCCACATTTGCGGAGCAGTAGTGACTACTACAGCGCGGGTTTGATCCTCAGTCGTACCAACCAGCAGTGGTTGGCAGCTTTTTCAGGACAGCGCACTATTGGCTAAAGGGCTGTCGGGATGCAAATTGGGAAGGGACTGCAGGGAGGGGAAATTAAAAATGTTTGCCTTGTTCATTGCTCAAGCGCCTCCTGTTGGCCAGCCGGGCGCTCGTCAGCGAGATTCTAAGCTCGCTCATGTTCGGGTATCATCCGCCCTCGTTCTGAACTCACGATTGTTTTGACCAATGGAGTGTAAAGATGCAAGGGCTGACAGGCGTGTGCTTCAAAGGAGACCCGCAAACTCTCTCTCTCCCGAGCTGGCAACAGGGGGTCGCATACGAGCAAGACATTGGATTGGACATTCCAGATTCAGGTGGGATTGGAGATGCCAAATTTATATTAAAAAAAAAAGATTAAATAAATTAATAAATTGAAAGATCGTTGCATAAAGATACAGAACATAATCTCAGTTTGAATGAAATGAAAAGAAATCAGAGATGAACAAATTTTTAATTTTTGGATTTTCAAACATTAGGTACGTTTGATGATTGCAAGATTCATCTTGGCAAATCAGTCTTTGAGGAATATTCTTTGAAAAACTGTAAAGTGCGGATGTCAAGCTATACATATTAAGTGCCTGGGAAATCGGCCTCGCCATCCGTGAGTTATTTTTTGGGACTCAGTGTTCCTCACCATCTGTAAATCTGCTCTCAGTGCCTCACTTTACCCCAGCTAACTCTCCCCATATGACTCTGTTCGATTACTCTGTAAAATGGGAGCAGTGGAGATTGGAATGCTGGGAATTAACTGCTGTTAGTCCTGGAGAATACTGCCTGCTCACATGGTCATACCATGGAAATCACACAGGCCTCAGAGCTGCAGCTACAGTATCAGAATGTGTTTCTATGACGACATCTGATGATAGACGATGCTTCGTTTACTGTATGTGCAAGCTAGGAAAATTTTCCTAGCTTGCACATACAGTAAACGAAGCATCGTCTATCATCAGATGTCGTCATATTTCCTTCTTCCTCATGTTGTTAAATCACATTGTAAATATGAAATTGCCGCCTGACTGGCTATCACAAGATAAAGCTGGGGTGGTGGGGGGGATTGCTCTCTTTAGAAATGTACTTTAAGAGGAGTGATGCGATGTTTATAAGCCTGGTTTCTGGATTTTACTGAATTTTTGAGGTTCAAATGTCACTGAGCTAAGGGGATGAGGTCATAAAATTCCAGAACCATATGAGGTCTGATTCCTGAGGCTAACTATAGTGTTGTGAATCCTGCTCAGCTGAACTAATCTCATCAGAAGCATTTGGTCAATGTTTGGCTCGCAATTAATGGACTTCTCTATGGAAATGAGAAATGAGCTTGTAGCCAAACCAAGTTAGAGGCCAGTTAGGGTTAAAAAAAAACAGGACTCTGATAACTAACCTCGGGTGGTGCATCCAATGACAATTCACTTAGTTTGCTGTAGAGCCAACTTTCTTAAATAAATGTTGTGACAAAGTCATCTGAATGAAAATACTTAAAATACGCAAACGTCGTTGAGAAAATCTGACCTACATATTGAAGCCAGGCCCATTGATATTATAAGCCATTTCAAGCCATCCCCTGCAGTCCTTACAAGGGATGCACAGGGGTGGTCCTATTAAGCCTAAAACACAGCAGACATCATCAAACCGGTATTTCATGGTCTTTGCGCTTTTACGCACAAATCCACCCAAGGGAGGGCTCCGGAACATTCCGTTTGTTGTTGTATTAATGCAAATATTTCAGGGAAGCTATTTTACATGCACTTGACTCATGTTGTGTCACCAACGTGTCCTAAAGGTTTATTGTGAGAACAAATTTATTGCCCCAGACCCTGAGGGATAATGATTATGCAACCATGAGCTAATGTTTATCTTTTACAGGCTAAATGTGGGCAACACGTAAACTGAAAACTTTATGAGCTTTATGTTCTACTGGTGACCTCATCAGCTTTTGACTTTGTATATCAGCACACTTGTTGCGTGCATTTTGGCCATTGTGAGTTGTGCGTCCATTGTGCGTTCTATTTTCCAGGTTTGACTTTTCACATCTTTATAGAATCTGCTGGACCCAGGCTAAAGCAAACATATACAATTCTATGATTATATGAGCCACTGTAAAATGGCACTTGTTCCGGTCATTATCTGGAAATTAACCTCTACATTTATGCCTGTTCAACACAAATGTTTTATTTTGTGTGTGTTTTTCACTGAATAAGTAGAAGTTGTCAGTTATGCCAGCCTGGCTGTGCTACTGGTCACCCACTTTTCATCCATAAACTGGTGTAACATTCCTCTTCTGTCTCATCTCCTGCATGTGTCCTGCGGACATCATGTCCGGATTCCTGGTTTGTATCTCAAGCTCACTCCTGCAGATCTGTCCATCCAAACAGGAAGCTTTAGTCCCACAAATATGATTGCTCCCAGAGACCTGTTATACATCTGGGGATAGAATCACTTGGCCTAAGCTAACCTGCGCGATTTAGTGAATAGCAATAGAATATTATGGGATATTATGGTATGCTATAGGCTTTGGACTGATGTTTTACTAAAACACAAGTATGAAGTCCGATTGATACATGCTGCCCCTCCCAGTCACATTGCATAACCGGTTCCGGCACTTTCTGGAGACGTGTGAATGAAATCAGAAATTGCGAAACACAGAGGGAATCTCAAAATGGAGGATAAATTGTGTGTGAATTACCACCTTTCTGCAGCCTCGAAATTGTGTAGTACACTGAATATTTCAAGTCTGAAAAAGCATCCTGAGAAATTCCAGAGATAAGATTATCCTGGGCTCTAAAGAGCATTAATGAATATCCTGCCTACTCGACAGAGTCAGCCAGTGCATACTTGCACACTCTGTAGTGGGAGAGCAGGTTATTTCAGACACTGGCAGTGAAGTGGAATGTGTCGATGGAGAGTATGGTATTAAGTCCCTTCTGGAGTGGTTTATAATCAGCAGGGCAGCGCAATGAAAACAGCCCAGGGGTGGGCAGTGCATCGGCAGGGCAGGGAGCAGCTCTGCAGACCCCCGCCTGCTCTCTGTAGATCTTGTGAAACTGCGACTTTTTACCAGGTGAGTCACGTATTCTAATCCCAACACACCATCCTTACATCTGTACTGTGATCAACATCAATTAGCATGACAACTACAGGCAATTATTTCCCTCTAGAACAGGAAACCGGGGAAACCAGCTGCCAGTGTTACCCATTTTGTCAAGATTTTGGGTGGGTTGACATTCATCTTGCCAAAATCCCCACCTCTTTCTCCATTTTTTGAGAAAAAAATCCCTGTTTCCTGTTCATTTTCCCTCTGACCATCAGAAGAATGTAGATCAGACAATGTAGTGGCCCCTTTGATAGAGTAAATGAATGAGGAGGTGAGCTGGTGTAGGACCAGAATCATGTCTCGCTGGGTTATGGGTCGCTGCGCGTTCAGCTCCCACATGCTGACCCACGGCGAGAACACAACCTCAGACAACCAGCACACACAACACACAAACACGCCAATATCTCAGAATATAACACACCAGTCAACCTAAAATAAACTGGTTACAAACAGGTCAGACACACAGGCTTTTGAAACGTGAGCAGCCGCAGAGCAGGCCCTATATGCCCCGCAGCACCGCTGTAATGAGTGCAGGTTACAGCAGTCAAGAGGAGAGGAGGGAGACATAATTCATCACCAGGGGGCGCTGCTCTCTCTCCTGTACAGCTGAATGCAATGATTGCATCAGCAGCTCCTCCCACTGAGGGCTGGATATAAGTGGACTGTGAGGTAGTGATGGTCAAATGAAGCCTCATGAATCACTGAGGCTTCCCAGCCCATTGCTTCACCAAAAGGTTCAGTACTCGAGGCCTCAATGAAACATTTAATGCTGCCATCTGCTGGCCAAAACAACATATGACAGTCAATTAACAGTACCATGACCTGAGCGGAAATGTATGAAAAACTTTTATGTGCAGTAACAATAAACAATGGATATATTTCTATAGCATGTGCGTGTGTAAGTATATGGACATAATTGTGTAAGTGGCAATATTTGTTCATAATTAAAATAGCAATGACATAATCACGATACTTTGCTTTTTTAAATCATTTTATTCAAAAACACAAATACAGGAGTGACATTATTTAAAAAAACGACATAACTGACACTCACAGGTCAATGTCCAACAATGGGGCAAATAATAATATGTAACTCACTACACCTCTCTCCATCTTATACCAACGCCGACAACACCCACAGTTTGGCGCGAGATTCGAAGCGTGTTTATGAGGAGGCGATACGTTGAACGAACCAGTGGTCTCCACAAAACCGAGGCCTCGTTTGTCGTCAGTCACGTGATTTTTACGGTAACGACGCAAGCCTCGAATCGGGGCTTCATCTGGCACGCCCCTTTCTGCTCGATACAGGCTCCGGCGCCTCGCTTCACATTTCACATCATTACTGTGTGGTGTAAAGCATTTTTAATGTGTCAAGTGCCAGAAAGCATAGTATCCGTGTGGTAAATTTTAGAGCTGAAGTGAACTGCTATGTACATAGGATTGCTGAGGATGTTGGGAGGGTTAGTGATGTTTGGGGATTTTTTTGTGTGAGCGAGAGGGTTAAAATTGGGTTTATCAAGTTTTGAATCCTGCTGGAAATGCGTTTTGAACATTAGTCTGGCACCTGACCAAATCCCTACTGCACTCCTGCCTACAGCAGTTTGTGGTTCCGAGGCTACACTCTGGCCTTAATTACCTCCCTGGCCCTCATATTTACTCCTCACATTTTAGGTTCATGTAAGAAGTCAAACTGAAGAGATTTTGCCTTCCTTCATGAAACAATGATCTTATCTATGAGCGAACCAGTGTTTATGCCAGTTGTTAATTATTTTGTGCTGGAGTTTGCGTGATAAAGCATTGTAATTAGCGGAAACTAAACTGTGCTCTCTCTCACTCACTCACTCTCTCTCTCCCCTGCTTCAGGACTGCCCTGCCCTGCTGTAAAGAACTGAATGTTAAATTTGTGCGATGATTGCATGAGTCAGTCCATCCCACAGGTCTCAAAACAGGATGGTTCAGTCTTAAACACGTCAGTAATTAGGTGGAGTTTTACAATGGCACAGTGTTATCCTCATTATTAATTCACATGCAAGATACTGGTCCCACCCACAATGATAATGAAAGATCCTTCTCCCTGAAACACTTGTGCAGTATTACTGCAAAATGGCTTGGGTTGAGCCCCTCTATAAACAGCCCTAATTAATAATTAAATTGATGGATAATCATGGTCTTCAATCATGGCCAGATGAGTGGAATCAGGTGTGTGAGATTAGTGAGTGAGGCCTGTCCATCACAAACCTGCTTAACATCACTATTTATTTCTATTATCTGTGCCCAGTCAAGAGAGGCCAAATATCTTTCATTAAATTAGCATTTTATTTCTACTGAAGTTCTATCGCTATGGCTCAAAAAACCCAAAATTGCCTGACAATGATCAGATATCACAATGAACAGCCTTTTTGAAATAAGGTTCCAGTGTATTTGAGGTTAAATGGTGTTTTTAATGAGCTCCAGTGCTGGCAGGGCTTATTGAAGAGGAATTATTTAGCTGGGTGTTTGCTGTGATCCGTGCACATGCGTGTAAGAGTACATGTACCAACACACATGCATGTACAGATGTGAGCAGGAATCTATACTTACACACACACACACACACACCTGCACACAGAGTTTTAAGGAACCAAACACATTTGTTTTTGTGTAACTCTCACTTCTCTAACGGTTCAGTAATTCCATTACTGCGAGGCCTGGGGAGGTGTTATAATGAAGTCTGGTCTAATTTAATAATGCTACTCGGGCCATTTGGGAGAAGCGCAACACGCAACGCCAAACCCACCCCAATCGAGCGGCTAGAGTCGACTCCCACTTTACAAGAGCTTTTTCATTGCTCTTACTGAGTTATTGTGCACCAGCTACAGTGGTCAGCTAATTTTACAGCCAATTTGAGTGGCAGCCTTGATGTGAAATGTGAAGGCCATCGGTTTTTCTGTCTGTGCTCTACATGTTCATGACTTCAGGTGACTAATGCTCGATATGAATTGTACCTTGTCCAGTCTGTTGGGCTACAGTGTCAGTGACCTTACTGTATGCACTTACTGTAAGTCACTTTGGATTAAAGCGTTTGCTAAATAAATGTAATGTGAACATTTTTTTCCAACATTAATTTAAAAAAATAAAATAAAATTATGTCTCCCAGGGTGCCAATCTGCAAAGTCATTGTTCTGTTTGGAAATTGGAGATGTTTATTGGCTTAATCAGAAGCAGGTTACATCACTGAATCTAATGCTCTCAGTGAGCGTCTCTGACGCGGACCTCGTACTCGGCCGACTCTGGATCCAGCTGGTTCAGCTCTCGCACTCAAACTGTGATTCCATGGCCTGAGAAGGTTTTGCCCCTGGAAAATAAATGAATAATATTGCCCTGGTCCTTGTTTATCATAGTGCCTGTACGGTGTATGACCCTGACCCTGACCCACACACACACACACACACACACTCACATTGTCTCTCCTTCAGTCCTGGTGCCCCTGTACTCCCCTTATCTCCGGAGCATTGGGGGAGCCTGTAAGATTTGCCAGCTCATGAATAATTAACTTGATCCCTGCTGACAGAATTACTGAAGTCTGTCTTATACTCTCAGGTTATCAGAGCTCCCACACGGCTGTAACAGATCAATACACATCCTCTAATGCAGGAGCCTCTGGTGTGAGTCACTGGGTATCAGTTGGGGCCACAGTAATCCGCTGTACAGATTTTAGTTCTTTAAGTAAAGGCATAAATGGAAGTTTTATTACTTTTTCTGCTTACTGTGTCAACAGTTTAACAGGTTCAATGATTGCCAACATTGATTCTTAGTTATTTGTGGCACTGAAAATTAATTAAAAAAGAGTGGTTGTATTTAATTATAAGGCAGAGCGCAGATTAAGTCTGTGGTGCTATATGTTATATAGCCCTCATGGGTGACGTGGCTGCTGGTAAATTTCTCAGAACTTTCCCCTGATTGAGCCTAGGGTCCATTTCCCAGCAGGAAAGGGCTACTAATCCGAGCACCATTCTACCTTTGGAAATGCCCTTTCTCTCCTGAACCCAGCCCTGCTTTTCCAAGTACAGCTGAGGTGTTACTTCTGCCGGACTTAATGATGCACCCTTCCCCTAGGGCGAGCAGTCCTGCTTTGTGTGTCCCCCACGGACCCGAACTCGGACCACTTCCATTTCACAAGTCAAACAATCATAAGAAATCTCTGAACCCCAGGACTCCTGTGACTCGCCCTGAGATGATGTATTAATTCTGTAAGTCTTTCTGACAGTCCTGTTGTTTGGGAACACTCGAGTCCAGAGATCTGTTTTCTGCATTAATATGTTTATGATGACGGATCAGAGCTTACAGAACTTTTTTTTTAAACGGAACAAGGGAAAAATATCCATGGTCTATATCTACTTATGATCTACTTATTTTTTTCAGGGAAATTCTAAATAAGTTGGCCTCTCAATGCAAATGAATTTCATTCAGCTGGTTTGTGATCCTGTTGACAAAAAAGGCTGTAAAAACACCTTCTGTAATGCATCTATTGTCCCATGAATAATAAAAGGTCACAAGTGACATTCCTGATGAAACCTCTTTTTCTGCACCACGAAGTACGACAGCGGCTGTACTACTTCATGGTGCAGAAAAACAGGTTTCATGAGGAATGTCACTTGTGACCTTTGGTTATTCATGGGACGATATAATTACTGTAGATGTGTTAGCCAATGAGCATCCAGCATCTAAACAACCCATTTTATAAGCCTGCATTAGTATTGGCTATTTCACTGGTGTTATTAAAACACTATTCAGACCATCGCACTGGAGGCCACACACCTGAGAACCTGACCAATCTACTGTGGTGTTCTGTGCACTTTCTTCTGGACTCTCACCCCGAGGTTCTGCTATTGACCCAGTTTAATCAGACCCTCTAGGATGACAACACCACTCCAGTCAGCCTCTTATTGCAGTTCCTATGTCAACTGAGATTCTACTTCTGGCTGCTCATCACAAGCTATTCTGGTACAATCAGGTGAGGCTGTGAGAGCTAAATAAAGCTGGTTATGCTAACCATGCATTATCATGCCCGCCCATCCTCTCATGTAGGTCAGATTGCTGCTGAGTACCGGTTAGGAAACATACCTCTGGTGTTAAAGAAATCTCGCACACTGAAGAAGGCTCAGGCTCGGTAATTACATCGCTAATGTGATGTTTGCGAATATCGAAAACCTACATTTAGCATGATTGTAATGAGGGGCAGAACTCCTTCCCTGCTGAAAGAATAGCTGCATAAACTCTGGACTGTAAGGAACTTCTGAATGTGACACTAAAAACATCAGTTTGATTTGGGTCTCCGGTATAAGTATAACATGGTGCTACTTCTACTGTACAGGTACTTGATGAAAAATAGATGATTAAAAGGTGATGTAATATTGGTCTTTTCCAGTCCCAGTGCACTGGTTTGGTTTCAAGAGACTTGGATTATGCTGCGGGGAGGTATGGAATAATTTTATCGTAATGTTTGAATGGTTTTTATGCTCTAAAGAACTCTAATGCATGATTCCCCATTGACTTCAGTTGTTTTGGAGAAGGTTGTTACGGAGTTGTGCTGCCCTCCTCCCAGTGTGTTTATTGACTAACAGACTTCACTCATGTTTCCGCTGACTTTAGGGTGAGCAGATATTGTCAGAATTTTTGTTTTTGGGTAAACTGTTCCTTTAAAGCCCAGGCAGCTGAGAATACGTGCTTCATCTTGGTGTGGGAAATCACCATCCCATAATATGGATTCACTGAAGAGCATTCCAGCAAGGGTGTGAACGATTTTCCAGACATGAATGCCTGCACAAATACAATCAGCTGAATGTTGAGCGTAAAAAACAGTGGCATGTCACATGATCACCATGTGTGTGATTGTGTACAGACCTCAAGGATGAGGCAGCTTTCAAATGTGATGTTAAATGGCTTGTAATGGCTAAATGGCTGAGCACTAGGTGACATAATGGCAGACCTTTCAAGAATAAGAAAATATGGAAAAAACATTACTTGGAGAGGGCTAGGGGTCTGCAATACGTTATAAGGAACCCCGTACACCACACGCGTTATTCATGGAAAACCTTCATAAATAAATATCGGACTGTGATCCTGAATGATAGTGGAGCGTGGCCCATGATGGGAATGGTTGCTATGACACCACTCAGCATCACCTCAGTATTGCCATGGAAACAGACAAACAGCTTACAGCTAGAGCTGGGAGCAGTTTTCATGCATCGGGTTTGTGTGATGTACTGATGCTGCACAGACCATTGCAAACAGCCCAGATCTGAAAGTATCAGAGGAGTGATTATAGTATAGGTGGCAATTTGGTGTCAGGCAGCCATTACACCCAGCCTCACATCTCAGTGCTGCGATCCTCTTGGAATTCCCTAATTACATCTAATGGCGCAAAATATGCACTATTTTAGATTTCATCTGAGTCAATTTCATGTTGCATATAATGGCCAACGTAATGGGAATGGTTGGTTTACTGGCAATTCTGCCCGTAAACCAGAGTCAGTATTTCTGCAAGAGGAGCAGTCAATCCCCTGGTAATCACAGGAAAAAAAAAAAATTAAAATGAATTTTCCACAGATGTTC
The DNA here is from genome assembly GCA_029721435.1 of Gymnothorax reevesii. Classification (NCBI taxonomy): domain Eukaryota; kingdom Metazoa; phylum Chordata; class Actinopteri; order Anguilliformes; family Muraenidae; genus Gymnothorax; species Gymnothorax reevesii. The sequence goes on along the minus strand of CM056584.1, from coordinate 53,540,278 downwards.
CTGGCTAAATAAAAACTGGATCAGATAAATTTACGGCAGAACAGATTGTCCTCAACAGTGTGAGTGAGCTGTATCTGTGCAGAGCCCTGTGACCTTTAACCCCAGTCCCATGCTCCAGTGTGTGTGCTCCAGTGTGATCAGTGTTCAGTGTTACTAACAGCAACAGAGAGTGATGCAGCGCAGCAACAGGCAGCGTCACTGACAGCAGCAGAGAGTAATGCAGCGAGGCAGCAGGAAGTGCTACTAACAGCAGCAGGAGCGCAGCAGCAAGCAGTGTTACTGACAGCAGCAGAGAGAGATGCAGGGCAGCAGCAGAAAGAGTAACTGACAGCAGTAGAGAGTGATGAAGCGCAACAACAGGAAGCGTTAGAGACAGAAACACAGAGTGATACAACGCAGCAACAGGCAGCGTTACAGGCAACAGCAGGGAGTGATGCAGTGCAGCAGCAGGCAGTGTTACTGACAGGAGCAGAGAGAGATGCAGCGCAGCAGAAGGCAGCGTGACAGGGAGCAGCAGAGAGTTATGCAGCGCAGGAACAGGCAGCATTACTGACAGCAGCAGAAAGTGGTGCAGCGCAGCAGCAGGCAGCATTACAGGCAGCAGCAGAGAGTGATGCAGAGCAGTAACAGGCAGCGTTAGAGTGAGCAGCAGACAGCGATGCGGTGCAGCAGCAGGCAGTGTTACTGACAGGAGCAGAGAGTGATGCAGCACAGCAGCAGGCAGCTTTACTGGTAGCAGCAGAGGGTGATTTAGTGTAGCATAAGGCAACGTTACAGGCAGCGGCAGAGAGTGATGCAGCACAACAAAAGCAGCGTTACAGGCAGCAGCAGAGAGTGATGCAGCGCAGCAACAGGCAGTGTTACTGACAGCAGCAGAGAGTGATGCAGCACAGCAAAAGGGAGCATTACTGAAAAAAGCAGAGAGTGATGCAGCGAGGCAGCGGTGTTAATAACAGCAGCAGGGAGTGAGGCAGCAGGCAGCGTTACTGACAGCAGCAGAGAGAAATGCAGCGCAGCAGCAGGCAGAGTAACTGACAGCAGCAAAGAGTGATGCAGCGCAACAACAGGAAGCGTGAGTGAAAACAACACAGGCTGATGAAACGCAGCAACAGGCAGCGTTACAGGCAACAGCAGAAAGTGATGCAGTGCAGCAGCAGGCAGTGTTACTGACAGCAGCAGAAAGTGATGCAGCGCAGCAGCAGGCCGCATTACATTCAGCAGCAGACAGTGATGGAGTGCAGCAGCAGGCCATGTTACAGTCAGCAGCAGACAGTGATGCAGTGCAGCAGCAGGCAGTGTGTGATGGAGCGCAGCAACAGGCAGCATTACAGGAAGCAGCAGAGAGTGATGCAGCCCGGCAGCAGGCAGAAATACAGGCAGCAGCAGAGAGTGATGCAGCGCAGCAACAGGCAGTGTTACTGACAGCAGCAGAGAGTGATGCAGCGCAGCAACAGGCAGCGTTACTGGCAGCAGCAGAGAGTGATGCAGCGCAGCAACAGGCAGCGTTACAGGCAGCAGCAGAGAGTGATGCAGCGCAGCAACATGCAGTATTACTGACAGCAGCAGAGAGTGATGCAGCGCAGCAACAGGCAGCGTTACTGGCAGCAGCAGAGTGTGATGCAGCTCAACAGCAGGCAGCGTTACTGGCAGCAGCAGAGTGTGATGCAGCGCAGCAACAGGCAGCGTTACTGGCAGCAGCTGAGGGTGATGCAACATGGCAGCAGGCGGTGTTACTGACAGCAGCAGAGTGTGATGCAGCACAGCAATAGTCAGTGTTACCGGCAACAGCAGAGTGTGATGCAGCGCAGCAACAGGCAGCGTTACTGACAGCAACAGAGAGAGATGCAGCGCAGCAATAGGCAGCGTTACTGACAGGAGCAGGGAGTGATGCAGCGCAGCAAAAGGCAGCGTTAATGACAGCAGCAGAGAGTGGTGCAGCGCAGCAGCAGGCAGCATTGCAGGCAGCAGCAGAGAGTGATGCAGAGCAGCAACAGGCAGCGTTAGAGTGAGCAGCAGACAGCGATGCAGTGCAGCAGCAGGCAGTGTTACTGACAGGAGCAGAGAGTGATGCAGCACAGCAAGAGGCAGTGTTACTGACAGCAGCAGAGAGTGATGCAGCATGGCAAAAGGGAGCATTACTGAAAGCAGCAGAGAGTGATTCAGCGAGGCAGCAGTGTTACTAACAGCAGCAGGGAGTGATGCAGCGCAGCAGCAAGCAGCGTTACAGGCAGCAGCAGTGAGAGATGCAGCTCAGTAATAGGCAGCGTTACTTACAGCAGCAGAGAGAAATGCAGCGCAGCAGCAGGCAGAGTAACTGACAGCAGCAAAGAGAGATGCAGCGCAACAACAGGAAGCATTAGTAACAGCAATAAACAGTGATGCAACGCAGCAACAGGCAGTGTTACAGTCAACAGCAGAGAGTGATGCAGCACAGCAAAAGGCAGCGTTACGGACAGCAGCAGAAAGTGATGCAGCCCAGCGACAGGCAGCGTTACTGACAGCAGCAGAGAGTGATGCAGCGGAGCAACAGGCAGCGTTAGTGACAGCAAAAGAGACTTATGCAGCGCGGGAAAAGGCAGCGTTGCAGGCAACATCAGAGAGTGATGCAGTGCAGTAGCAGTCAATGTACTGAAAGCAGCAGAGAGTGATGCAGAGCGGCAGCAGGCAGCGTTACAGTCAGCAAAAGACAGTGCTGCAGTGCAGCAACAGGCAGTGTTAACGGCAGCAGCAGTGTGAGATGCAGCTCAGCAGCAGGCAGCGTTACCGACAGCAGCAGAGAGAGATGCAGTGCAGCAACAGGCAGCGTAACAGGCAGTAGCAGAGAGTGATGCAACATGGCAGCAGGCGGTGTTACTAACAGCAGCAGGGAGTGATGCAACGTAGCAGCGAATCGCATATCTATTAACTCTCGCGCATTCGGATTTCTTGAGCTTTTCTTTACTCGAGGGTTAAATAATTCAGCGCTCAGCTGACTCGTGGGGCGTGTGTGGATTGGTCTGCGAGGCTCATGTAGCTATAAGGCACAAGAATCCATTCTTTTCAACATTCTTAATTGCTGAATGTAGAAGGAAATGTTTGGCACGTTTCACAGCTCCTTGCATGTCCTGCGCCTTTAGTGAGCCACTCGACCACAGAATTTATGTAGACACGCTGATATTTTATGTCGACATTTATGTGTGAAAGAAACGCCTCAATTTTGTGAAGCAATGTATGACGACGCTATTGAATATAAATTTGATCAGCGTTTTACCAATTAGTCTGAGAGTCTTTCTAATCAAGAGAGAAAACTAAGTCAGGTTTAGATTATCAAGTACTGAAGGTGGGGAATGAACGTCCAACACACCGCCTCGTGCATCCAGCACCCACTTCATTTCCTTACACTATAGCGGCGATTGTGAAGAGCAATAGGCAATAAGTGAGACCATACTCATGAATAATGGTGGTTTGATCAGTTTCTCACACTCCAGTTCCATTTCAGTCGTACTCACTATATGGTGAGTGGAGGGTGACTGTGAGTGTCGTTTCTGAATACGGGCCATAGTCTCTCCCGTAATGTAGAAAATGACTCTGCTAAAACCAGGTACAAGTTACTTACAGCACCAGCAGGGAATGAGTGCTATGCAATGTCTGCAGGTATCCCACAATGCTGCACTCCATTGCGCTTCCTGTCACGGTGAGCACTAATATACAGCTCTGGCCCCTCCCCTTTCTCTGCTGCATCATTAATGACATGCCTCTGAGACCTTATAATCCTCTTCTGTGCTGCTGCTGCAGCTGAGAGCCCAATACAGCTTTACAGATAAAGGTCCCTGATCTCTACTTCCCTTTCAGTAAAAAATGAAACCTGCAGAGTTATTATACCCATGAAACTTCCGTTTCCAATCACGGCATTAATAAACATCGGAGAAAAACTGGGCTACTGTTCCATGAGTGAGTCGCATTTAATAGACTACACAGTTGTTGATGATGATTGCACAGATCTACCTCTGCCACTGCCTCTCAGCAGTGCAGTAACTCACTGTATCCTGGAGTTGGAATCAGTTGGACAAATTCAACCAGTTCTATGAAGTAGAGCAACAGTGTTATCTGCTGGCTGAAATGGAAATGACACTTGATCCTTCTTAATGACTGAGCAAGACTTCCAGTTGTACTTCGAGAAGAACTGGGGTCTCACTTAAACGGTGTATAGGGCGCGGACAAAATGCGCAAGACAATTTATTTGCGGATTTTGGATAAATGGAACGATGTTGACATTTAAAAAACACTGAAAATTTGTAACAATATGCACATATGAAAAATTCTAAGTTAATCAAAATTGCATGAAGTATACAGTCACAGCTTTTTACTCATTTTTTTTAACAATGTGCCCTTTATTTATTTATTTATTTATCTATTTTGAGTGCGCAGGAAATTTGTTTGAAATCCACACATTTTTATAAATAAGACCTCTGATCACAACCTACTTTGTGGGTGGCTCCATTTGGTTTATAATCTAAAACCAGTAAGGTTAGAGACTGGATTTATGAAATGGTAAGGTTTCTTGTATCAAAGGATTTTAGTAAATGTTAAGATGGTCAAAAAGTTGATTTGGTATTGAGGATTCCCCCAACACACACGCACACGTATTCTAAGCTCTCACCTACCCGTGAACACGCACACAGACATATATGTGTGCACACATATAAACACAAACCTACACAAGCAGACACGCACATGCACACGCATGCAGGCATGCATACACACCATTAAAAAGGTGGGACCTTTTGAATGAAAGAAGCTGTTAATCTTAGCGGCGTCTCGTGACCTGAAGCAGCTCAGCTCTTTTTTTAAGCATGAGCAGCGTGAAACTCGCTGATGCATTTAAATGAGCCAGATTTAAAGAAAGAACCTTCTGTTCTCCAGTCCACTGTCCCCTCCATACAGCCGCAGAATGTAATTACACACCTGCGCCAGGACCATCAAAGAACACTTCACTTTTTGTCTCATTTTACAGGCATTTTTTTTAGCAGCGTTTACTGTTTTTCAGTCCTACACTGTACAGATTGTATCAATTTTATTTGGTAAAAATGACCCCTGAGTGACTGCTTTGTGGGAAAGAATAACAGCGAAATTAAATTATTGAAATGTTTAGTCTGCCTCTGAGTGATGTCACTGCGGAAATACAGCTTTGTGGAAAAACAGCCCAGCTACTGCCTTTGTGACAGTGTTGTCTACAAGCTTCCATGGTCCCGTTTAGCATCATAAAAATGTTTTTAAAATGAACATTTTCTAAATTTTTTCATAAATCACAAATCTGAATGGTGGTAATCGTTTTCACTGGTTATTCCAACCTTCATTATTTAATGTCCTCACCAAGGAAGTAGTTACACTATAAACAGTATATACCCTCATACCCTGTACTCTTATTGCAATTCCAAGTTTCTGAAATATCAAGCCAGAAATATTCTGTTTGTCTTTCTATTTGTACAGTGACCTCAAATAGTTCATTACAGATAAAAAAAAAAAAACAAAACATAAAAAAAAAACTTGCGAGTTGATTGCCACAACCTTTCATTATGGGGCAGGGCTGTGTGTACAGTAACCTAACATGATCATAATCATGTCTCTTACGCCTGTCATCAATGATTCTCACTGTGTTTCACCCCAGATTAATGTCAGCTGCTGCTGATCTGCTTTCCCACCGTGAGAGCCCCTGTCCCCAAGGAGTCGCTACGAAACAATGGCATTTAATTACTGACAGCACCAATCAGCAGGGGGATATAAAGAATATCAAACGCATTTCATGATCCATAGAGCTCCATCAAACCATCATCAACACGAGGAGGAAACGTGTCTCCGCAGAAACCTTTCCTGGGACCAGGACGACCCTCAGGACGGTGAGAAAATGAAGGGAAGTTTCTCACTGTGGCCCTCAGACCAGCGGACCTGCAGCCTCACAGGCACCGGTCGTGCCCTGCATGCAGCCATCGCCTCTGCTATTCAGCACCTGTCTGGGTCCTGGAGTTCAGTGCTTAGGTGGAAACCCTGTCCAGGTTTGCCAAAGTTATGACCACCCCCCCGAAAACATTACGGTCTGAGACAAAGTTTGGAAATTTTTGCATTATCTCTCAAAGAGTAGCCCCATATCGACTGAAACGTGCTGGTGGCAGTATTCTGCAGCAGGGCTGCTTCTCTTATGGAACGGGCAGTTCTGTCGAGATGCATGAGATCACCAAAAGCTCCAAATATCAAGGTATTTTGGCCCAAAACCAACTGGTCCGGTAAGAGCTCAGACCTCAATTCAATCAGTACCACTAGAATGATAATAATAATAATAATAATAATAATAATAACATTAATAATAATAATAATAATTAAGCTGATTTATAGAGCACGCTTTAAAATACAAAAAAATCTCAAGGTGCTTTACAGAGTAAAAATGCACACAAAAACAATTACAATTGGCCGAAATAACAAAAATATGACAAAATCCTAGATCTGGCCCGGATAAGAAGATGGTAAAAACAATAAAGTTATAAAAAGACAATCCTATGGATAGGCAAATCTAAAAGGGTTAGTCTTTAGATTGGATATAAAAATCAGAATCAAGCTTGAAGCTCCGACCTTCTCTGGGAGATGGTTCCGCAGCCGTGGTCCCAGCTGAGAAAGTGTTCAATCCCCCATAGTCTTTAACTTCGTTTGGGGAACTAAGAGCAAGTTTGAGCTCCCTGATCTTTGTGTCCGCGGTGAGGACTGGGGTGAAAGGAGTTGCTGAAGACATGTGGGTCCCGTACAGTTTATGGCCAGGTGAACCAGAAGGAGAACTTTGAAGATAATTCTATGATTGCTCATTCAATTGCTGATGTCAGCTAAACACTTTGTGGCCTGGGATATTACAAGGTGTGCATCAGGGGAATTTTGAAGATAGAGTTGGGTGCCATCTGCGTATGAGTGAAATTTGATCTTGTGATGGTGCAGTATTTTTCCCAGGGGTAGAATATAAATAAGGACCAGAAACGCCCGCGTTAGAACACCCTCGGCCTGACGGTGCACACACGAACAGACAGACGGCGAACTGATGACAACTGATGACTTCGGCCTGAAGTTGGGTCGAGGGTAAAAAGCAGTGAGCCTGGGACCGACCCCTGGGGGACACCGGAGGTAATGCCTCCTGATATCTGACAGAACTTATCCGAGGGAAACCTATTCCTGTCTATCTGTGAGATATGAATGGAAAATTTCCCAGGGCAGTACCAATGATGCCCACCTCCAGGAGGCGCTGACACAGGATATTGTGATCCACTGTGTCAAACGCAGCACTTAAGTCCAATAAGATCAGGAGGCTGGGGGATCCAGAGTCAGCTGCCAGAGGCAAGTCATTTACTGCCCTCACAAGAGCGGTTTCCGTACTGTGGGCGGGTCTGAAGCCGGATTGGAAGGTCACATAGAGTTTGTGTGAGTGGAGATGGTCAAGAACCTGGAGGGAAACCACCTTCTCCAGGACTTTTGCCACGAAGGGGAGGTTCGAGATAGTGTGATAGTGTGTAGGCCGATAGTGTGAGAGAACTTCAGGGTCCAAATTGTACTTCTTTAGTGCAGGTTTAATGGCAGCCAGCTTAAGAGAGGGGAGGACCACAGCAGTTGACAGGGAGGTGTAGACAATATGGGTCACAGTAGGGACAACAGCGGCAAAGCAGGCTTTTAAAAGTGTTGTGATAATGGGTCCAGAGAGCTAGTGGAGGAGTTCATTTTTGCAACAATTTCAGCCACCTCAGTTTGGGTGTTGGCCGCAAAGCAGCTGAGAATGGGTCCAACATAGGGGATTGGGGAAGGGGTAGGGGTAAATTGGGCCAGAGTGATGGCTTCAATCTTTGCCTTAAAAAAGCCCAGAAGTGATTACAGTCGTCAGCGGTGGGAGAGGCAGCAGTGGAGATCTGTACTCTGGACACCTCTAATATTTTTAGAGGAAAAAAAATAGCAAGATTCCAAAATCTAGACACCCACAAGGGCAATAGGGTTGGATTCACCGACTTTGATGCTATAGTAAACACGATTGCTTCCACCAAGTTTAGGGAAGCAAACTCAAACAACCAGAAATTTGTTGGTTTTATTTAATTTTTTCCTCTGTATATCCATTTCTCTTGTCGCGTTTGATTTTTCATTCGCAAGATGAACTGATTTTGACGTTCATTTAATTATTTCTGGCTTTGCATTTTAAAATCTCGCTATTTCGGTGAGGGCGTGTTGACTTTTATATTTACTCTGTAGTCAATACCACGAGGTCCAGTAGAGGGCGCTACAGCATGACACCTCTGAAGTGTGCATAGCCGAGCGAAGAAATATAAATTGATGTCGCGCAAGTCTCCTGGGGCGAAACTCGTTCGACTGTTGCATAAGATACAGAACTTTAAACAGTAGGACGTACCACGTTCAGGTTTTCATTAAAACGTACCCCACCATTTGTAGTTTAATTACTTTTTTTTCTTTTGTAAATACGATTTTTTTCTCACTTATTGTCCCGTTGACATTAGGCACAGTAATACAGTCAAGAACACTTGCTAATAAATGCACCCTTTACTGATTGTCGGTGAAACGGAATACCAAAACCAGGAAAGCAGTTGTGACACCGTCACGCGCGACTGAACGGTCCCTTTAATGGCTGAACTGACGGACGGTTTGACATACGATTCCCACCCAGGCGCGGTTGTCACTTCACTGTCCTCACCGGATCTCCTCCTCCATCTTTGCCAATGACGGTCTGGAAGGTTGATTCGGGAAGAAACGTCCGGTGTGTTTTCTCTGAGAGTTTTCAGAGTGCAGAGGCGCTCCGGATACTGGCCAGAGAGCGAGGAAATGCCTCTGGGCACGAAACGGACACCTATCTGACGCACCCAGGATACTGACACTTGTTCGCCATGTTACAGAAGTCGCTTGTTACTATGAAGAAAAGCAGCTCGTCCAATGACCCGATCACGGCTGAAGTCGACATGTCTGACTATGAAGTGTCTGTACAACAGCTGAACGACCTCCTTGTAGATGGAGACGGGTATTACTGTCTGCCAACCCAACATCTCAACGAGGTATACCCTCGGCTGTACGTGGGAAATGCGTAAGTATGTCGCCTCTCGTAAATTCTGAGATTTCTCAGGATTTTTGGCGCTCCATAAACAGAAACTGTCCGGTGTTCAACTATCCGGCGAGTACAAGTACTAATTTTCATCATTTTCGACAGGACATCCTCTCGTAGGCTTGTACTTCGAAATGCGTCGAAGAAAATGCTGTTTATTTTAATATTAATATCGCAGTGGATAACCCACGTGTTGTGTTCCAGGGTTCTGGCCTTTGGCCAGAACAGTATTATTCATGGTTTTAACAGTTTCATGTATCAAGATTCCATAGTCCATAGTTTCATAGTTCATGTCACAGTTTTTGCATTTCATGTTTCCATGTCCATGTTTTTACACTTCCATGTTTTTGTTCATGCCAGGTCTGCCATGCCACTCCACCGCTTGTCTGCGTTCCGCCCCGTGCCTTCGTTGTTGCACATTTCTGAGCTCTGGTTGGCTTTGGTATTTCCCCTTCCTTCCATGCTGTGCTGATTCGGGGCTCTCTAAGCTTTATTGACAATTAACTGTTTTTAAGTTACTAACATTTACTAACACTCACTGGGTTGGTGTAATTCTTAGACAGGCACATTACTAATATTACTAATTTAGACAGGGAGTTTATTGTCATGATTCCTGCTTTGCTATTTCAAGATCTTGCTGTGCTTTTCTGTTCTTAACATTTATGCTTGCTTCCAAACTGCATACTTAATTGGTACTTAAGCTGAGCACGCTCATTCTCTTAATGAGCAGGTCATGTCATCCAATCTCAGTCCATGTCTTGATCTTGCCATGCCTCTTGTTTCTCTCTCTCTCCAGGTGTTACCCCTTGTGTCATGATTACCAAGCCTTTATCTGGTTGCGGTGGAAGTTGGCTGGCAGACAGTGTCTCAAGTTTGTTTCTAGTCGCGTCTCGTTTAGCCAAGTTCTTGTCAAGTTCCCTAGTCTTGTCCTAGCCCTTTGTCTTGTGTATATATATATATAGTCTGGTTATTTATTTTTCTTGTTCTTCTTGCCTGGAGTTTCCAGTGCCTTTTGTTTTTTGCCATTTTGCATTTTTTTATAGCTCTGAGTAGCATACCTTAGTTTGTTTTTGCAACCCTTTGGGCCAAGTTTTTTGTTGGCCCTCGTGCCTGTTTTGTTTTGGTTTAAATAAAATCCTCATTCCCTTTTCCCGCATCTGGTGTCACTGATTCCATATCAGTAGACACTGTCTCCCTGACACCAGCGGGATGGAGTGCAGGATCGCCCAGCGAGAGGCTGAGCTGCTGCATCAACGGCAGCAGATCCAGGAGCTGACAGCTGCGCTGGCCACACTGAAGGCCAGCCTTCCCCGGGCAAGTCCCAGCCAGGGTCCCATCATGCCAGCTGTCCAGCCCCGTGCTCCTGCAGCACACCAGCCACCCATCACCCCTGTGCGCCAGCCCGGCGCAGAAGCACCTCAGCTGCAGCCAGCTGTCCACCCTGGTCCTGAGCCCTGCCTTCCACCGCCCGAAAGGTACGGTGGAGAACCAGGGTTCTGCAGGGCTTTTCTCACCTCCTGTGAGATGTGTTTCGCTCTGCAGCCCTCCACCTTCGCCTCAGAGCCGGCCCGAGTCGCCTTCGTCCTCTCCCAGCTGACGGGGCGGGCTCGCTTGTGGGGAACTGCCGCATGGCAGGCTCGGCAGCCCTGCACTACCACCTACCAGGCCTTGGCGGAGGAGCTACTGCGTGTCTTTGACCGCTCCAAGCAGGGGAGAGCCGCAGGACGGGAGCTGCTGAGGATGAGGCAGGGGAGGAGATCGGTGGCGGACTACGCCATCGATTTTCAGACGGTGGCAGCCACGTCGGGCTGGAGCAGGGAGGCGCTGTGTGACGTGTTCCTCCAGGGGCTGTCCGAACCAGTCAAAGACCGACTGCTCTTCTGTGAGATCCCTGAGTCTCCAGAGGCCCTTATAGACCTGGCCCTGCGTATTGACAGCCGCCTGGAGGAGAGGGCGCTCACCCTTAGCCCTGGCCGACGTTCTGCCCCCGCTGGTCAGATCCAACCCCTGGGTCCCAGTCGTGCGTCGCCTCAGGACCAGCCGAGGAGAAGCACCACCACACCCCCTCCTGGGGAGGCATCTCCCATGGAGATCGGGAGGTCCCGGCTCACCCAGGAGGAGCGCCAACGGAGAAGGAGGTCGGGGGCCTGTTTTTACTGCGGCCAGCAGGGTCATGCGGTGCGAGGCTGTCTGTCAAAACAGCGCCCCCTAGCGTCTGGAGGAGTACTGGTGGGTGCTTCATCCAAGGAGACCTCCTCCTACCGCCGGACCTGCGTTCCGGTGACCCTGACCTGGGAGGGCCGCTCCCGCAAGACCACCGCCCTCATTGACTCGGGGGCTGAGGAAAACTTTATCGACGCCAGAGCTGCCGCTGAGTGGGGGGTTCCCCTATGCCATCTTCCCAGCCCATTGTCAATCTCAGGGCTGGGTGGGCAACCCCTAGCTAAGGTGTCCTTTCAGACCGTTCCCATCCAGCTGCTGGCGTCCGGTAACCACCGCGAGCAGATCCGGCTGTTTGTGACCGAGACACCTCGCTCCCCTATTGTCCTGGGTCATCCCTGGTTGGCGCTACACGGGCCGGTGATCGACTGGGCCCGCCATGAGGTGCGGGAGTGGAGTGCCTCCTGTTCAGCCAGCTGCCTCCTCGACTCCCGACCTTCTTGCTCTTTGGGTGGACCAGCTCCCGAGGGGAGGCCAGACGTCTCCAGAGTGCCCCCCGAATACCACGACCTAGCAACAGTCTTTAGCAAGTCCCGTGCGGTGTCCCTGCCCCCGCACCGTCCGTATGACTGTGCTATTGACCTCCAGCCTGGCACAGCGCCTCCTAGGGGTCGTGTCTTTGCCTTGTCTGAGCCAGAGAGGGGGGCCATGGACAAGTACATCCGGGAGTCCATTGCAGCTGGCATCATCCGTCCATCCTCCTCTCCCGCGGGGGCAGGCTTCTTCTTCGTCAAGAAGAAGGATGGCTCCCTGCGCCCCTGCATCGATTACCGAGGGCTCAATAAGATCACGGTCAGGAACCGCTACCCGCTTCCACTGATGTCCTCGGCGTTTGATGTTATCCAGGGGGCGGCCATCTTCACCAAGCTGGACCTGCGGAATGCCTACCACCTCTTGCGCATCAGGGAGGGCGACGAATGGAAGACCGCTTTCAACACCCCTAGCGGCCACTGGGAGTACCTAGTGGTTCCATTCGGCCTGACCAACGCGCCCGCAGTGTTCCAGAACTTGGTGAATGATGTGCTTGGAGACATGATCGGGAGGTTTGTCTACGTCTACCTTGACGACATCCTGATCTTCTCCCGGGACAAGACGGAGCACACTAACCATGTTCGCCAGGTGCTCCGCCGCCTCCTCGAAAACCGCCTCTTCGTCAAGGCTGAAAAGTGCGAGTTCAGCACCACCACTACCTCCTTCCTGGGGCACGTCATCTCCCCTAACCACCTGGGCATGGACGAGGAGAAGGTCAAGGCTGTGGTGGACTGGCCCGCACCCAAGGACCGCAAGGCCCTACAGAGCTTCCTAGGATTCGCAAATTTCTATAGGCGATTCGTCAGGAACTATAGCACCGTGGCAGCTCCCCTGACGGCCCTTACCTCCATCAAGGTGCCATTCCGTTGGACTCCGCAAGCCGAGGTGACCTTCTGTGAGCTGAAGAGGCGCTTCACCACCGCGCCCATCCTCACCACCCCCGACCCCGCCAAGCAGTTCATTGTGGAGGTGGATGCCTCCAATGTCGGGGTTGGTGCGGTACTATCCCAAAGATCCAGCAATGATCAGAAGGTACACCCGTGCGCGTTCTACTCCCACCGACTGACGCCTGCGGAGTCCAACTACGACGTCGGGAACCGGGAGCTGCTGGCGGTGAAGCTGGCCCTGGAGGAGTGGAGGCACTGGCTTGAGGGGGCAAGGGTTCCGTTCCTGGTCTGGACGGACCACAAAAACCTGGAGTACCTCCGTTCAGCCAAGAGGTTGACGCCCAGACAAGCCAGATGGGCCCTCTTTTTCGACCGGTTCAACTTCTCCCTGGCCTACAGGCCAGGGTCCAAGAATACCAAGGCTGACGCGCTCTCCAGGCGTTTCGACGCTTCCTCATCCAAGGGAGAGCCCAGCTCCATCCTGCCAAGGACCTGCTTCGTCAACAATGTGTGCCTCCGGATTGAGGAGCTGGTCCGCAACGCCCAGAACGGCGCAGCTACGCCCAGTGCCTGCCCTGCCAACTGCCTGTACGTCCCTGCAGCTGCCCGATCTGACGTTCTCCAGTGGGGCCACTCCTCCAACCTGTCATGCCATCCTGGGGTCGGCCGGACCCTGCGGTTCATTCAGCGCCGTTTTTGGTGGCCCAAGATGGCAGCAGAGGTCCGGGGGTTCGTTTCTGCCTGCTCAGTCTGTTCCCGCGCCAAGTCCTCCCACGCACCTCCCTCTGGTCTGCTCCAACCACTGCCCATTCCTCACCGTCCCTGGTCCCACATAGCTCTGGACTTTGTCACTGGCCTGCCCGTCTCCCATGGAAACACCACTGTCCTCACCATTGTTGACCGGTTCTCCAAGTCTGCCCACTTTGTGCCCCTTCCCAAGCTCCCCTCCGCTAAAACCACAGCTGATCTACTTATCCAGCATGTTGTCCGTCCCCATGGCATTCCTGTGGATATAGTATCAGATCGTGGTCCCCAATTCACCTCCCAGTTCTGGAAAGCATTCTGCACATCCCTTGGCACCTCCTTCAGCCTCAGCTCCGGATACCACCCACAGACCAATGGACAGACTGAGCGGGCCAACCAAACCCTGGAGACGGTCCTCCGATGCGTGTGCTCGACCAACCCAAGATCCTGGTCTACCATGCTACCCTGGGTCGAGTACGCCGTGAATTCCCACGCCGCCTCTGCCTCCGGCCTCTCCCCCTTCGAGTGCTGTATGGGCTACCAGCCTCCACTGTTCCCCAGCCAGGAGGAGGAAGTCGGGGTGCCTTCAGCCGGGGCATTCATCCGGCGGTGTCGCCGTGTGTGGCTGTCTGCTCGCCGCGCCTTGGTTCGGGCGGGTAAGACGATGAAGACCACGGCAGACAAGCGTCGGCGCCCAGCCCCTCACTATCGGGTCGGCCAGAAGGTCTGGTTAGCTGCGCAGGACATCCCACTCCGGGTGGAAAGCCGAAAGCTGGCTCCTCGCTTCCTGGGTCCTTTCCCCATCCAAAGGATCATCAGCCCCACGGCTGTCCGGCTCAAGCTCCCATCCACCATGCGACGGCTCCACCCTGTGTTCCACGTCTCACGCCTGAGGCCTGTTGCCACCTCCCCCCTCATGCCCCCACCTGAGCCTCCGCCTCCTCCTCGGCTCATCGACGGAGGGGAGGCCTACACAGTCAAAGCTCTACTGGATTGCCGACGGAGGGGCCGGGGCCTCCAGTACCTCGTGGATTGGGAGGGGTACGGCCCAGAAGAGCGTTCCTGGGTCCCGGCCAGGCACATCCTAGACAAAAGTCTCATCCGTGACTACCACCAGTCACACCCAAGCCATAGTCCCAAGTTCAAGCCTCAAGCCAAGCCATAGCCATAGCCACAGCCCCAAGCCACAGCCCCTACCCCATAGCCCATAGCCATAACCATCACTCCTTGCCATAACCCAAGCCTTAGCCCCAGCTTGCTGGAGAACCAAGTGATCTTGTTTATGTTTAATGTTTCTTGTTGTACTGTTTCTTGGTTAGGTGTTTTGTGTCATAGGGTTTTTGTCTTTAGTATTCTCGTTAGTTATTTGTCTTGTGGGATTTGTATTTAGTTTTGTGCGGCTTCATGTATTTTAGTTATTGGTGTTTTTTGTCCGCGTCAGGTGCCGCTTTTGTAAGGGGGGGGTACTGTTGTGTTCCAGGGTTCTGGCCTTTGGCCAGAACAGTATTATTCATGGTTTTAACAGTTTCATGTATCAAGATTCCATAGTCCATAGTTTCATAGTTCATGTCACAGTTTTTGCATTTCATGTTTCCATGTCCATGTTTTTACACTTCCATGTTTTTGTTCATGCCAGGTCTGCCATGCCACTCCACCGCTTGTCTGCGTTCCGCCCCGTGCCTTCGTTGTTGCACATTTCTGAGCTCTGGTTGGCTTTGGTATTTCCCCTTCCTTCCATGCTGTGCTGATTCGGGGCTCTCTAAGCTTTATTGACAATTAACTGTTTTTAAGTTACTAACATTTACTAACACTCACTGGGTTGGTGTAATTCTTAGACAGGCACATTACTAATATTACTAATTTAGACAGGGAGTTTATTGTCATGATTCCTGCTTTGCTATTTCAAGATCTTGCTGTGCTTTTCTGTTCTTAACATTTATGCTTGCTTCCAAACTGCATACTTAATTGGTACTTAAGCTGAGCACGCTCATTCTCTTAATGAGCAGGTCATGTCATCCAATCTCAGTCCATGTCTTGATCTTGCCATGCCTCTTGTTTCTCTCTCTCTCCAGGTGTTACCCCTTGTGTCATGATTACCAAGCCTTTATCTGGTTGCGGTGGAAGTTGGCTGGCAGACAGTGTCTCAAGTTTGTTTCTAGTCGCGTCTCGTTTAGCCAAGTTCTTGTCAAGTTCCCTAGTCTTGTCCTAGCCCTTTGTCTTGTGTATATATATATATAGTCTGGTTATTTATTTTTCTTGTTCTTCTTGCCTGGAGTTTCCAGTGCCTTTTGTTTTTTGCCATTTTGCATTTTTTTATAGCTCTGAGTAGCATACCTTAGTTTGTTTTTGCAACCCTTTGGGCCAAGTTTTTTGTTGGCCCTCGTGCCTGTTTTGTTTTGGTTTAAATAAAATCCTCATTCCCTTTTCCCGCATCTGGTGTCACTGATTCCATATCACCACGGGTGTTGAAGGTGTGAATTAGCTATAGATAAGGAAGCTGAGAAATCATAACCGTGTCATCAATCACTTCATAGCACCATGCATTGGGGATGATAAAAGTTATCTATCAAAGGCACAGCAAGCATTTTTAATTCTCTTAATTTTCAAGGTTTGGATAAATCGGTCAATACTGTGTTGTGCTGTCTCTCCAAGAGCACGTGTTTTTATTGTTTTAAATTTGTCGACGTCGATGACATTGACCGCTCACGTAACGGAAATCTTTTTCTTGTGTAGTGTTGCAGCCGACCTATTGATTGGCTTCACTGGACACCGAAACACAATTTTCAGCACGGAAGTTAATTTGTATAGTCTTGAAAATGCTTTTACTTCTAAAACAAGTTTTACTGTTTGGAGATAGTTAAATTACTGAACTTATCAATGCTGAAAATTATCTGAATGTCTCAGGATTGTCACGTCGATATCACTAACATATTGATATAATTTGAATATGAATAAAAATTTACTTGGCTCAAACCACCCCATTTTTCTAACTTCATTGAAACATTTCCATATATTTTTCTTCCATCTATCGTGTGTACCGTATGTATAGTTCTGAGAGACTGAGATAGAGCTGAGGTCCGAAAGGCTGGATTTCTCCCGGCTCCGCGGGTGAAGTTTCCTTTTAACAACAGTCAGAGGGCACCGTCTCTGCATCTCCAATATGCACACACACCTATACGTGCGCACACGCAACACACATACACACACCTATACGCACGCGCGCGCGCGCGCACACACTTACAGACACGCATGCGTGCGCACGCATACACAGTCACATACACACACACACGCATACACACACCTATACATTTACACCCAAACACAGGTGCACACACTCACCGAACTCTTAGGAACATAACAATTTTGTCCACCTGACTGGGAAGTGGGTAACAGTAGTCACATCAATATTGTGTATGTGTGTGTGTATGTATTTCTGGCCTTTTTTTCTTCAGTGGTGTTAGGAGGGAGTGGGGAGGGCTTTATTGACGGCAGTTAATTTGGAGTCTGACGTTATGTGGAGCATCATGGGATATGTTAGCATGTCCAGTGGAGGCTATGATCTGTTTCACTCTAATTACGGCTGCTTGTCACAGAGTGAATATACATCATTTTGTGGACACTTCCTGTGCGTCATGTGTGATATAAGAGTATCTCGGTGTATTTCCCCTTCTGTAATTTCAGAGGTGTGGTTGGGGTCTCTGCAGTGGATCTATATGTGACTGAGAAGCACCGAATGTAAATAACCCTATGGAGGGATTGTGGCTGCAGAAACTATGCGAATCAAAAGGCCTGCAATGTATTAATGTATTCAGTCTGTGGTTCGTCTGTCATTTTACACACACCTTTTATTTCACTCCTTCTGCATAGCTGGTTATTATCTCCTGCACCTGCAGGTTCGCGGCGCAGAACGTGATGCGACTGCAGAAGCTGGGTGTGACACATGTCCTGAACGCCGCTGAGGGGAACTCCTTCATGCACGTCAACACCAGCGCCGAATTCTACTCCGGCTCCGGCATCACCTACCTCGGTATGCCGGCCAGTGACACGGACCACTTCGACCTCAGTGTCTACTTTGAGGAAGGGGCGGACTTCATCGAGAAGGGTCTGGCATACAAAGATGGAAAGGGTTCGTCTCATCCCTGCTGAGAATGTCATCTATCTCACACACCTCCAGCACTGAGTGTGCGTGTCTGTGTGTGTCCTGGCACTCGTGTGTGTCTCTGTGTTTATGCATTCGGTTTATGCCAGTGTTTATCCATTATGAGGTAGATCTACTGAAACAGTAATTCCTCATATCTTATTGACTAATAACAATTATAGATTATTAATGATGTTAGACATTTGAACTCAATCAAACCAAACCTCTTATCTTGGTTCAATGAAATGTGTTTTTTTTTACTGTATAATTTATGGTGTGGTAAGTGATGTCAGTGATGTTTTGTGATGTGGTATCCTGGCTGTGACAGGAGCTCAGTCAGAGAAACAGGTGCTGATATAGAGATCTCCCTGAGGGGCGGGGTCAGCCAGAGGGGGGGAGGGGCACACAGCAGGGTCATCTGTCATCCCAAGGGCAGGCCTCCCTCCTCTGCATCACTCACCAGAGCTGTGATTCAGAGCGCTTGAGCAGGGGATGGATCAGTGCAGAGGACAGGTGGCCCTGGGGGGTTTGGTAAAGTTCTGTGTATCCGCATCTTGTCAGCAGCAAGATGTCAAGGTCGCGTCAGTGCTGAGCGAATCAAGGGGGGCAGTCTCTCCGAGCTTTGGGGGACCTCACCTGTTGGGGGTGGAGGCCATGCCTGTGGGTGTCGTGTCAGTGGCTTTGGGTGTGGTCTCAATGGCTGTGGGTGGACTTTCAGTGGCTGTGGATGTGATCTCAGTGGCTGTTGGTGGAGTCTCAGTGGCTGTGGGTGGAGTCTCAGTGGCTGCAGGTGGAGTTTCAGTGGCTGCGGGTGGAGTTTCAGTGGCTGTGGATGTGCTCTCAGTGGCTGTTGGTGGAGTCTCAGTGGCTGTGGGTGGAGTCTCAGTGGCTGCAGGTGGAGTTTCAGTGGCTGCGGGTGGAGTTTCAGTGGCTGTGGGTGGAGTCTCAGTGGCTGCGGGTGGAGTCTCAGGGGCTGCGGGTGGAGTTTCAGTGGTTGTAGGTGGAGTCTCAGTGGCTGTAGGTGGAGTTTCAGTGGCTGCGGGTTGAGGTTCAGTGGCTGTAGGTGGAGTCTCAGTGGCTGTGGGCGGAGTCTCAGTGGCTGTAGATGGAGTCTCAGGGGCTGCGGGTGGAGTTTCAGTGGTTGTAGGTGGAGTCTCAGCGGCTGTAGGTGGAGTTTCAGTGGCTGCGGGTTGAGGTTCAGTGGCTGTGGGTGGAGTCTCAGTGGCTGAGGGTGGAGTTTCAGTGGCTGCGGGTGGAGTTTTAGTGGCTGTGGGTGGAGTCTCAGTGGCTGTGAGTGGAGTTTCAGTGGCTGTAGGCTGAGTCTCAGTGGCTGCGGGTGGAGTTTCAGTGGCTGTAGGTGGAGTTTCAGTGGTTGAGGGTGGAGTTTCAGTGGCTGTAGTTGGAGTCTCAGTGTCTGTGGGTGGAGTCTCTGGCTGAGGTTGGAGTCTCAGTGGCTGAAGATGGAGTTTCAGTGGCTAGGGGTGGAGTCTCAGTGGCTGCAGGTGGAGTTTCATTGGCAGCAGGTGGAGTTTCAGTGGCTGTGGGTGGAGTTTCAGTGGTTGTAGGTGGAGTTTCTGTGGCTGTAGGCGAGTCTCAGTGGCTGCAGGTGGAGTTTCAGTGGCTGCTGGTGGAGTTTCAGTGGTTGTGGGTGGATTTTCAGTGGCTGCGGGTGGAGTTTCAGTGGCTGTGGGTGGAGTCTCAGTGGCTGTGGCACGTTCTTGTTACTGTGTCCTGATGAATAAAGTGATTGAAAGGCCTGGATGGTGGGTGGTTGATGTCTCACTGCCGATGCTTTAAGTTCAGTGCAGCTCTCTTGATCAAGACCCTGGGGCCAGTGAGCTGTGTTTCTTTGGGTAAAATCATGTGCCTTATGACAGTTCTGTCTAATGTTCTCCTCCTAGTCCCTCTGCTGATTGTGCTCCTGCAAAGGTAAACAGATTAACAATCACATATATGAAGTTAGAATTTTTGTTTTATGGAATAATCAAATGCTGATGTAAAAATCATTACCGGTTGCTCTAAACAATGGAGGTCCAGAACACATACAGAATATTCCAGAGCTTGGCTCTTATGGCAGGTGGAGTCCTAGAATAGATTGGAACTCTGTAAAAGAAAGTGTTCCACCCTCCTCTCATCATGGTGTTAAGGTTTACTACTGTCGTTCTGAAGTGTCCTTTGTCGCCCTCTAGGGAAGGTGTTTGTGCACTGCAGGGAGGGCTACAGTCGCTCGCCCACCCTGGTGATAGCCTTCCTCATGCTGCGGAGAGGGATGGAGTTGCAGGCCGCCCTCGCTCATGTCCGGCAGAGGAGGGAGATCGGCCCTAACGACGGGTTTCTACGGCAACTCTGCCAGCTCAACGAGAGGCTTGTCCGGGAGCGCAGGGTCAGGGGAAAATGACAGACACACACACACACACACACACAGACACACACACACACACACACACAAACACTCTCGCACTGTGATTGTGCTGCTATTACCGGTCTTACATCTGAGCTGTAACTGATAGGACGGAGGGTGGAATGGAAGGGGTGGAGCCTGTTGTCCTCAGTGACGGTGAAGTCCCACCCCTCTTTCTGCTGCAGTTTGTCATAGTCTCATTGGCCCCTGGGTCTCCGGAATCTGGGAAATTCCAAAAATCTGTTATTTTTTTGGTTGTTTTTAGTGTATGGAGTGACTCTCAGATATTTTACACTGAAGGTGAGGGAGAGGACTGAGGTGTAGATTTCCCTCTCGGCTCATCGTACACACTGTACTGGAGGAACAGTGTGTGCTGCACTGGAGGTCACTGACACTGATGCACGAGCTCACTGCAGCCTAACTGCTGAGGCACAGACGGTATTTTACTGTAGTCAGTCTGCTTCTCCCCACATGAACAGGCACACTGGGGTTTGATTAGGTTGAGTGTTACAGAGGTGATGACACTGGATGATCTATGAGAGGAGCTAACATATGAAAAACATGCCACAGAACCTCTCCGCTCCGACACGTGACACTACATCTTACACAAGCCACTACAACCAACATGAAACACTGCATCCTGTGTAACCCCCCGACACATATCCTGTTCTGTGGGGCGTGTCCATCACTTGAAGCTGTGGACAAGACTCTGGGCGCAAAACCTGCACATATATAACATACGCCTGTTATTGTCCATTTGTTCCCTCAGAGAGAAATTAGGTGCTCAAACAAAGTCCTGCTCGGATTGCTGTTACGAGATACTGATTTGTTATTTTCAAGGACGATGGCTAAACCCTAAACACAAAAATCTCTTCTCAGCTTATCAACATGGAAATGCTGGAGGTTTCAAAACAAACTTAGACAGTAAATGATATGAAATAAAGCTGTAAATTGACGGAAAGCCTCAGTAAACGTTCCTGAGACACTCCTGGGGACTGCGCTTGATAACTTCTGCTTTGTGATCAGGAACGCCAGTACTTCTGATTTTTGCTACCCCTGCCTGCGACAGAGCAGCTTTTTAAAACCACAGGTCACTTTGAAACCACGTCACGCATAATGCTGCACAGAAAAGGACAACAGCATCGAGCAGGCTTTAATAATACATACACACCTCTGTCTCCAGGTCAGGGCCGAATGTTTGGCTGAGACGGCTGGCAGTTATTGCTGCCTACTTTAGTTATTTTTACAGTCCTGCATGTGTACTATAATGTAATTTATTGTATTTAAACCCAATAGTGATAGAATCAGGGCGTGTATATTATAGATTGTTCTGGATTATGTAAACATGTAGAAGCATCAGTGCCAGCTGCTGCTGCTGCCGACTCATTGGAGCTGGCGCTGTGTGTTTGTAGAATGATGGAAATACTAGATTCTATCAAAGGATTAAAGAGCGTTTTGGCACTTTACTGATGGAGTGAATTCTTCTTAGAAAAGATTGAGTAGTTGTCCAATATTTGTGAAACCTCAAACTTTAAAAAATTCATTGTTTAAGATAACAAAGCTTTATTGCTGCAAAATTATTAAATCAAGTCAGATCATGTGATCACAAGTTGATAACCATAGTTTTGACTAATTTTCTCACAGGAAAGAGAGAGGTATGAGACACATATATGTAGTCTCTGAGCACGGCGGGAGCCATTTTTAAATCTGTGGGGGTATTTGAGAGTAAAATAATCCCTGAAAAACTGTACTTAACACTGTAAAACTGGTCATCTACAAATATGAAATAAGAGAATGAGTGTAAACAGCTGTTAAAGTATTTTATTCATAAAAATGGCCATTTTCAGGCCACTTATTTAGTATGAGGTTGTGTTCATGAATTCCTTGGGTCTGTCCTAACTTCTGAGTCTTTGTTCCTATTCCAAGTCAAAAAGCAAATAATGAGGCAAAACCTGCTTTTTTAAAGGTTGTTTCCTCCTGTAGAGTACTATAATGCAACCATAATGAATTCATGCTCCGTTTCCTGTCTGAAATTCAAATGTCGGGGAAGGGTTTGCATGACCGTTACTAATTTCCACATTTTCCGCTCATGGTCAAAAACACATTTTCACTTTGAAGTTCAAGGCTACATCTCATGGCAGAACACACGATTACTACACTGCAAATTATGTGAAATATGAAAACATTTGTTAGATCGGATCAGGACAAATTTGGCAGTCCAGTCAGTAAACAATATACTGCAGGTGATTATCCACCCCACCCCCCCCCTTTCCCAACCCCAAAGGTCAACAGTTATTTATTCATATCCTCAGTGGGAGTCACAACTGACGATGTTCAGATCAGACTGCGTTAATACAGTTGACCAGTAGAGGGAGACAAACTCCAGCTGTACCTCCGCCAGACTCTGAATTTGCCTCTTCTACAGTAGCAGATGCACTACTCCATATATATTTCCCAGGGATGGGAAAAAATGAATTCCCTTTCCTTCTATCTGAAGGTATTTTGGGATCCACACGGACAAAAGGATGGTGATATTGTGACACATTTAGTGTAGCACTAGGAATATGAGATGATTGCACTTCTTGAGTCTGTGATTATCATGTTCTTTATTGATGCCTCTGTAGGGAGGATGTTTGTGGCTGAGGTGAGCCACTGTTGAAGTTTGTTAATGCAGTGTGGGGTGGTTGATTACATATTGTCATTTCTGGCCTGGCTTAGCCAGTGAAGATGTGATGACTCCTGGATCGAGCAGAACGGCAGTTTGTCTGAATTACTCTCCCTAAATAAAGCCTCTTCTGCTTGTATCCACTGAGAAACCCTTTTGAGTACTTTACAGAACCTCCATCATTGGTGCGTAACACTGATTCATTTTGCTAGACCCTGAAACTTGGAACCAGGCAGGATTCCGTAATTGAATCACTGGGTCAATCCTGAAAGTGTTCTGAATTTAAAATACATGACTGTGTTTGGCTGACCCCGACAATCAACCTCGAAGGACGTGACACTGAAGATGTAAGGTGGCCATGTTAAATGCTCGAATTGTCAATGATTCCTAACTGGTGAAGTAAAGATGACCCAGAGACTGCGACTCCAGTGTTCCATAGCTTCCAGTACACCAGCCCAGCTGAGGAGAACATCTGGAGTGTTTACCATTCAGAACAATGGCATAATTGAGTCATGACAACTTGTCAAGTATGGAGCCCTGCTTTTCTCGGGTTCAGCTCTGACCCCTGACCCTGCGGACTCCTGCTGCTGTTGAGGGTCTGCGGAAGAGCATGAGGGGGGTAGTGCAGGAGAGCGAGGGAGGTGTAGAGGAGGGGAATGATGGAGTGGCTCTGAGAGACAGATGGAAAACAGATCGAGCTCCTGTTCCACTCCTCTCCCTTCGCATCTATCCTATAATCCCGCAGGAAACTCTTCATCTGCGCATCCAATCAGCATCAATCCCGACATCTGCATCCATCATTCAGGACCTGGGATCATGTGGGAGATGTCTGTCTCTCCCATTGGTCGTTCTGCAGTGCACAGTGCTGTGAAAAAGTATTTGCCCCCTACCTGATTTCTTCTATTCTTGTGTATTTGAAATGCTAATGTTTCAGATCATCAAACTGATTTTAATATTGGACAAAGATAACGTAAATGCAAAATGTTCAACCCCAATTCCGAAATAGTTGGGACAAAGTGTAAATTGTGAATAAAATCAAAACGCAATAACTTTCAAATCATACCAGCCAGTATTTTATTTGCAATAGAACAGAGATAACATAGCAAATGTTGAAACTGAGAAATTTTACAATTTTATACTTGAAATGAGCTCATTTCAATTTTGATTGCTGCTACTGGTCTCAAAAAAGTTAGGACAGGGGCCTGTGTGTAGCATCCCCTCTTCTTTTTAACACAGAGTGGAGGCGTCTGGGCATTGAGGAGACAAGGTACTTGAGTTTAGCCATCGGAATTTGATCCCACTCTTGTTCAATATGGGCTTTTAGCTGCTGGAGAGTTTTGGGTCTCCTTTGACGGACTTTTTGTTCACTTACACGCCAAATGTTCTCATCGGTGAAAGATCAGGACTGCAGGCAGGCCAGTTCAGCACACAGACTCTTCTACTACGAAGCCATGCCGTTGTAATACCTGCAGTATGTGATTTTGCATTGTCCTGCTGAAATAAACATGGCCTTCCCTCGAATAGATGTCGTCCGGAGGGGAGCATATGTTGCTCTAAAACCTTTATATACCTTTCAGCATTCATGGTGCTTTTTAAAACATGCAAGTGCCCCACAAAATATGCACTAATGCATCCCCACACCATTAGAGATGCTAGCTTTTGAACTGAACGCTGATAACAGGAGGGGTGGTCTTTCTCCTCTTTAGCCCGGTGGACACGACGCCCATGATTTCCAACAAGAATGTCAAATTTGGACTCCTCTGACCACAGGACACTTTGCCACTTTGCTACAGTCCATTTTGAATGAGCCGTGGGTCACAGAACACGGCGGCGCTTCTGGATCATACTCAACAATGGCTTCCTTTTTGCATGATAGAGTTTTAGGTGGCATCTGTGGATGGCACGGCGGACTGTGTTTACAGACATTGGTTTTTTGAAGTATTCCTGGGCCTATTTAGTAATGTCAATAACAGAATCATGCCAGTGAGTGATGCAGTGGTGTCTGAGGGCCCGAAGATCATGGGCTTCCAGTAAAGGTCTTTGGCCTTATCCCATATGCACAGAGATTTTTCCAG
The DNA here is from genome assembly GCA_029721435.1 of Gymnothorax reevesii. Lineage (NCBI taxonomy): Eukaryota > Metazoa > Chordata > Actinopteri > Anguilliformes > Muraenidae > Gymnothorax > Gymnothorax reevesii. Next base: position 53,515,511 of record CM056584.1, on the reverse strand, counting down.
TTTCTCTGAATCTTTTGATGATGTTATGCACTGTCGATGATGAGACCTTCAAAGCCTTTGTAATTTGATGCTGAGGAACATTGTTTTTAAAGTATTCCACATTTTTTTTACGCAAGCCTTCACAGGTTGGAGAGCCTCTGGCCATCTTTACTTCTGAGAGACTCAGCCTCTCTAAGACATCCTTTTTATAGCCAATCATGTTACACACCTGATGTCAGTTAACTTAATAACTTGCTGAATGTTCTATCAGCTCATTCTCTTATATATGAATTGCTTTTTCAGCCCTTTATTGCCTGTGTCTCAACTTTTTTGAGACCTGTTGCAGCCAAAAAATGTAATGTAATGTGGATGAAAATGTAAAATGTCTGTTTCAAGATTTGAAATGTTATCTATGTTCTATTGTAAATAACATATTGGCTCATGTGATCTGAAAGTAATTGCATTTTGTTTTTATTCACAATTTGCACTCCGTACCAACTATTTCAGAATTGGGGTTGTAGTTTTAAAAGGTGAATTTTATTTATTGAAGGAAAATTATTGTCTGTATTTATATTTGTTTTTGTTGGTTAATGCAATCGTGTTTTAAGGATAATTGTATAACCAATGAAAGCTTAAGGCGACTTATAGTCAAACAAACATTTTCCCAAGATATTCACTGTTAAAACTAATAAATATCATCAAAATAATTCTATTAAAAATTGCAACTGAAAACACTGAGTTTCTGTAGCATCCCACCATCTTAGAGAAACACAGTTATTGAGATAAATTAACAGTGTTTTGTTGTAATTCCAGCTGTAATGTGAAGGAAAAAACATTCATAATGTCACTACAGAGCTTTTTTTCCCAGGTGTCTGTGTTCTAGTATTGATTTTTACCCCCCTAAATCAATTTCGGCGGGAAACAGCTAATTAAATATGCATATTTTGATTTACTCATATTCAGAGGTATATATTGCAAAAAGAGCCATGTACAGACATAGATCATCACAAAATGAAAAAAACGCCTAATATGAAGTTACTTGGATATACAGCTGGTAAGCAATCTGTATTTTTTTGCAATCAATTTTATCAAGGTTTTAAAGTGTTTTTTAGTGTAAGAGAGTAATTTCAGAGCAGTTTTAGAGCAAATTTAAGTCCAGTTAGGCAGAAAGTGAATACATGTACTGATAGTAGACTATTTGAAGGACCACTTCATGTTCTTACCTCAAAACTAAAATTTTGAACCAAAATTGGCATTTGCTTTGCTATAGGTCCCATTAAGTTACTAAATAAACTCATTTAACAAATTTAATTGATAATTGGATTGAATCTCTCTAGACACACCCACGCATACACCCACGGCGTACGTTTAGAATAACAACATCTTCACTCTGTCTGAAATCCGAAAAGCTGTGAGGTCCTGGAGTCGCTGCCTGGTGTTTGTATACAGAGCAGAATACGACTGAAATTATAAATGATTGGGGGTTATATGATATGAACAGGCTGTTTGGATTTTCATTCCTGACAATTTGCAAGGTTTCTGTGTGTTAACCCTCCACAATGCACTAATAATTCAGCCCTTCAGGCGAGGGGGAATTAACATTCATGTGTTTGACTGTACAAATACATACAGGTCAGATAATTGCAAATTAAAGTCTGTTAAGGGTGGAAAAGTTTTTGGATTTATTCCCCCCCTCAAAAAAAAAAAACCCAATAAACTTAAAGTACTCATAAAGATGTCTAGAGACTCGGCTGATAAGTATTCACATCCTTTATACTGTGTCAACAACATAAATTAAGCCAGGTGAATTCCATTTTCTTACAGCCTCACACTTAATTCATGAAAAAGCCACCTGGGTTGTTTTTATATCCACCTGCATTTAGTTACTCACATCTGAAACACAGCCATGCTGTCAAAAAGGCCGACTGACGGGGTTTAGACCTGGGAGATTTGGTTGTTAGGCGACAAAAAATTGGAAAACAGGTTTGTTTCCAACTTTTTGTCAAAGCTTTGAACCTTTTTCAGGGGCCTGTTATGTCAATTGCAACTAAACCAAGGGAAAAATATGGAATAACTCGAGATCAAACTAGGTGGATAGCTGTCAGAAGCTACCATGAGGCCAATGAAGAGTTTATTGGCTGACGTTGAGAAACTGTCCAAAGATCAAAAATCCTCACAGATTTGGCCTCTTTGTGAATGATAAAATTACGGTTAAAGGCCACTGCTGTGGAGGGGTCAGTCATTCAGTCCAGGGGTTGCGACAGTGACCGGTCCCGAGTCTTTTTGGAAAAGGAGAAAAACTGCTGTTTCCCAGAGTTTTGAAAAATTGGCTCAGGTGTAAAATCACGGGGGAGAACCCGTTTGCGAATGGTTCTGTTGCCGCTGGACTGCTGCGGTGCCATTGTCCTTAAAGAACCTGTTTGATGCTTGTGGGGCCCAATCCAGCTTCCTGCCATTGCAATGCATATCAGAGTCAGTCTATCCACTGTTACCTCATCAGCATCAAAAGCCATTCAGTCTGGCTGCCTGTTAAGGAATCGTGATCAATCAGCTTATGAGGGGTAATTCTGCTGGGATACAGTCTGTGTAAGTGAGTTCATGGCTGCAGGAGCCCACACAGGAGCAATCCGGCCCCCACTGGTGTCCAAATTCAGGAATACACAGATTTACATGCAGCGTGGAGATGCTGCATTCTGTTTCTGTCGTTTTCCTGGTGTGTGTGTGTGTGTGTGTGTGTGCGCGCGCGCTCGCACAGCTTTCCCAATGTGACCGCTCTTTTATTCGATCGCAGAGAAACATGGCACAGAGCTCTGACACAAAGCTGTTCACAGCAGAGTTATTTATGCCCGTATTACATTTCAAAGCGTGTCATTACACTGATGAGCCACGCAGGGATCCCACTCCATCATTCTCGATAGAAAACTGGCCGAATCTGCGATGTGACGCAAGCGTTTTTTCTCGCTGTCCCGTCGGGAGAGCTTGTCATCTATTTTCCGTGTGCGCGTCCACCCCTCCCCCTCCTTTAAATTATGATTGCGTCAAATGAAAAGCACATGCAGTTCCGTCTGCTCCGCGCCGTATGTCATGTGGAACACAAGCGGCGGGACGGAGCGAGAACGAGCGCACATCTGCCACACAGCGCTAATTACCGCAGAACATCAGGACATCCGCCCTACGGAGCGGACAGCCGCTTCAGATCCGCTTCCAGACTCCAGCTCAGGGTCACTGGTCTCGTTCCTCTGTGCGAAGGTGTCGTCGGTCACATGCGCCCTCGCAAAGCAAACAGAATTTTCCATTTTGCGATTACATTTTTTGTGTGTGTGTTTATATCGTTACGGTCTGGATGTTCTTACTTCACTTGATTTCTGTTACAAAAATGTATTTTGAACACATCCGTGGTATATCACTGGCTGTGCTGCAGCAGAGAGATTGGCTTGTTTCCTTTGAAGAAAAACATGCAGTGAGAGTTCAAAAGCTCCCGTCTCTATCACCAGATTAATCTTTGCCCATAGTACAGTCATGACTGCTTTGTACCAGGATGAAACTTGCTGTCGTGCTGAGTCGCACATGATACACACATGGTTTAGAAAGTGATGCTTCACATATTTTGCACTCAAACTCCATAAATCTACCTCCTGACACACCTCGGATTTGAATGCCAATCCCTCATGCTCATTTTAGCTGTAATAGGAGGAGGTTAGTAACTTCTTCGCGAAGTGTCTTTCTGATGGGACAGGATTTTGGGATTTGAATTTGGCGGCGGTTGTTAGTAGGAATGTCTCCTCGTGGCTGCTAGCCGAGAGATATCGCTGAGGATGCTCCTGGCGCGGCTAAACTTTGGCTCTCTCGGTGCCTTCAAATCCTCTCCAGGAAATAGAGAAGCTTTATCGCTCAAAACATACGCCTGCTCCACTTCAGTCTCAAACCCCAGCATACAGACATGTCAACCAAAGCATCTTTATTTGTGAGAGTGTGTATGTACCTGCGCTCAGCCTGTCCCAAGCTGCTGCTAAACCTCCCCTTTTGCCATCTGTTCCTGGTCTTCTCGTCCGGATGTGTAATTGGGTTTTTACTGCTGTGGCCTGTATCCAGGGCAGGAGAGGTCCCTGGCCATCGTACCCCTGGAGCCTTGGTGATCTCGACCCTTTCACTTTTCTCCAAATTTCCCACATGACTTATTTAGTTCCATCTAAATTTTGTCTTTTGAATCGGTCTTTCAAGAAGGTAGTGGTGATGTTGCCAGGTCCATAGAAAGGGGCCTTGGGCCCTGACAGCATTTTGCTTTGGGCCTCCAGCAGGACTCCTCTTAGCCCATGGAAAACTCTGGAAATTAGCTAAAATATCCTGTCCTTTTGCTCATATTTTTCCGGATTTGCTTAAATGGCATTATAAATTTACAGACTGGAGTACATGTAGGCTCCGGTCTTGCTGTTTCGGTGCAGTGGGGGAACTTGTGTGATGATCCGGACCTCGGTAATGGCACAAGCATGGACCGTTACCTCGGTGATGACCCTGAATCACAGACAGGAGCTCAGGGACTTAGGCTCCAGCCAGTATAAACGGATCATCATCATTACGACACTCAACTCCAGCAATTTCACTGTTTCAGTGATTCTGCAGTCTATCTGTGCTGCGGAGATTTTTACTTTAATAATTGAGCAAAGGACTGTTGCTTTGGGCTCTGAGCGCACTAGCGTACATCTGGGGCTCTTTCCTGCCTCCTAAACGGGGCGACTGAGGCTCGGCGAATGGCATTTGAGGGGTGCAGATTCACTTGCATATGGGGCAGTATCCTTTTTTGCCGTACCCCCGGTTTTATAATCCAGGT